>CM034304.1:16327327-16690050 GCA_019925795.1 Dendrobium chrysotoxum | reverse complement strand
TTCTAAGATCCTTAATGGAATGAAAGAAGGACTTTTCTATTTTCCTAATTGATATGCATCATACAGGTGATCCTTAAAAAAGCCTAGTTTAAGTATTCCTCTAACCAATTCTTTTTGCATAATTTTTCTTAAATTTTTCATGCTTGTGTAATAAAGTCTCCTATACCATAACCATGACTTATTAGTTATTATTTTGAGATAAAAAATATTAGAAGATTTAATACAATTCAAATCAAGCATGTACACATTCTTTACCCTTATTCCATACAAAACAATAAATTCTATTTTGGCTTATTATGCAGCTAGTGAGAAAAAAAATTACACTATACCCTTTATCACATAGCTGACTAATACTCAACAAGTTATGCTTTAAGCTTTCTACCAATAAGACATTGTTAGTGAAAAAATTGTTCAAATTTCTAATCATACATGTGCCCACCACTCTCTTAGTGGTATTATCTTCAAGTTTTACCTTGCCTCCATTCCTGACTTCCAGCATTATAAATTGATTTTAATCTCCAATCATGTGCTTTGAACATTCACTGTCCAGGTACCAAATACTCTCATGAGATCTTATATGAGAGCATTTCTATAAAAGATCAAACGTTAGACTTGGGAACCCAAAAGTTTAGGTTTTTCTCTTGGCAAAAGTAATCTAGATGCATCTTTGATTTGTTGTGAATTATGCATCTTAAGTCTCCACACTATATGTGTTCTACTATGAATTATGTAAATGTGAGAAATAAGCCCAATCATTTCACATGAAAAATATTTCACTCCAGGAAAAGGGTTTACCAGTCTATGTGTATTATAAGATATTTTTCTAGATGTTGAACTCATATTCTTTTGCTTAGACTTATAGAATTGTTCAAGTGTAGGTGTCGATCTATTTTTCATAATAGCCTTCATTCTCAATTCTAGATATGAGTTTCTATTTCCAACATAAAAATATCTATTCTGAAATAAATTTTCCTATGTTCAGCTTCTTCCAAAAACACTTTATAATCATTTTCAAGTTCAATGTGTGATGATTTTAAAAGTTCATACTTTTTATTCAAATCATCAAATTCATCCAATAAGCTCATGTAGTTGCTATCAATTTATGCGCGATGTTTCCTAAAGATTTCATGCTCTTTTTATAAATCTAAAAATTTTATGTTCAAGTTAGCATGCTATTTTCTAAGTTTCCTATCTTCTTGATCTGACTGATCAAGCTTATTGACCATTAAACACAAGTTCATGACTTTCTCCTCTGCTTCTGTTTCTGAGAAATCTGAAGCTGAATCAGCCCAAATCACTTTTTGCAACCTTTTCTTGCCCTTCTTAACATGTGTTTTCTCCTCGACCTTCTCCTTGCTAGGATTAGCTTTGAGATTTAGGCAATCTGATTTAATGTGTCTTGGCTTACTGCATTCATAACAAATTATATCATTAAAAGTTTTAACATTTTTGTGAAACTTACCCTTATTCCACTACTGATGTCTCCTTTGCTTCCTTCTTAGAAAACTTTTGAATTACCTCGTCATGAGTGCAATATCTTCATCATCCTCAGGCTATGACTGATCACTTTTTGAGTCATCCACTTTCAGTACTATATTCTTTTCCTTTCACTTATCACCTACATCAATCTATCTTTGAGTCACTCATTGCTCGTAAGCAATTAGTGATCCAAAAAGATTATCAATTAATTAATATTTAAATCTTTTGATTTTATTATAGTAGTTATCTTTATATCATAAGCAGTAGACAAACAACAAAGAATTTCATTTAATTTTTCTGCATTCGTTAGTTCCCTACCTAAGGCATACAATAAGGTGACTATTTAAGTGAAACAAGTATACATGTCAGTGATTGATTCATTCAGTTTCATGTGAAACAGTTCATAATCATATAGTAGAATGTTCAATCTAGATTATTTCACCTCATTAGTTATTTCATAAGTAATGCAAAGTCTATCCAAAATTTCTTTTCTGGTTCTACAGGTTGAGATACGCATATAGTCCTCTAATTTAAGTACACAGAAAAAACTTTTTAAATATTTAGCGTTTAACTGAGCTAGGTCTCTTTCTTTTACTATCCAGTCAGTAAATGGTGTTTCAGTTATAATGCCATCTACAAGTCTAGTTGGTCTAGTGTAGCCTTCTTATATTAAAATTCACATGCAATAGTCAAGTGATTGAAGAAAAGTTGACATATGTATTTTCCAAAAATTAAAGGAATGTTATCAAATAATGGGGGTTTAATGATCGAATATCCTTCGGGTGTGTTATGGTTTCCAAAAGTAGCCATGATCATTTCACAAAGTTATCTAAACCTTAATTTTTGAAGGGCTCTCTCTGATAGCACTTGAAAGTTTGAATAGGTTGTTAGACCTATTAAGTTTGGTCCCAAGGCTTACTAAGAGGGGGGTGAATTAGTTATTTAAAAAATCTCTTGGAAATTTTAGAAAACTGATTTAAAAATTTAATATCTAATAAAAATTTTCTCCAAAATATTTTTCAACCACAATATTAAAATGCAAAAACTAAATTGCAGTAAAAGTAAAGACAAAAAGAACACAAAAATTTATAGTGGTTCGGCTCAACTAGACCTATAATCCACTCCCTGAAGACTCCCTCTTCAGGTAGTGCACTATAATAAAGTGACTCTCCTTTTGCTCCCTCAGTAAGGCGGAGAAGCCTTTATAATTTACCTCTCTTCCACCAATCCCCGGTGCAGCAAAGAATCATTATCCTTTCACACCCTCTTGGTGTCGCCAGAGAACCATCATCCTTTCACACCCTCCTGGTGTCGGCAGAGAACCATCATCTTTTTTCATCCTCCTGGTGAAGGCATAGTACCAACATCCTTTCTCACCCTCCTGGTAATGATAGAGTACCAGAACTTCTTTGAAATTCCTCTCTTTAAGAGCCTCAAGAAAGTAGGGAAGAATTCTGATGAACAAACAATAGATCCTCACTATTTGGGCACCTTTGTGAATCCCCTCACAAATCCCTCTCACAAGATCTCTCACTTTTCAATCTCCAAACACTCTCCCAAACTCACTCCCAAGGCATACTCAAGAGAATTTCAAAGCAAGAAGTA
Organism: Dendrobium chrysotoxum; assembly: GCA_019925795.1. Lineage (NCBI taxonomy): Eukaryota > Viridiplantae > Streptophyta > Magnoliopsida > Asparagales > Orchidaceae > Dendrobium > Dendrobium chrysotoxum. The sequence continues at coordinate 16,686,966 of CM034304.1, read as the reverse complement.
TTAACAATCAATTTTTAGGACTCCTATATACAAAGGATAAGAAAAATCATTCAAAAACTAAAAATTGTATGTTTGACATAGTACGATCTTACTCCATACGTACGAATAATTCAAAAAGTGTTGTATGATGCTATATGAACCTAATTTCATACTCTGATCAGCATCTGTATGAACCCAAATCATACATTACGATCAGTTCAAAAATGAACCCTTCGTTTGTACGATCATGTACGAACCCCATTTCATACTCTGATCGACGTCTATATGAACTCACTTTGTATAGTAAGATCAGTTCAAATTCTGATGTATTTATATGAGATGGACTGGACGAACCTAATTTTGTACTCTAATTGGCGTCCAAGATGAACCAATTTTGTACTGTACGATCTGTCAAAAATTTGATAAGATCGTACGGGATGAACCAATATGAACCATATTTCGTACTCTGATTAGCGTCCAGGATGAATGCATTTCATATAGTATGAAATATACTTAAAAAATTTTCCAATCATGATTCAATCAACTCCATTCTAGTGGGACACTTAGTATAAATTATCTCGTACGATTCAATAATCATACAATATAATTAGTTTTAAAAATTTAAGTTTTCTCTCACTCCCTCAGTGTGTGTATACGGTTACTCAATTACAATCACACTCTCTCAGACTCAAAAAAATAAATGAAAGTTTGTTAGGGGTGTTAAACCCTTATGAACTAGTCCCGAAGCTAACCAAGAGGGGGGGTGAATTGGATATTAAAAAAAACTTCTTTAATAAAAAGAAATATCTTTTTATATCTTTCAATGAAAATGAATTAAATCAATACTAAAAAGACCAATAAGAGATTTCATCCAAACAGTTAATCGCAGTAAAATAAAGTGAGAAAAAAATCAGAAAGAACATACCAGATTTATAGTGGTTCAGTCCAACCTGACCTACGTCCACTCCTCGGAGGCACCCTCTGAGTATTGCACTACACCTTTAGTGACTCTCCTTTAGCCCCCACAGCTAGGCGGAGAAGCCCTTATAAAATCACTTTCACCTTCCCCGGTGCGGCAGAGTAGCTGGGTCCTTTGACACCACAGAGATCTTCTTGTTCCCAAAACTTCCCTAGAGATGACCCATGAATCCGATGATACCTAGGTACTTAGGTCCACCCATTCCTCTCTCCCTTTCAAGATCTATCATCAAGTTTTCTCCAAAAGAAATGAAGCCTCAATGGCTGCCAAAGACACATATCAAGTGCCTTGAGAAAGCTTAAATAGAGAGCTCAAAAAACCATTCCAAATTAGTTCTGGCGACAAAGATTATCCAGGATGATAGTAGGATCATCCAGGATGATGTGCTCAAAAAGACGGCTTCGAAAAAACCCTAAAAACTCAATTCTGTCACCAAAGATCGTTCAGGATGATCATAGGATCATCTAGGATGATGTGCAGAATTTGACCTGATAGTCCTGGACGATCCCATGATAGTCCAGGATGATCAGTACAAATTTTGTACAAATCATCCTGTACGATATACAGATTGTCCAGGACAATCAGAATATCAAATTATGCATATTTGATTAAATAATACAACATTAATTTAGGCAACATTATCATAGATCGTCTAGGATAATTTAGATCGTCTAGGACTATTAGAATAAAATTTGAATATTAAATCCTTGCCTAAATTATCATGGCGGCTAGGGTTTTGAGATAGTAATGGATCATCCATGATGATATAAATATCGTCTAGGACGATTAGTTCAATGAACAGACCATCCAAGACGATCATGTGATCGTCCAGTATGATTTGTTCAAAAGTTAAACTTCTGGTTTTGACTAGATCTCTCTCCCCCTAAGTATGTGTGTACACGGTTATAAGTAAGCATACACCCTTATAGGACTTGACTCAAGAAAACAAAAAGTACATTAAGAGATATTACAAATATCATCACATTATAACCTATTCCATCCATTCTTGAGCCTTGAAACTTTGTTGGAAGGTGCATGCTATTCCTGAAAAGTTAGTATACACATAAATAAATATACATTAAAAATATTAGGAGATGTGAACCATAATGTTTGTTATCATCAAAACAAGAACTCGTGAGCCCGAGTCGCAACAATCTCCCACTTTTTGATGATGGAAAACATTACTGGTTGAATTTGTAAATAAAAAGTATTTCTCCTAATCTCCCCCTCACTAAGAAAAGTCTTTTTAAAATAGGGAGAAATATTTTTTTATTTAAAAGAATTACATAAATACAACAAACAAAAACAAACTTCACAAATACAACAGTATGTTCTCCCCCTTTGACATTATCAAAAAGAAGAGGAGCATAGAAAAATAAAATAGAAAAAATAGACTAAAAGATCGAACACGGTCTCTAATTTGGTTAAAAAAAAATTTTAAAAAATATTTTGAAATATCAAGAATTTTCTTGTAATGAGAAAGTTACCTTATGATTTTATTCATAACTTAGTAAGGTATGTATTGACTACTCATAACCCAAAAAGTTTAGAAATTCAGAAATTTTTAATCGAAGCTCAGGTTTTAAAAAGGCTAAAAAACTTTTTAAGCCAATATCTAAATCACAGAATAAATTAGATAAGGAAACAAAAATTTTTTCAAAACTCCTATCATGAAATATATCTAATTGAAGATTAATGCAAAGTAATAAATCATAAATCATGATTTTCAAACTCAAGTAACGAATTTATCAAAAAGACATATGGGTTTTCTAAACTTTAGAGATTTACAAGAAGGGGAGCTAACTTTTTGTGGGCTCATTTTGTGCCTCTTTTTATTTTGGTACTCTTTGCACATCTTTTAATTTTTGATACACTTTATATATCTTTTCAAAGATCATCTTTTCAACTTTGGACAACATTGCGCATCTTTTCAGCTTTGGGCTCATTTTATGCTTCTTTTAATTTTTGTAATTTGCCTCCTTTCTAAATCCTTAAAATCATCAAACCCTATTCTTATGATAAAGATGAACAATCTAATTAAGATAATCTTTGAAATAGGTTCATTAACTTGCAAAAGATTCTTATGAGATATAGAAAATGTAAGGAGATGAAAAAAATTCAATTTAAAAAACCAATTTATAATATGAAATAGATTTTGAATCAAAAGTGAAATAGCCTTATATAAAGAAATGAGATAGAGACACAAAATCATGAGTTTCCTTTCTTTGCCTGATTTTAGAGAAATCAACCACAACATACATAAAATTTTTAGAAAAACATAAGGTAAATTTTTTATTTTTAGAAAACATGATCTTTGAAAAAATAATTTTGATTCTCTAAAGTGTAAATGAAATAAAAGGTGATATGTGTGTGCTAATCAGAGAGACTATACAAACAACAAAGAAACTAATTTTAAAATTTTAAAAGAAAAATAAAGAGTAAGAAAAAGAGAAATAAAACTTAAAAAAAATAACACTTAAAACATAAATACAATAAACAACAAAAAAAAACATAAACACAATAAACAACAAAAAATAAAAAACATAAACACAAACTCACAAGCAAAATATTAATTCACATCATCTCGCTCCTGGTCTAACACTACCATTGCCAGGTCCCAAGTCTTGGATGAGAAAAGTGGAGGGTTGCATTAGGCAGTCGACAGCCAGCGTAAAACTTATCGAATAATAATGACATGAATCTTTTAAGAAATTATGTTAATGCTAGGGCGTCCCCTGGAAGCGACATACTGTATGGCCTGAATACAGTGATAAGTGTGCAAGGGCCACTACACCGCCGCCCGGGTGTGGTGTTAAATAGGCAAGGGTTCCCACATTAAGGATGGATGTGGGCAAAGAAGCTAGTCCATGAAACTAAAATTAAGAGAGGAACTTAGAATATAGATTCCCTTACAGGAAAATTAATGGAATTAATAGATATTATGATTCATATGAAGATAAATATTTTATGCATTCAGAAAACTAAATAGGTTGGAGAGAATGCTAAGGAGAGTGATAGTTTAGGATTTAAACGTTGGTATTCGGGTATGAGTCGTACTAGAAATGGTGTAGGCGTGATTATAGATAAGAGTTTGAAGGATAATGTTATAAATATTAATAGAATTGGAGATAGAATTATAGCTTTAAAGATTATTATTGATGCTAAGATTGTTAACATTATAAGTGCTTATGCTCCTCAAGTGAATTTGGATATTGATTCAAAATTAAAATTTTGGAATGACTTAGAAGAATTAATACAAAAGATACCTCTTGAAGAAAGAGTTTTTATTGGAGGAGATTTAAATGGACATGTTGGTAGAGAGGTAGATGATTTTAAAAGCATTTATGGTGGTCATGGGTTTGGAACGATAAATGAAGGTGGTAAGTCCATATTAGATTTTTATTTAGCATATAATTTTTTAATTGCTAATATCTTTTTTAAGAAAATGAATGAGCATCTCATTACTTATAAAAATGGATATAGTACAACTCAGATTGATTATTTTCTTATAAGAAAATTAGATTGTTTAGATTGTAAAGATTGTAAAGTTATTCTAAGTGAAAATTTATGTACTCAACATCATTTATTAGTTTTGGACTTGAAGATAATGGGGAAGAAAATAAAAAATAAAGTAAAATAATTTTCTAGGATTAGATGGGGACATTTAAAGAATATTAACAAAAATATTTTTGAGAGTAAGATTTTAGATCTTAAGATTTTGTCTGTGCATGAGGATACTAATGTTAAGTGGGAAAAAGTGGCTAGTGATATTAAAAATATTGCAAAAGATGTGCTTGAAGTTTCAAAGGAAAAAGCTTCTAATAGTAAAAATAGTTGGTGGTGGAATCCAAATGTACAAGAAAAGATTAAAAATAAGAAGATTTGTTATAAAAATTGGTTTAATTGTAAAAATTTTGATAATTGAAAATTATATAAAGAGGCATGTAAGGAATCTAAGAAAGCAATATGCGATACAAAGAGTTTAGCTTTTAGTGATTTATATAATAGATTAGATACTAAGGAGGGAGAAAGATATATGTATAGGTTAGCCAAACAAAGAGATAGGAGTAGTAAGGATTTAGTTCAAGTGAAGTGTATTAAGGATGAAGATCAAAAGGTACTTTTTTTAGAAGATGATATTCAACAAAGGTGGATGAGATATTTTGCGAAACTTTTTAATGAAGAAAGTGAAAATAAAATTGACTGTAGTGACCTTAGCACCCTAAATGACAATAAAGATTTCTATTTTTAGCGACGTATTAGTAAAACCGAAGTTAGAGAGGCGTTAAAGAAAATGAAGGGTGGAAAAGCTGTTGGACCTGATGATATTCCAATAGAGGTGTGGAAATGCTTAGGAGATGAAGGAATTTCTTGGCTTACTAAACTTTTTAATACTGTTTTGAAGACTAAAAAGATTCTAGATAAGTGGAGAATGAGTGTGTTAATCCCTATTTTTAAGAATAAAGGTGATGCACAAGATTGTGCGAATTATAGAGGAATTAAATTAATGTGTCATACTTTAAAACTATGGGAACGTGTTATGGAGCATAGGTTGCAGCGTGATACTAATGTTTCACAAAATCAAATTGGATTCATGCCAGGTAGGTCTACTATGGAAGCCATACATTTATTAAGAGGTTTGATGGAGAACTATAGAGAGAATAAAGAGGATTTACATATGATATTTATTGATTTAGAAAAAGCATATGATAAAGTTCCAAGAGAAGTGCTATGGAGAGTTCTTGAAAAGAAAGGAGTTAATAATGCTTATATTCAAATCATTAAAGATATGTATGCAGGAGCTATTACTTGCGTTCAAACACAAGGTGGTTTAACCAAGTATTTCCCTATTTCGGTTGGATTACATTAAGGATCAGCCTTAAGCCCATATCTTTTTGCTTTAGACATGGATGTTCTCACTAGACATTTACAAGAGGATGTACCTTAGTGTATGCTTTTTGCTGATGATATTCTTCTTGTTGATAAGACTAGAGAGGGAGTTGAAGGTAAACTAGAATTGTGGAGGTCAACCTTAGAGTCTAAAGGTTTTCTCTTGAGTAGATCTAAAACGGAATATATGGAGTGTAATTTTAGTAATAATAGACCTAGTGAGGAGATTGTGACTTTGGTCGATCAAGTCATTAATAAGAGTACACATTTTAGATATCTTGGATCTATTGTTTAGAGTGAAGGTGAAATAGATGGGGATATTATCAGTAGAATCCAAGTTGGATGGTTGAAGTGGAGGAATGCATCGGGCTTATTGTGTGATAGAAAAGTACCCCTCAAACTTTAGGGAAAATTCTATAAGATGGTGGTGAGACCTGCAATGCTTTATGGTGCCGAATGTTGGCCATTAAAAGAGAAGCATAATTCTAAGTTAAGTGTTAGAGAGATGAGAATGCTCAGGTGGATGAGTGGCTTTACCCTTAGAGATAGGATACGAAATGAGCATATTCGTGAAAAGGTTGGAGTAGCTCCAGTGGAAGATAAGATTAGAGAGAGTCACCTTAGATGGTTTGGTCACATAAAATGGTGGCCTCCCAATGACCCAGTTAGGAAAGTAGAGGCCTTTGATTTGACTTATGTTAAGAGAGGTAAAGGTAGACCTAAAAAGTCTTGGTTAAAAAATATTAGAAATGATCTTTCTTTATTAGATTTAAATGACAATTTGACTTTTAACAGGACACACTAGAGAAAAACGATTCATGTAGCCGACCCCACGTAGTGGGATAAAGGCTTGATGTTGTTGTTGTTGTTGTATCTCACTCTTGGTCTGATGATTCAGAAGCTAGGACTGCCCAAGAGATTTATTATTTTACATTATTTTCCCTTATTACAATTTGCTTGGCTTTACCCTTTTCCTTTTCAGGAAGGGTTTTTAAGTTTCGGTACTGATTTTTCATATATCCAGATTTCCTACATCCAAAGAAAATAACATTAGAAGAAATCTTAACATTCTTACCTTTTTTACCTTTGTTCCACTTTTGTTGATGTTGATGCTTGTTCTTTAGTAGACTTTTCAATTTATTTGTTATTGATGCTAACTTCTTACTTTCATCATCTTTTGAGTCGCTTTCATCCATATTTTTAGCTTTCAGTACTATAGTTTCATCTGCATCCAAAAGCTTTTGACCCAAACCTTACTCGTAGGCAATGAGTGAGCCAATCAGATTATCAATAGAATATTCATTTAAATTTTTAGATTCAGAAATTGCAACGACTTTGGCATGAAATTTATCAAGTAGAGAATGTAGGATTTTATTGACTTTTTTAAAGTTTGAAAGTTCTTTTCCTAATGCATGTAATGATGTCACAATTTGAGTAAACCTAGTATACATGTCCAAGATCGTCTCATAAGATTTCATGCTAAAATGTTCATAATCATGCATTAAAATATTTAACATAAATTGCTTGATTTCACAAGTACCTTCATATGTAGTGCATAATTTATCCTAAATTTTCTTGCAGTGCATACAGATACTAACATAAAATCATCAGAATTCAACGAACAGAAAAAATGATTCAAATATTTAGCATTCAATAGAACATTGATCTGATCTACTCTACTCCATTCAGAAAAAGGAATATCAGTTTTGATTCCATCTATAATACATGAAGGTATAGAATAACTAGTTTGAACCATATGACACATTCGAAAATCAATTGATTGCAAAAAAGTAGACATACGAATTTTTCAAAAATCAAAAGAAATATTTTTAAATAAAGGTCATCGGGTGATTGAATATCCTTCCACAATATTACGATTTCCAAAATTAGCCATGGATCAAAATTCAAAAGTTTTCCAAAACTTGATTTTATGAATCCCGCTCAGATACCACTTTAAAGTTTGTTAGGGGTGTTAAACCCTTATGAACTAGTCCCGATGCTAACCAAGAGGGGAGTGAATTGAATATTAAAAAAACTTCTTTAACAAAAAAAATATATTTTTATATCTCGCAGTAGAAATGAATTAAATCAATAATAAAAAGATCAATTAGAGATTTCACCCAAGCAGTTAATCAAAGTAAAATAAAGTGCAGAAAATAATCAAAAAGAACACACCAGATTTATAGTGGTTCGGTCCTACCTGACCTACGCCTACTCCTCGGAGGCACCCTCCGAGTATTGCACTACACCTTTAGTGACTCTCCTTTAGCCCCCACAGCTAGACGGAGAAGCCCTTATAAAATCACTTTCAACTTCCCCGGAGCAACAGAGAAGCTGGGTCCTTTGACACTACAGAGATCTTCTTCTTCCCAAAACTTCCCTCGAGACCACCCTTGAATCTGATGGTACTTAGGTACTTAGGTCCACCCTTTTCTCTCTCCCTTTCAAGCTCTCTCTTTAAGTTTTCTCCCGGAGAAATGAAGCCTCAATGGCTGCCAAAGACATCTATCAAGTGCCTTGAGAAAGCTTAAATAGCTCCCGGAGAAATGAAGCCTCAATGGCTGCCAAAAAACCCTTCCAAATTGATTCTAGCGACAAAGATCATCCAGAATGATCGCAGGATCGTCCAGGAAGATGTGCTAAAAAAGGTGGCTTCAAAAAATCCTAAAAACTCAATTCTGCCCTCAATGATCATCCAGGACGATGTGCAGAATTTGACCTGATAGTCCTGGACGATCCCAGGATAGTCCAGGATGATTAGTACAAATTTTGCACAAATAATCCCGTATAATATACAAATCGTCCAGGACAATCAGAATATCAAATTATGCATATTTGATTGAATAATCACAGCATTAATTTAGGAAATATTATCATAGATCGTCTAGGATGATTAGAACAAAATTTGAATCTTAAATCCTTACCTAAATTATCATGGCGTCTAGGGTTTTGAGATAGTAATGAATCGTCCAAGATGATATAAATATCATCCATGATGATTAGTTCAATGAACAGATCGTCTAGTACGACTTGTTCAAAAGTTAAACTTTTAGTTTTAACTAGATCTTACACCTCCTGAGTATGTGTGTACATGGTCACAAGCAAGCATACACCCTTACAGGACTTGACTCAAGAAAATAAAAAGTACATTAAGAGATGTTACAAATATCATAACATTATAACCTATTCTACCCATTCTTGAGCCTTGAAACTTTGTTTGAAGGTGCATGTTATTCCTGAAATGTTAGTATACACACAAATAAATATAAATTGAAAATACTATGAGATGTGAGCCATAATGTTTGTTATCATCAAAACAAGAACTCGTGAGCCCGAGTCGCAATAACAAAAAGTACAAACTTCAATTATAATAAACCCTAATCTAATCTATCTTGAAGTCTTCAGCAGTCTGGAGTATGATTTTCCTAAAATGTTAGTACACACAAATAACGCAAACCATATTTCCAACATATATTCGGAGAAATAATAATTAAATAATAAGATTTTGGTATCATAAAAAACTCACATGATATATAAAATATAGTCTTAAAACCTAATTTGCAACATGCACGATTAAGGGAGGCGGTGGGGGTAATGGCATGAATATATAGATTAAAAAATATATAAAAATGCTATTAGTGGCCTAGCATCATAGCACTGCATGTCTAATTCAGAGTTATTGTAAAATAAAGATGCCAACACCGCAGCAATAATTTTTGGCACCGCTGTGCTCTCAATCCCAACATCACAGTGCTCATTTAGTTTCAAATTTTTAATGCATTTCATATTTTTGGATTATTAAAATGAGTGGCTTCACTCTTTTAGACAGAATGTGAAATGAGCATATACTTGAAAGGTTAGAGTAGCTCCAGTGATAGATAAGATTAGAGAGAGTCGCCTTAGATGATTTGGTCACATAAAACATCAGTCTTCTGATGATTCAATTAGGAGAGTAGATGTATTATATTTAGCCTATATTAAAAAGGTAGAGATTAATCTAAAAATAGTTAGTTAGAAAATATTAGTAATGATATTTTTATTTGATTTAAATGAGAATTTTACTCTTAATAGGACACAATTGGAAAATAAAAGAATTTAGGTAGCCGACCCCACGTAGTGGGATAAAGGCTTAATGTTGTTGTTATTGTTATTTATTGTGGATACCTGACCTACGTTACATTGTTGTTGACTGACTTATATTATATAATCCTCTACACCCTCCGTCACTTATTATGTAATGTATATAATGAGAATCAGATAACTATTCATAATTATACAATCTTATCTTCCTTCAATTTAGGGAAGAGTAGACTCTTTCATCTTTATTTATATAATTAACTTTTGCAATGGGGTGAGGTGGCATGGTTTTTATTCTTTTGAGTTTACCACTTAAAGAAATTGATGTCTTTTATGGCTTCTATCTCCGGCTGCTAGATGTTTGTATAAAGTAAATATAATAATCTCTCTAATGTTATAAATTTTCTAACAGATAATAACAATTATTATTATTATTATTATTATTATTATTATTATTATTATTATTATTATTATTATTATTATTATTATTATTATTATTGATACATCAACGCCTTGATCAGACATAAATCTCAAATCATATATGAGTTGACAACTTATAATCAAACTAAATGTCTCGAAGAGACGAACCCAATGACACCAAATTAATCTGATCCATGACCAAATGGGTCCAAATTGGGGCCAAAGAATATTTGGAAGTTTCAAAGCTTAAATTGGATGAGTGAATGATATCCACATATAGCATGCTTATAGTCGAATCAAGTGGCTCGACGAGACGAATCCGACATCCTAAGATCACTTAATTCAAACATCATTAAGGCATTTAAATGCATGAATAAATGATATATAATTAGAGGAATCAATATAAGCCATCCGATGGAGCACTCCGAATTTGGTTTGAATTTTCTCCATATTTAAATAGCATGCCACAGACAAAAATCTATAAATAAGTCTATGCTCACTTCATGAGGGAACCCCTTGGCTGGAGATTGGAGAGACTGTGGCTTTAAATATCCTAAAGTATTACCCAAACACAACTATTGGTGAACTTATGTCGACCACTATCAAACCGCTGACCATCATCAGACCACCACTAGTCTGCTGACTGTCACCGGACAACCGCCCATATGCTGACCATCATCAGACCACTGCTTGTTTGTCGACTGTCGCTAGACCATCGCATGTCCACCGACAATTGCCAAACCACTGCCCGTCAGCTGGTCATCATCGGACCTCTACTAAGTCGTAGACCACCGTAGGACCTCCACCTGTATATTATCTATACATCATTCTAACCATCATCACCCACCGACTACAATCCCTCTAACCACTGTCGCCCATTAACTACGATCACTTTAACCTTTGTCACCTGCTAACTATGTTCCCTCCAACCTCTGTCGCCCACTAGTTATAGTCCCCCATCCACTATCTCCAGTCGATTACGGTCCCCCTGACCATTGTTACCTGTCGACTAAGGTCCTATTGACTACCATCGCCCAACTACTATCCTTTTGACCTTCATCACCCATCAAATGCGATCCCTCCGACCACTATCGCCTGCTAACTATTGCCCCCTAACAACTGTCACCCATCAACTAAGGTCATTCCAACCTTTATCACCAGTTGACTATGATCCCTCCAACCTCCATCGCTCATTAACTTTGATCCCTCCAATCTTCATTGCTTACTGAGTATAGTCCCTCTAACCATCATCACCCGCCGAGTACGCTCTATCTGACCTCCGTCACCAGTCAATTACAATCTGACCTTGATCACTCACCAACTATGGTCCCTCACACCTCCGTTGCCTACCAACTATGGTCCCTCAGTCCTCTATCATCCGTTGAATACGGTCCCTCTGACCAGACGATGGTCCCTCGCAACACCGTTGCCCACTAATGACAGTCCCTCTGATTACCATCATGCACCAATTACAGTCCGTCTAACCTATATTGCGTATCGATTATGATCCCACTGATCTCCATTGTCCACTGACTACGGTCCGTCTGACCAAATGAACAGGCTAACACTCTCTAGGGAATAACTCTCTTATCACATATTCATCCAACTCCCACCATGTAATGTGCTCTATATGATGTATATTTGCTACATTGAGCCAAAGCTTTCCCTCTATGGAAGGATCTTATTTGTAATCAATAATGAACATTAGTAGAATAATTTTAGTTGGGCCAAGTATTGTGATTTTTTTCATTTTTAGGATTTTCCACATAAAAATCTGTGTTTCTTATGAATCTTGCACTTCTCTCATTTATCTGTTTGTGTGTTGGATCTTTGTACAAAGCTTAAAAGCTAAACTCTATATCTCTCTAACATCATAATATTTTAGGACACAATTATTAAAGGCCTATAAGCTTGCAAATGTATTTTTCAAAGTTCATGACAGTCTTGATGATTGATGATGATAATCTTCAATTAAATTTTATGGTGGCATTCTTTCAAATGATAAGGAACGAAAATAGGATAGATCTAAGGTTACATGAATATAAGTTGCTCAAATGATTTATCAAGAATTGTTTAAAAACTTTAGACAATACTAAATAGGAATGAATGAAAAATGCAAATTCATAATAACAAACCTAAATAGTTGGGATAATGTTAGTGATAATAATGACGATGATGATGATGATGTTTTCATTCTTTCACCTTATGTCTTAGAATAGATTTTCTATTTGCAATCTCTTCCTAAGATGGATTAATAATAGGATAAATTTGGCTTACTCAATAGTATAGTTGAGTTCCTCTAATATTTCCTCCAATTATATTTAACTTCTCCAAACTAGAGTTGATCTTAACCCAATAGAATGGATGCAAAAGAAATGTTGTTCATCAATTTATATTTTATTGCAATTCTTTTATCATAACATTAGCCTTGAATGACTATAGCTATATTATTGTATTTTATGAGCCAGGCTTTTGTTAATATCCTCCTTATTAGTCATATAATCATTTGTTAAGGGTATGATCATTTGTCATTTGAACATGGTTGTTGTTAGCTTTAAGATATTTAGATTACAATATTCTTAAATTCATCACAATTATTATAAATAATAGGTAGAAATCTACTCTTATTGAAGAAAGTTAATGATGAAGGCTTCATTTGGGACAATTTTCTTATTGCTTTGTAAAGCTACTGTAAAGAAAGTAATTTTTTTTAATCTGTTGTAGAAAATAGCTTTCTAGTACCTTTTTTTTAATGTAAAAAAATAGTGGTCAAATATAAGTTATGATTACGGTTTCAAAAACAAAACAGTAAAAAGCACTATCCCAAACAAAGCCAAAATAAAGAATAGCCTCCCTCTAGCATTCTACCTTGAGATAAATTCCCCATTGTTTCTCCTTGACATGAGGCTAATCTCTCTCAAACTCTTGCTAACCTCCCCTTAAGGCATTCATTATTTTTAGCCTCTTAACCTCCTTCTTTCTCTTCACCTTTATATTTCTTCCTTTCATCGTGTTCTTCTCTTCTCAAAAAACTATAATTCAAAGTCTAATAAAATCTTCACATCTGTTGTCGTGCTTTATATCACCTATTTGTTGGGTAACCTAGAAAACATCATGTTAGCCAATGACACTATAAAGCTTTGGGCATCTCCATCCAGAAAAGAACACCCATTTTTTATTTCAAAATGCAGTAAAAATCATATCAAATATTATTTCATTTCAACCGAACTCCATCTCTAACATCAAAAAAGAACATTTTGTGTCTATTCTTTCTAATCTCTATTTTTATATTTTGTTATATATTGTCTACTATGTGTTTTTTTTTATTATTTGATGTCTTTTAAATTTATATGTGTGTTTTATCTTTATTTATATATTAATCTTAAATTTTAATTATGCTACTGCATTTTAAATTATTTAAAATGAAGAACTTAATTTAACTAAATTAATTTCATTGTTAAATAAATATATTAAATTAAAAAATTAATAACATAAGTTAAACTAATTTATTTTGGATCAAAATCTTACAATTTAATAAATTTAAAAAAAATGGGTTTGTGAATAGTGCGACGTCAATATTGACATCGCACTGTTCACAGACTCCGAATCACTGCTCTAAATGTCATTCAGTTGGAGCACATACAGGACTGCAAACATGTGTTTAGAGTTTGATTTGAGATGCCCTTAGTCAATACAATATCGCACTTTCTTTTTTCTTTTTCTTTTAAGAGTTTGAACCAGTTTAAATATTCAAGATGATATCAGATTCTCATCAACGGTGAATTCTTTGCATCATTCCATACCATATTCTCTTTACTTATTAACAGATTATTAAGTTACTTCTTCAAGAAATTGATTCCTATCAATTTATTGAACTCCCGTCGACATCCTCCACGCTCAAAATTTCATGCGGTGATCCAATTTCTCAGTCTTTGTTCGTTCAATGTCACGACTCACACAATCATACAAGCCAAGATTTTCTGATTATTTTGATGATCACCTTCACGATGAACTCGACATATTTTGGCTCTGAAGTTCATAAATTATGATACTGCTATTCGTAGGGCTGTCAAAATTGGGTCACGGGTCAGATTCATATTTAACCTGGAATTAATTCGATATAAGTTGACCCAATCCAAAACCGATATGTTTTTGCAAATGGATCAGGTATTTTGCCCCGGAACCGACCTGCGGACCTGTTTTGAGCGGTTGAGGCAATGAGCCGTGAGCAGACGGACGGCGAGCTCCCTCCTATCATCTTCATTGCTTCTGATCCAACTACAAAAGCAAAATTGCGAGCTCCCTGCCATTGGCCCTTCGGCGTCATTGCTTCCGATCCAACTGCTAATGAACAGCGAGGTCGGCCCATCATCGTCGTTGCTTTCAATCCAACTGTAGATGAACGGGGGCCACTCGATGGCAGCAGCAGATTGGACGGGATGGGCCATCTTAGTGCGGATGGGATAGGATGGGCCGCGATAGCCCAGATGTGGCACGCGATTTTCCCGGGGTGAGTTCAGGTTTTCGGGTCAAGCCAAACCTGACTCATTTTTCCAAACGAGTCGTATCCGGAAACCTAATTCGACCAATTTACGAAGCAGGCTAACCCTAACCTAAAATTTTTGTGTCGGGTTCTTAGGTCGGGTCAAATATTAAAACCTCTAGCTATTCACTTACAATGCCAATACAACTCACCACCAGAGTATGTCTTTCCAACATTAACATCCCATCAAATTCTTCTAGGACATTTCAAATATAAGTTAATTCCTATTATCATGTTGGGCTTAGTTTGGGATGACTTTTTTATTGCTTCTTAAATCAATTTTTTAATATAAAAATTGATACGTCATCAAAAAATTATCTTAATCGGGCACGAATCTTGAGGCAAAATCAAGTTGGAAACTTCCGAAATTAAAATTAGGATCATCCAAACTCTGATTTCAGTGAACTTACAATCAAACTGAACGTCTCGGAACTACGAACCCAACAACACCAAGTTCGACCCAATCCGAGCCCAAATGGGTCCAAATCAAGGGTCTGAAGCACTATTGGAAGGTTCAAACCATAATTTTGATTACCAAACGATCTCCAAATATGACATGCTTCTATTCAAATCGAGCGGCTCGATGAGACGAATCCAACGAGCCCAAGATCGCCAAATTCCGACATCATTAAGAGCTTCAAATGTCCAGCGAACGATCTATGATCAAAGGATTCAAGATCGGCCGTCCATTCAAACCACTCCCTAACTACCCCTGATCTTTCACCTATTTACGGGCCATGCCACTCACAAAAATCTATAAATAGAGCCCCCTCTCCTCTTGAAAAAGACACCTGATCCTAAGGAGAAGAAGAGAGAACTCTTGCTTCCTTGCTCCTCCTCGACCACCGCCGGACCACCGCCTTAACGCCGTTGCTCCGCCGGACCACCACCTGAGGCCCTGCTCTTCACCGGACCACCACCTGAGGCCCTGCACTTCGCCAGACCACCACCTGAGGCCCTGCACTTCGTCGGACAACCACCTGAGGCCCTGCTCTTCGCCGGACCACCACCTGAGGCCCTGCTCTTTGCCGGACCACCACCTGAGGCCCTGCTCTTCGCCGAACCATCACCTAAGGCCCTGCTCTTCACCGGACCACCACTTGAGGCCCTGCTCTTCGCCGGACCACCCCCCGATGCCCTGCACTTCGTCGGAACACCACCTAAGGCCCTGCTCTTCGTCTGACCACCACCCGAGGCCCTGCACTTCGCCGGACCACCACCTAAGGCCCTGCTCTTCGCCGGACCACCACCTGAGGCCCTGCACTTCGCCGGACCACTACCTTGACGCTGGAATTCTACCAAACCACTATTTACCATCCTCAACTCTGCCCAATAACTACCTAAGGACCAAAGCTCTGCCAGACCGCCAGACGACCCCGAAGTTCTGCCAAAGCTACATAAGGCCCTCATAAGCCTCTAACGTTCACCCTACGGGTGATATTTGTAATCTGATCACCCTTGAAGGCGAGTCAGTCCCCTGTAATCTGCTCAAGCTCTAGTGGAATCATTTCAACTGGGCCAGGCCCCGTGGTTTTTTCCCTTTTCAGGGTTTTCCACGTAAAAATCTTGTGTTCTCTGTATGCGAGCTGGATATTCGTGCAACGCTAAGACTTAGAATTCATACTCTATCGCCACGTATATTCTAGCCCGCAACAATTTGGCACCGTCTGTGGGAAACCAGTCCCACTATCCTGAAGCACCACTGCAACGGCCAACAGGTGCAGTAATCGCATCATGGGAGCCTCTCGCTCCAATTCACACCAATCTCGGAATCAGTCCCTGAATCAGGGACGCCAAGCGTCCGCCTCTTTTCAGCCCAGTGGCCGAAACCCGGCCGGAGAAGGAACTTCAGGACTGTCCATGGAAGATCGCATTCAAAGGATGGAGGATTCCCAGAAGGAGATCCTTCAACTTCTACGAGAGACCCGAACACCTACACTAGCACCTCCTGACGAGATTCTACTCCCTCAAGATCCGCCAAGAGTCGAAGATGTTCCAGCAGACCACCTTCATGTCGAGTTTCCTCTCCCTCCACCAAGGAGACGTCCCCCAACACGCCAAGATGACGAACTTGCTGACACTGCCAGCTCTACCCATCCTTCACGCGCAGATCAGCAACATCGCATTCCTCAGGATGCTCCTGAAGGCCTAGCCCGACCCCATATTACTGAACTCCCTCGCAATGCCCTAAGGCATGAATTGTGAAGGCTAGTCCGAGAAGAATTCCCTAGGGGAGGTGAGAGGCAACCGCCTCGCCCATGGGATTTCCAGGAGTCATCACCTCTAACTGAGGCCATTCTTCAGCATCCTATCCCAGCAGGATTCAAGCTACCCAGCATCAATTCCTATGACGGGACATCTGACCCATACGAGCATATCAATCACTACAGAACTATAATGCACATCCAGCGAGCTTCAGATGAGCTCCTCTGCCAAGTCTTTCCTGCCACTCTTAAAGGGCAGGCCCGAACATGGTTTTATTCACTCCCTGCCGGATCTATTCCCATGTTTGTTAAATTGGCCAAAGTGTTCGTCGAATAATTTGTCGCCAATCGAAGGATGATTAAAGACTCCTCCCATCTCTCTGGAATCCGACAGAATGAAAATGAATCCCTCAAGGAGTACTTCCAGAGGTTTTCTACTGAAGCTCGACAGATTCCTGGAGTAGATCCTGAGTTACTCAGAGGAGTCTTTCTTGGAGGACTCCGCCCAGGCCCTTTTTACTAAGCCCTTATGCGGGATACGGTCCCTTCATATGCTGACCTGATCCACCGCGTGGAGGCACAAATATCTGCCGATGAAGCCATCAATGCCCACAAGAAGCAGTTCGAGCAGACAACTGGGAAGCGAAAAGCACACCTGGGACGGAAAATCTTTCCTCCCATCGAAAAAAGAACACTAGTTTGCCCACTCGACCCTCACAGCCACGACGAGAATCTCGCCCAGAAAAGGAATATACCCCACTCAACGCATCCCGGGCCAATGTTCTAATGGCCATCCAAAATCAGGAAAGCGTTAAGTGGCCTCAACCTCTAAAATCCAATGTCGGGAATCAGGAACAATATTGCCACTTCCACCGTAGTCGTGGGCATACTACCGAAGCCTGCAGACAGCTCAAAGAAGAGATCGAAAGACTGATCTAGCAGGGGTATCTCCGATAATTTGTCAAGAATCCAACAACTCGGGAGGATGGTGTTCAAGCTGGGGGGCAGATTCAACAATAAAAACAACCAGCAAACAATCGCCAGATGGTGGGCGAAATTGAAACCATTGCTGGGGGACCTTCAATGCCAAGTCAAGTATTGATCGCCGTCACTAAAGAGCCTACACCAAAGAAGTCCCGTGCCGACCATTCTATTGCCTTCAATGATTCAGACCTGGAAGGGGTGAAGACGCCTCATCAAGACCCACTCGTAATAAGTGCAGGAATCGGGGATCCATGCTATAAGGTCAAGAGAATCTTGGTAGACAACGGGAGCTCTGTAGATGTATTATTCTACTCCACTTTTCTTAGTTTGGGTCTTGCAAGAGAAAAACTCCAGCCTGCCGCAGGACCGTTTTACGGATTTGACAATCGGCCCGTATGAGTAGAAGGCACGATCAGCCTTCCCGTCGTACTAGGAGAATTCCCCCGACAAGCCACACACTCCATCCAGTTTATTGTCGTGAAGTCGGAATCAGCATACAATG
This sequence comes from Dendrobium chrysotoxum, assembly GCA_019925795.1. Classification (NCBI taxonomy): domain Eukaryota; kingdom Viridiplantae; phylum Streptophyta; class Magnoliopsida; order Asparagales; family Orchidaceae; genus Dendrobium; species Dendrobium chrysotoxum. The sequence goes on along the minus strand of CM034304.1, from coordinate 16,668,388 downwards.
CTATTTTTGGAAGGCCATTACAATCGATCTTTGGGGTGGTTGCCTCAATTCCACACCTAAAGTTAAAATTTCTCACCCCAGCAGGAATTGGCATAGTGCAAGGAGATCAGCAAGAAGCACAATCCTGTTATCTTCGACAAGCTCAACCACACCCATCAATTACCTTGAGCATCGAGGACTTTGATTTACGAAATGAATACGTTCCTTAAAAGGCATCCCCCATCGAGGACCTTGCCCATATCTCCCTGTCCGATGAACATCCTTCAAGAACAGTACAGATCGGGTCATTACTATTAGAAGAAGAAAAGACGAAGTACGTAGAATTTCTACGAAAAAATCAGGATGTCTTCGCCTGGACTCCAGCAGATATGCCAGGAATCAGCCCTGAGATAATCACCCACTCTCTCAGAATAAACCCAACCTGCAAACTAGTAATCCAGAAGAAGCGGAATTTCGCACCAGAGCGCCAGCAAGCAATTGAAAAGGAGGTTGACAAACTCCTAAAAGCTGAATTCATACGGGAAGTACACTATCCCACCTGGCTGGCAAATGTAGTCATGGTCAAAAAAACCAGTGGAGCTTGGAGGATGTGCATAGACTATACAGACCTCAATAAAGCCTGTCCCAAAGACATCTTTCCTCTCCCTCGCATCGATCAACTAGTAGATGCCACATCTGGGCACCAAATGCTGAGCTTCATGGATGCCTACTCAGGCTACAACCAAATAAGGATGAATCCCGCAGACGAGGAGGCGACAGCTTTTCAAACAGATAGAGGACTATACTGCTACCAGGTTATGCCCTTCGGACTAAAAAACGCAGAAGCCACATATCAGCGTCTCATGAATAAGGTATTTAAAGACCTTATTGGGCATACTATGGAGGTATACGTGGATGACATGCTGGTTAAAAGTCTTGAAAAATTACAGCATATCTCAGATTTAGAACAGTGCTTCTGTCTTCTACGATCCTATAACATGCGCCTCAACCCTTCTAAATGCGCGTTCGGAGTTGCCTCAGGAAAATTCTTAGGGTTCATGGTCACCCACCGGGGAATTGAAGCCAATCCTGAGAAGATCCAGGCTCTAAGGGATATGGTACCTCCAAGAAACATCAAAAAAGTCCAGAGACTAAACGGAAGGATCGTGGCACTCTCTCGTTTCTTAGCTCGCTCTGGGGATAAATATCTGCCCTTTTTTAAGATCCTCTGAGGGGCCCGTAACGCAGGATTTCAATGGACTGATGAATGTCAAGAGGTATTTGAGCAGCTTCGAACCTATCTTGCTTCACCTCCACTACTCTCGAAGCCAATTCAAGGGGAAAAATTATTTTTGTACTTGGCTGTTTCTGCCCAGGCAATCAGTTCAGTCCTAGTCCGAGAAGAGAATGCTACTCAGCGCCCCGTATACTATGTCAGCAAGATCCTATCTGAAACAGAAGAACGCTATCCCATAGCCGATAAAACAGCGCTGGCCTTAGTTTACTCGGCTAGGAAGCTACGCCCCTACTTCCAGGCTCACACAATTGGAGTCTACACGAATCTGCCGCTAAAAAATATACTGCAAAAGCCCGAAGCCTCTGGCAGGCTCATCAAGTGGTCTATAGAGCTGGGAGAGTTTGACATTCATTACCTGCCCAGACCGGATATCAAGTCCCAGGCACTTGCAAATTTCGTGGTTGAATGCACCATCTCAGTATCTGACAAGTCACTAAGTACTTCTCCTTCTCCCCCGTGCTGGATGATGTATGTTGACGGAGCAACCGGGAGTTCAGGTGCCGAAGTAGGAATCTTGTTGATCTCTCTGCAACAAGTTACTCTTGAATACGGGCTCTGACTCAAGTTCCCCGCAACAAACAACACAGCAGAATATGAGGCTCTTATTGCCGGATTACGCCTGGCAATGGACTGTGAAATGCAAAACCTGGTGATCTACACTGATTCACAATTAGTTGCTTCACAGGTGGAGGGGGAATTTGACATCCATAACCCCCAGTTGGCACTTTATTGCAATATAGTAAATCTGCTCCTAGCTCGTATAAGCGAACATCAAGTTATACATATTCTTCGAGAGCAAAATACGCGAGCAGACGCCCTCTCCAAACTAGCTACGGCTACAACCGGTGACACATACAAAAGAAGGTATATCGAGGAGATATATTTTCTAAGTATTCCGGGCCCGTGGATAATACAGTCAATTGAATTAGAAGAGATATCCTGGATCAGCCCTCTCCTATCTTTCTTACAAGAAGGTCTTCTTCCAGAAGACCCAATAGCAGCAGTACGACTTCGGAGGCAGGCATCTAACTTTACTGTTGTAAATGGAGAGTTATACAAACGGGCTTTCACAGGACCCTACCTCAAGTGCCTCCCTCCTTCAGAAGCTAACTATGCGCTCCGAGAAGTACATTCAGGCATCTGTGGAGAACATTTGGGCGGAAGGGCACTCGCCCATAAAATAATGAGACAAGGTTTCTATTGGCCCATGATGAAACAAGATGCACTAGAATTCGTACGAAAGTGCAATAACTGTCAATTGCATGCCAACCTTACCCATCTACCTGCTACAGAAATCTCAACACTATAGAGTCCCTAGCCTTTTGCTCAGTGGGGGATCGACATTATGGGGCCCTTCCCCATAGCCACTGGACAACGAAAATTTATTATACTAGCTGTGGATTATTTCACCAAGTGGGTAGAGGCCGAGCCTCTGGCAAAAATCACAGAAGCAAATGCTAAGCAGTTCTTATGGAAGAACATAATATGCCGTTTCAGCATTCCCGCCAAGGTGATCACAGATAACGGAACATAGTTTACGGGAAAGGTCTTTACCATATTTTGTAAAGATCTTCACATTCAGCTAGTACACACGGTTATGGCCCATCCCCAAACCAATGGACAGATAGAGGTCACTAACCGGACGATTCTGAAAGGACTGAAGACACGCTTAGAGAAGGCTGGGGGGCAATGGGCTGATGAACTCCCAAATGTCCTCTGGGCCTATCGTACCACGGCACGAACTCCAATAGGAGAAACCCCATACAATCTCTGCTTTGGCACTGAAGCCGTCATTCCAGTCGACATTGGAGTTCCAAGTCATAGAGTCCAAACTTTTAACTTCAACAGCAACGAAGAAAGGCTCAGATGCAATCTAGTCCTCCTCCCAGAAATAAGAGACGAAGCGGCACTCAAGACTGCTACATATCACCAGAGGATTTCCCGTCACTATAACTGAAGGATGAAACCATGCCGTATAGCGATAGGGGATCTGGTTCTGCGCAGCATCGAGGCGGCAGGAAAAGGCCCTCAGCGTAACAAACTCTCCCCCCTCTGGGAGGGTCCGTACTTGGTGGCAGCCGTAGAGAAGCCCGGAACTTTCAAACTAAAAGATGCTGAAGGAAAGATGCTTCCTCGGACCTGGAATGTGGATAACCTTCGCAAATACTATCAGTAGAAGATAAAAGTATTTTTGTTTTCAAGTGTTGTATGTGTTAAGTATCGTTTACCTCCTATATTGACAGTAACATTTGTAGCTCCTATCCCTGAATTATATCAGGGAAGTATGGTGTTGTTAAGTGCAGTAAAGTTCTGTTCCCTTGTTCAATTACATTATTGCCTCCTTCAATTAGGACTGTAATCTCACGCACACTGTGAGCCTTAATCTTGAAATCCTAGATGCGAGTAATACGCAACCCGATTGCAACTTAATCCAGGATGATCAGTCCCAGGGGGATTTGATCAGACCTCTTCCACACAGGTTAAGAAGCATAACCAAATGCTTCAATTCACAACCTCGGATAGGTCAAAACATCCTAAGTGGATGCCAATTAGTTATAATATCCTTTGTTCGAGGTACGCACACTCTTCGTTACACCTCAATCACTGGATGATCGGTCCCAGGGGGATCCAGCTGACCTCTTCCATACAGGTTAGAAAGCATTATGCAATGCTATAATTAACAACCTCGAAAAGGTCAAAAGTCCTTCACTTGAAACTTGAACTCCTTAAAAAGAGAAGCTTGAATCTCAGTCGCGCGAGAGTTGGTCCTAAGTCGGTACAACCTGACCTCTTTCATATAGATTGAACGACATTAATCAATAATCTCAGATGATTCAAGTACCTTAAAAGAAAGAAGGAGCATAAAGATCATTCAGACTAAATCATAAAAGGCAACACATGATTCACTATTAAATAAGCAATCCACTACTTAATCATAAATAACGACATATATGAACACAAACATCCAATATAAACTAAAGCGCTAAGAAAGATCAGATAAGTACAACTAGTAAAGACACTAGTCAATATCTACCACCTCATCATCAGCCTCGAGGGCAAAGGCTTTCTGCAGCTCGCTCTCTATCTCATCGCCATCAGAACCCGGAGGAAAATCATCTGAAGCCTGGCTAGGTGTCAGTCCCTCAACCTCCACTCCGGTCTTTCGCTACATCAAGCGGACTCCCTTCAAGAAGCCCTGGATGAACCCATCATCAAGGCACTGCTGCTCTAAAGCTTTCACTTCTACCTCATAAATGTGGTCGCGAGCCTCCTGAACATGGTCCTGGATGATGATCTTGAAAGCTATGGACTTCTTGAATTCATCAATGACCCTTGCAGACTCAAAACTTGTCAGAGCAGCTTCCTTCTCAACGATAAGAGTCTGAGACCTCTTATTCTCAGCCTCGAGCACCGCAACTCTCTCTCCAGAAGCCCTCTCAAGATCGACCTGAAGATGATCTATCTGCTGGTTCTGGAGCGATACAGATTGTACTATATTTGCCAACTCAGTCCTACACCCGCACAGCTCCTCCTCCAGCACCTTGGCCTCTCTAGTCTTCTGGTCGTACATCCGCTTGAATTCTCCCTGAAGATACTTGATCTTCACAAATTCAGCATTCCATTCATCCAGGGCTCCCGTTAGCTCAGCCACAAGCTCTGTACGCCGTGACAACTGAAATAAAAGGAAAGGGAGGAATCGGAAGCCATTCCAGAATGAAAAAGAAAAAGAAATACACAAAAAAAAGAGTTCCTTACCAGGTCATCAGCTTTGCGACGTTCGACACATTGGTGGTTTAAGACATCCCTAGGAACACGAATCTTGACAGGGGAAGAAACAGGTGCAACCTTGCCTGTGTTCGCCGCAACCCCCTCCAACTTTTTCTTCTTCAGCAAAACCTGGGGATCTTCACCTCCCACCTGTCGCTTAGAGGCCGCCTTCGGAACTGGGACAGGCGGCTCAAGAACCTTGGAAATCAGCTTTAACATCCAAGCATCCAACCTCCCGGAGTGAAACGACAGGCCAACCTTGAACAGAAACTCTTCTTCTATATACTTATTTAAATAACAAACCTCATATAGAAGATGCTCGATATTAGGGACCTTCAGAAGCCTCATCATGTCCTCCTCTCCGACGTACAAAGGAGCTGGCAATTCCCTCATCTTCCCCCATTTCTCAAGTAGGCCCCAGTCATTCCTCACAAAAAGGTAGGAACTGGACCAGTTCTTCGCAGGGTCCTGGGTGCCCATGTCTAACCATTTGCATCTAAAGGTCACACGCCCATGCACATCACTGGTAAGTCGTCCCTTCCGCGAAAGGTGCTCGGGTGTCAGCACAGCCCCCCGGTCTCTAAAAAGGGCAATCAGCCCCACTGTCACCGACATGGCTCTATAAGAAAGCTGCGACAAACACACTCCGCATCTCCTCAAAATCTCGACCAGCTCAGCGGAAGGTGGAAAGCGCAGTCCTGCTCGCAGACTGGCCTCACTGACAGTAAGGTACCCGGGAGGAGGAAGACTGGCCCGATCAGACCTCTTCGGAACTGTCGTTCACCACATCATTAGGGATGTGGAAATTCTTATGGAGAAGCATCAGAAGATCGCCTGTAATAGTGGATGCAACATCATCCACCTTCGCTCCTTTAGTGGACCTCCGCTCTCCGTCAGGCAATGCGGTAGACTTTCTCCCAACCGCGGGATCACTCGAGGGAAGGGGGTCGCCCGACATGACCTCTGTATAGGGAGGGGCCCTGCTGTAGGATAAGGGATGCCACCTATCCGAAGGCAGGGGAAGACCTCCCGTATAGCAAGAGGGCAGACAGGCAGAAGGTTGGAGGGGAAGGAGTCTCCTTCTCGCAGCAAGGGGCCCTGGGCCTGGACGAGGGATGCCACCCGTTCAGGGCTAGGGGAAGGCCTTACGTAAAAGAAAAGAGAGGGGAAGGGGGGGGGGGGGGGGACGTGCAAGGGTTAAGGGCCTAAGGGGGGGTATTTATAGGTGGGGAAGGGGGGAGTTAGGGGAGTTAGGGGAGTTAGGGGAGTTAGGGAGGTTAGGGAAGTTAGGAGAGTTGGAAAAAAAAAAGTGGAGGGTGCTGTTAAAAAAAAAAAAAAATTTTTGACCGGTCAACCGGCTAACCGCCGGTCAACCTGGCGGACCGGGCAACTGCCATGTCAACCCGCGGGCCGCAGCGCGGGCCGGGCGCAACCCCAGGCAGGCCAGCGGGCCGCAGCGCGGGCCAGGCGAGCCGCAGCGCGGGCCCAGGCAGGCCAGCGGGCCAGCCGCAACCCCAGGCAGGCCAGTGGGCCGGGCGCAACCCCGGGCGGGCCGCAGCGCGGGCCCAGGCAGGCCAGCGGGCCGGGCACAGCCCCAGGCGGGCCACAGTTCGGGCCCAGGCAAAACAGCCCATGCCTTCCATGGGATTTGAACCCAGGACCTTAGGCATGGGACCAAAAAGATTAACCACTCTTCCACATGGGAAAAGTTGTTATAAATGCCTCTTTTTTTATTTAAATTATAACATTTCAACTAATAGATGCAATATTAGCTACAATCGTGACCATGTTAGCTCCACCTTAACACAATGACAACCAAGATCTTGTGTGTTATGACCACATCGGCGCCACATCAGCCACAATCAACTGCCACGTCAGCACCACATCAGCGCCACGTCATCATGCCCAATTTCAGGCCCCGAAAGGTCAAATCGGACGTTTTTGGGGTCCCCGGAACCATTTTTCGACGTTCCGGACTCAATTTTAGCACTTTTAGAGACATTTGGGACTTCTACAAGTAAGTTTGGTTTTTTAAAAATATCAAATTGCACGAAGAAATTCCCCAAAAACTGTGACGCGTATTTTCGAACTTCTGGAACTTTAACGTCAGAAAATAGGGGGGCAACTAATACGTCATCAAAAAATTATCTTAATTGGGCACGAATCTTGAGGCAAAATCAAGTTGGAAACTTCTGAAATTAAAATTAGGATCATCCAAAATCTGATTTCAGTGAACTTACAGTCAAACTGAACGTCTCGGAACTACGAACCCAACAACACCAAGTTCGACCCAATCCGAGCCCAAATGGGTCCAAATCAAGGGTCTGAAGCACTATTGGAAGGTTCAAACCATAATTTTGATTACCAAACGATCTCCAAATATGACATGCTTCTATTCAAATCGAGCGGCTCGACGAGACGAATCCAACGAGCCCAAGATCGCCAAATTCCGACATCATTAAGAGCTTCAAATGTCCAGCGAACGATCTATGATCAAAGGATTCAAGATCGGCCGTCCATTCAAACCACTCCCTAACTACCCCTGATCTTTCACCTATTTACGGGCCATGCCACTCACAAAAATCTATAAATAGAGCCCCCTCTCCTCTTGAAAAAGACACCTGATCCTAAGGAGAAGAAGAGAGAACTCTTGCTTCCTTGCTCCTCCTCGACCACCGCCGGACCATCGCCTTGACGCCGTTGCTCCGCCGGACCACCACCTGAGGCCCTGCACTTCGCCGGACCACCACCTGAGGCCCTGCACTTCGCCGGACCACCACCTGAGGCTTTGCTCTTCACCGGACCACCACCTGAGGCCCTGCACTTCGCCAGACCACCACCTGAGGCCCTACACTTCGTCGGACCACCACCTGAGGCCCTGCTCTTCGCCGGACCACCACCTGAGGCCCTGCTCTTCGCCGGACCACCACCCGATGCCCTGCACTTCGCCAGACCACCACCTAAGGCCCTGCTCTTCGCCGGACCACCACCCGAGGCCCTGCACTTCGCCGGACCGCCACCTAAGGCTCTGCTCTTCGCCGGAGCACCACTTGAGGCCCTGCACTTCTCCGGATCACTGCCTTGACGCTGGAATTCCGTTGGACCACTATTTATCGTCCTTAACTCTGCCCAACAACTACCAAAGGACCAAAGCTCAGCCATACCGCCAGACGACCCCGAAGTTCTGCCAGAGCTACATAAGGCCCTCACAAGCCTCTAACTTTCACCCTACGGGTGATATTTGTAATCTGATCGCCCTTGAAGGTGAGTCAGTCCCATGTAATCTGCTCAAGCTCTAGTGGAATAATTTCAACTGGGCCAGGCCCCGTGGTTTTTCCCCTTTTCAGGGTTTTCCACATAAATATCTTGTCTTCTCTGTGTGCGAGCTGGATATTCGTGCAACGCTAAGACCTAGAATTCATACTCTACCGCCGCGTATATTCTAGCCCGTAACAAAAATGAAAACTTTTATAGTAAAAAATGGCTTTAATAAACAATAAGAAAGCCACCTCAAACGAAAGCTAAACCTACAAAAAAATCAAATTTAAGAATCAGTGATTCTGCCACAAAGATTTGAAAGATTCACAACCTCCTAGTTCTTGTTGATTCTGTAATCTGCATGATCCCAAGGTTTTAAAAATTGGATTAGGATGGCTAGTTTTCCTAGTGCTATAGTGAAATAATACACTCTGATAAAAAACTTAAGCTCAACTCCGTTAAAACTCGTTTAGGTTCGTTCATGTTATTATTTATAAATAATTTTTTTTAATTTTTTTTATTTACCAATGGCGATATATTCTTGAGAATATTGAAGCGCAAATTAAATTTGATGTTAGTAAGATGAATAAATTTTCTCTTTAACAGCTTTTCATTCTATTTTTTTTTCTTGAGGATTGAATAGCTCAAAATGTTCAAGATTTGATCGTGCTCTCACCATAATCTTCTAATAATTTTTTAATGATAGAAAAGAAAATAAGCAATTGAAGCAAAGATAAGAATTTATCGTGAATGAAATAAAATTAGGAGTTAATCTCAAAGTAATGCTAAATCTATTATTGAAAATAAAAAATTTCATAAGTACAAGACCACTTAGGAATTTCTTTAGACGTCGGCCTTAAATCCCAAAAGCTCAACCACCCATCTATCTTTCATAAAGACTGGACATCATGGCTTTTATGCAATTAGGTGATTTTGCTGGCTTTTTTTTTTCAGGCAAGATATAAGCCTAGATTGTACACTCCTCAATATTTCTTCTTTAAATTCTAAATAAGTCTTAGGTCTATTATTCTTTCTTAGATATTAAATCAATCTTTGATCCTTTAAACTCAAAATTTTAATCACGTCTTTATACATTTAACAATGTCTAATCATCACTAAAGATAAAAAAAGAGGAATAGAACTTAGGAACATTCTCTGTTCACCAAATTAAGAAGAGAATAATACATCATCCTTAATCGAGAATTTTCATAGGTCAAAGCCTAAGATGTAATTTACCATGGGGGCTTACGCCCGTGAAAAACTAACACTCATATCAAATAAACCTCATTCGAGCTGATGTATCGAATGGAGGAAATCTCATAATTATAATGTTATTCATATTATTATCCATCGAGAAGTGTAGGTGAAAACCGCTATCCTCCAAGAATAATCGTATGTATAACTTCATCTGCTCTCTCATTGGCATGCTTGAGAAGAGTGTAAAGGCCTACGATCGTTTTGTCATATGAGATAGTGCGAGCAGAATCCTTTCGGAGACTCATAGATTTCTGGCGACTATGATGGGACAGGTTTTTATCTCCATCTTTGGATGCTGTATTATTCTCTTTTATAGGTGTCCCTAATTTGGTGCTTAATTTGAGTTCCTCTTTTCGACTTCACTTTCTTCTCTTCATCCTTAATGAGGATTAAACCTTTTTAATGTATAAAGATTTGATTAAAATTTTTTATTTATTAGATCTTTGTCCTAAATTCTTAAATTCATATCTAGATCAATCTATTTCAACTTATTCAAATCAAAATTCCAATTTTAATTAATTCTTAGTCAGAATTCCTTCAGGCCAGATCCTGATTTAAATCATCTTAAATGAAGGTCTATATTCTTTTTTTTAGGCTCTAGAGTGTTTTTAGAGAGAGAGAGGCTCTAGAGTGTTTTTAGAGAGAGCGGCTCTAAGATAGCTAGAGGGGGTGGCATTAGGTCACCTCTTATAACTGGTAGAGGCGGAGGCAGGAAGGACAATCGACAACTTTGCAACTACTGGCATCTGATCGCTCCTCACGGCGAGGCGGCGGTGACTTCCAAGCCCACTCCGGTGCTTAAGCCGGAGAGTTGCTCCCAACCTCCTCCTATGGTTCGGAACTCAGTAACTAGAGATTCTTGGAATGAGGTCGTAGCCAAGACTCAGGCCATCATCCATCGTGGGAAGGAGGAAGAGAGTCAGCCGGTTTCGCATGTCGCGGTAGCTGCTACTCAAGACTCTCGGGACGTGCGAGCTCTGCCTCCCGCCAGATCGACGAATGTTTCTCCCGGCCTACTGGCCATGACTGTCGGCGGATCTGTCTCTCCCAGTGTTGGTGTTTCGGATAATGAGATGGAAGAGGAGGGAGCCCTTTCCGACTCTAATGCTGATATGGAAGATCTGGGTGACCAGTCGGATGCTCAGACAGACACGGTGGAGGAGGATGACTCGCATTCGCGTGACTTGCAATTATCCATCCTCCTTGTGGCCACGGACGGGATAGCTGAGCCATCTGATGTGATGCAAGAATCAGGCAACACATCCGCTGAAGACATCTCGGACGCTCCTGCTTGTGAAGGCTCCGCTCCCTTTGCTGAAGTGCCTAGCCAAGTTCATCCCGAGCACCCAAACATCTCATGTGGGGATTTTAGTGACATCGTCCAAGTTGCTACTGGCTCGAAATGCACAGTATGTGGTGTTATGATAAGGTCAGAATGCTCTAGTTATAGGTGTAAGCCCCCATAAGTTCCTCATGCTCTCCGATCTTAGCTCCAGGTTCTTGCCCGTAAGGTATTTGTGGTAATGCTCCAATGGATGCCGATGTTCCTTCACTTCACAAGCAAACTTCCAAACATCTCTTCCTAGCTAGTGGAGGTGTTTTTAGTGGGGCTTTTGCTTGGAATAAGCTCCAACATGTTCCTCTTGACAAGCTAAGCAAGGATATCTTCTTAGCTAAGGATGGACTCTCTATGGAACCGGAAATCAGTGTTGTCCATGAGAACTCTTCCCGATTGGAGAAGGGCCTCATCGCCAAGCTCCTTGGCAGATGCATTCCCTTCCCCCTTATTTGGCAGAGCTCAAAAGAAGATGGCATCACTTTGGGGACTTCCAAGTGATAACTACCGCCTCTAAATCCTTCATCTGCTTATTCCAAAGTATAGAAGCTCAGGATGCTGTCCTTGCTAGCGGACCTTGGTTTATTTCAGGCAACATTATTGGGATGGATAAATGGTCTCCCAACTCTTCCCCAAACTCGCTTCATGGCCTCCATTCGCCGGTTTGGGTTCGTTTGCCACAGCTCCCTTTGTTATATTGGGATACTTCTAATCTCACCCGCCTCGCCAACATGATTGGGGATCTGCTCTGGATGGATGCTCAAACTAGCACTTAGGGGCGGTCCTCCTATGCCTAACTTTGTGTGTGAATCGATCTCTCACAGAGGCTTCTACCTGGGGTTTCGATTAACGGTTTGCATGGCCGTTTCTTTCAATGCATAGAGTATGAAGGCCTCTCCAACTTCTACTTCTCTTGTGGACTCCTTGGACATCCAACCCAAAGCTTCCCCGATCTGGCTCCTCACCCTGCGGCTCCGTCCCATGTAGCCTCCTCCAATCCTCCCAAGCAACCAACCACCCAAGGCAAAGGTGGGGCCTCATCGGATCCTCATTCCCCTCCCAAGCTCGGTGCTCCCACATAGGCCAACCATTTCGAACAACATGCTGAACTTGACGGTGCCAAGGAGGGTGAATTTGGAGCTTGGAATCTTGTCACGAGAAGAAGGACAGGTAATCGCAAGCCCAAACAGAAATCTCAAGCCACTGTTCCACATGAGCAGCCCACTAATACCACCCGCCAAGTTGAGAACAAACCACAGGTTGTTTTCTCTGCTGAAAGGATGCTTCAATCCATAGATCCCTCCATACAAACAGTCAACCTAGCCAAGCGACAGCATAAGGACTCCAAGGCCTTCTTTGAAAAGTATTTGATGCAGTTGGGTCCGATCGTCAACATGCCCAGGAAGAGGAAGAAGCAGCTCCACGACGACATTTGTAGGGACTTTGTCCCCTTTGGTGATTAATGAGATCTCTCCTTGTTTTTTGCCATAAGGATTCCACCTTAATCATCCTTCTGCTAGAGCTATGGGATATCGCTCAGCCTTCGGGCTATTCTCTTTCGGTATCTCCCCATCCAGGGCAGTTCTTTGATTATCTTGTGGGTCCTCATGGCAAGTGTTTGGGAACTCCCTCTTTGCAAGCAAAAGGGGCTTCGGTTCTATCTTGTTTGTGTTTTTCCTTCTTGCTTCTTTTTTATTTGGGTTGTTCTAGCCCGCAGTTTTGCTCTTCCCACTTTATGTTTTGGGAAGAGTTAGACCTCAATTCCATACTACTGATGTACTCCTTTTGTTTCTTTCTCTTTTATCAATGAAAAAAATAAAAAAAGTTTAAAAAAATATTCTATTTTTGATGATATGACTCATATACTTGACATAAACTCTACTTTCTATCAACTTCCTAGTATTAGCTCTTTTAGATTGGATCTTGACTCAAATCAGTCCAAATAGAAATCTAAATTCTATTTTTGATGGTGGGTCCATGAATTTGACATATGCAATATTTTCAAAAAAAAAAAAAATTTGAGAAAAGTTTGAAAGTCAAAATATAAGGCAAATTCTTGAGGGAATTTTTTTAGTGAGTAGGTGACTTGTCTTCCTTAATGAAAAATTTATCTCTATTTTATCTAAAATACAAAGTAAGTTGTGGTTGACTCCTCTAAACACTTAAAGATGAAAATTAATGATGATCCATAAAAGAGTATGTCCTCTCCCTCACATCCCTTGTGTGGTGATTTCATTTTTGAACTAAAATTTATGTCAAATTGAAATTGGACTTATAAATGAAAATTTTCTTCTTTATCTTGTAATATTCTATCTTATAGGTATCTTTTGCATGCTAATGAATCTGCTTCATAATTTTTCTAATCAGGTTGTTCATTCTTATCATAGGTTTGAGTTTATTTTGTAGATCTTTCTTCCTCATATAAGAGTGAGTTTTCTTCTCTTATGTTTGAAAGATAATCTTACAATAGAGAAAGTATTTTTTAGAGGTTTAGAAAGGAAGCCAATTATAAAAATAAAAAGATGCGTAAAATGCCTCAAAATTAATAAAGAGATATAAAATGAGCCCAAAATAAAATGATGTGTAAAGTGTGTCAAAAATAAAAGATGCACAGAGTGTATCAAATAATCAAAAGATACGCAAAGTGCGCCAAAATTGAGAAAGAGGTACAAAATGAGCCTAAAATAACTGAACAAATTGCATCAATATATAATTCAATATATGATTCAGTAAGGTATGACATCTAACTTTAATGTGATATTTTCATTCTTTTGTTTGTATTTATTACAACATTATCATCTTTATTGTTATTATCTTTATCATTATTATTACAGGTGACTTTTAATAAATCAATAAGAGTCGTCATCCTTTGCCCGTCGGTGAATTAGTCATCTGTTATAGGCTACAACTAGGATAATATCATAAATTATTTTTTTAAAGAAAAGCCCATTTTTTCACCCTCACGTGTAGGATATTATATTTTAAGAGCCAACCAGAATTAATTATAATGTTAATAGCCAACTATCCTTGCTTATATATAAATACTTTATTTATTTTATATCAATTGCATCAATCTTTTTAATACATGAAATACAATATAAAATGTTTAAACATATAAAATAATGAAAAATTTGTATAATAATTAATAGCTTCAAAAAATCATAACTTTCATTTTAATTTTTAAAATTAAATAATATTACAATAAAAATATAGAAATTTTTGTATAACAATTAATAGTTTCAAAAAATCATAACTTTCATTTTAACTTTTAAAATTAAATAGTATTACAATCAAAATATCTATAAAATTCGTATGTATCATATACGAAGACTTATACGGTAAAAGTATGATAAATTAAGAGAAAATATATTTTTATCGATTTATGAGATATTAAATTCATCGAACTCAAAGTCTTTAAAAGTCAAATTGAGATTCAGATTACTTACAATTATTAGAAGTCTTTTCCTAACGGAATCAATTGATGAAAATGATCAAATCATGCTTTCTCACTCCTCCATCCCTCCTCTTCCTATCCCTTTCCCTTTCTTCCTTCCATGACATGCCAAGAGAATGGGGGAGAGGTGGTGGTGCCAGAGGCTTTTAGTTCTTAGGTTTATATTAAAAAACATATAAAAATATAGTTATTATCTTAGCATCATAACGCTTCAACCTAACACCATAGTGTCACATAGTGAATCAAGAATTAATATAAAATAAAGGCCTCAATACCACTGTGGTGATTTTTGACACCACTATTCTCTCAAGCCTAGCATTGCAGCTCTACCAAGCACAGCGTCGAAATGCACTAGTTTTATCAGAAATTTATTTTTTAATTTAAAAAATATTTTTATATTTTGGGTTGTTACATGTACTATGTCTCTCCTCTTTTTCTTGCTATACATTCCCTTCTGATAATAATAATATTTGATTTCTTTTTTTTTTTTGTTTTATTTTTATCTTTCTTCTTGAATTCAATCCTTGATTTGATGAACTATCTACCAATTAGGTGTAGGTAAGGATAAGCTCAACCAATTTAATTATATTACATAGTATGGTCAGTTTGACCAATTAGGATAATGGGCATAAGAAGTTTTTCTAAGTCTAACCTAACAACTTATGCTTATGATGTTGAATAGTTAGGTCAATTTGGACATGTTGGTGAATTAGGCTTTATTGGATTTAATTATGTTAAAAAATAAATGCATTAGAGCTCATTATATTAAGTGCATGAAATCCCTTAATCATACTTTACTAAGCTAGCATAAGGTATTTAACCTAAATGCTTTTTATTTTAGGTGAGCTTGAAATATTTGCTAGGCTAGAAAAAAACTAAATGCTATAATTAGGTCAAGCTAACTAAAATATGACCTCACCCAAGTGCAAAATGAGTTTAACATAGGAAAATCAATTTATCATAAATTTTATAGGAGTATGCTAGATTTACTTAGATACCTTACTATTATTAAGCCAAAGACCATGGTTTTTTTTCCAAAAGATAAAATTCCATTTAATAAAAGGATAATACAACTAATGCCTAAAATAGACAAACCCAAAGTACATCAGCAAAAGAAAAGGAAAATAATTTCCAAAGAATGGACAACCAAAGACAAAGGCAAAGAAGCCAACCAACCGGACTCAGTAAATGGCAAAAGGCTCCCTGCAGCCACCCCGTAGCCAGGCAAGGACCATCCAAAGGTGGTAGCAACCCATAAACCACAAACCACATAGGCAACCACAGAGCACGAGAGTAATACCACCAAGGTTACCAACAAGCCAAGGCAAAGAAGGTGGTGAACAGAGAGCTGCCTGCCTCATCATCGTCCAGAACACCAATAAAAATCTAAATAATTGAAGCACACAGCATCGAAAGAGATAGGGTTAACCAAAAGGACTATTTCTTCATATATTTACTTTTACGCCTTTTACCACCACCACTTGAGACAACTTGATCAACATCGCAGCCCACCTTCAAACTATACATATATTGAAAATCATTTGCATGCTCACCAAAATCAACACTTGCCCACCCCCCCCCCCCCCCCCGGTTTAAGGGACTCATCCAGCCAATCAGATTGATCCAAACTTGAGTTATTTACTGATAAAACCATATGGGCTTTCAAATCTGCATTGGACAAAACCAAAAATTGGAATATCAACAAAAGCTGTATTTTCCTTTGACACATCAATAATAGGAGACAAGTCCAACCCTAATGAAGTCATCGGTGAGTCATGAGAAAAAGATGACTCATTCAAAATGACCTTATTAGCATCACACACTTCTAAGGTGAGGCCATCCACAACCGGACAAGAAACATGAGTAGTTTCATCATTCACAATCATATTCGCACCAACGTTACCAACATCAATGGAAGGTTTGTCCCTATCAACAACCAAAGAGCCCATGACATTAGCATCAAGTAGGGGAGGGGTTGAGAAGGTGCAAAGTGATTGGTTCACAATATGCATAACACCCACAAAATTCACACCATATAAATCCATCGGAGAAACAACAGTCATAGGAGCAACTGGAGTATTAACAACATATTTGGGAGGGATAATGATGTAATCCGCAATAAACCCAACAGCAGGGACAAAAGGCTTAATAGTCGAATCCCACTAAAGAACAACAACAGGACCAAAATCATCACTAATAGGAGTAAGCAAGCCATTAATAGTTGGAGCCTCAAAAATAACATGATCATCAAACTTAACTCCTACGGTATTGACAACATGATCAGCAGGAGCTTTAACTAAGTGAGGGTGAAGAATACAACAATTAGTTTTATAATACCCCAAAGCTTTACAATGGTCACAAAATGGAGGAAACTCTTCCATAACTATTTTTTGGACATAACCTAAATTATCTGGACCAATCCAAATAGCCTCAGGATAACTTTTAGAGATATCCAGTTCGACAAGCACCCTGGTGACAAACAGCCTTAAGACAACGATAGTAGCATTATCAATTTTCAGTGACCGGCCAAATAGCGAACCCAAACCATGAAGAATTTGAGGGGAAAACAAATGAGGCTTGAGATTTGGGAATGAAATCCAAATAGGAATAATTGGCGATTCCATAATTATATCAAAAAAAGGAGACCACTTAAACAATTTCATATAGCAGTTGGAAACAAAGTTAGAGCGATGGGCAAAAACTCTACTATAATCCATATCATTAGCCAGCTTGATTAAAATGTCTTGAGGGTCCAAAATAGTAACGAAAAAATCACCGATGAATTTTAGATTGAAGAAGAACTTACGAATCAAATCCAGAGGCGGTCTACAATTTGGAATTTTCCAACCAATGAAAACTCGAAAGGTTGAGCTAGGGCAGGGATTTCTTCCTTCGAAATCAAAATGGACGGAAGCCCTTGATGCGTTGAAGGATGGAGGTCAGGAAACTCAGAAGAAAGATAAGGCCCGAATAGGGCTTGGAGGAAAGAATGAGAATATTTATCTCTATTGAGAAAGCCATGGTCGGATAATCAGTTTACCGCCATCCACCGGCAGAGGCACAAACGAAAATGAAAAACAAAAAGAAAAGTAGAAAGAGGGAAAAGAAGTCACCAGGGGAAGAAATCCAAGAGGAGCGAATGGCTACAGGGAGCAATGGCCATGGAGGAGCGAACGGTTGCTAGGGCAGAAACCCTAGCTGAGAGCGCACAAATGACTTTAATAAATACCATGGTTTTTTAATGCATTTGTGTTCATTTTCAACCTAATGATAAAGAATCTCATTTAACAAAAATAAATAATGTATTTTGATGCTTGATAAAGAAATAGTTTATGTTAATGGTTTCCCATTTATTTAATATCTTCTGCTTGGTTGCTTATTTTCATGTTGATTATGCTAATTCTAAGGCCAATCAAAAGAGCAACTCATACACATTAGTTTTAGAAATCATAACTTAAGATTAGGTTCTTCGGAGAATTAAATTCTTTCATATTATTTATTATAAAAGTTAAATACATAAGTGCATGTAGTCATTTTGCTCAAACTGTATGGCTAAATTAATAATTATAATTGATACGTCATCGAAAAATTATCTTGATCGGGCACGAATCTCGAGGAAAAATTCAAGTTGGAAACTTCAAAAATTAATTTGGAGACCATTTAAACTCCGATTTCAGCAAGCTTATAGTTGAACTGAGCGTCTCGGAAATATGAACCCAACGACACCAAATTCGACTCAATCCGAGCCCAAATGAGTCCAAACCAAGTACCCGAAGCGCTATTGGAAGCATCAAACAGCAATTTGAGTTACCAAACGGACTCCGATTTTGACGAGCTTATAGTCGAATCGAGCGTCTCGACGAGACGAATCCAACGAGCCCAAGGTCGTAGAATTCTGATATCAATAAGACCTTCAAATCCTCGATAAACGGTTCATGATCAAGGGATTCAATATCAACCGTTCATCCGGATCACTCCGTATTTGCCCCTGATCCCTCACATATTTACGGGCTATGCCACTCCAGAAAAACTATAAATAGCCCCTCATTTCTCTTTAGAAGGGACCCCAAGCCAAGAAGAGAAGAAGAGAAGGAAGAGAAGAGAAGCCTAGGAGGGAACAGCTCCTCCTCGACCACCGCCGGAACACCGCTGGAACTCCGCCGGAACACCATCGAAGCACCACCAGGCGCCCGAGGGACGCCGGAGCTCTGCCCGACACGGGAGCAACCTCAAAATTCTGCCTGACGCCAGAATTCTACCCGACGCCCGAGTGACGCCAGACTTCTTTCCAAGCGACGCCGGAATTCTGCCGGACACCCGAGTGACATCAGAACTCTGCTTGGCCTTGTAACTGATACTCACTGTAATCTGATCGTCCTAAATTTAAAGGACGAATCGGCCTCGTGTATTTCAAACAACACTAGTGGAACTCTTTCAACTGGGCGTGGCCCCGTGGATTTTCCCTTTTTCAGGGCTTTCCACGTAAAAATCCTGTTGTTCTTTTATTCTTTTGTTTGTGTGCTGGATATACGTACAACGCTGAGACGGAAATTTAAATTCTATCACCGCGTATATTTGAGTCCGCAACAGTTTGGCGCCGTCTGTGGGAACCTCATTCCACAACTTCAAGTATTGCTACGATGGTCAACAGGCGCAGCAGTCGCATCATTGGAGCTTCTCGCTCCAACTTCCACCAGTCCAGAAATCAGTCTATAAGTCATAGACGCCCGGTATCTACCTCTTTCTACCCCGGGGGGCAAAACGCACCTGGAGAAGGGACCTCGGGACCCTCCTTAGAAGAGAGAATTCAAAAGATGGAAGAATCTCAAAACGAGATCCTACAACTCCTGCGAGAGACTCGACAACCGACCCTAGCACCTCAGGAGGAGGTTCTTCTCCCTCGAGATCCACCACGTGTTGAAGCTGTTCAAATCGAACATCTTCAAGCTGAGATTCCTCTTCCTCCACCCAGGAGGCGTTCGCAGTCACATCAAGATAACGAACTGGCTGATACAGCAAGTTCTACCCATCCTCCGCACACAGGTCGGCAATCTCTCCTTCCTCAAGACCTCCCTGAGGAGCTAGCCCAACATCACATTGCTGAGCTCCCTCGCAATACCCTACGCCACGAACTGCGACGATTAGTTCGAGAGGAGTTCCCTACAGGAGGCGTAAGGCAACCTCTTCGTCAGTGGAACTTCCAAGAGTCGTCACCCCTGATGGAAGCCATTTTTCAACACCCTATTCCGGCTGGCTTTAAGCTACCAAGCATCGAGTCCTACGATGGGACATCCGACCCGTACGAGCACATCGACCATTACAGGACCATCATGCATATTCAACGAGCCTCAGACGCACTCCTTTGCCAGGTTTTCCCTGCCACTCTTAAAGGACAAGCTCGAACATGGTTCTATTCACTTCCAGCCGGAACGATCCCCACATTCGTCAAATTGGCCAAAGTATTTGTCGAACAGTTCGTAGCCAATCGAAGAATTACTAAGGATTCTTCTCATCTCTCTGGGATCCGTCAGAACGAGGGAGAAATATTAAAAGAATATTTTTAACGGTTTTCCACCGAGGCTCGACAGATTCCGGGAGTGGACCCAAAACTGCTCCGAGGGGTCTTCCTTGGAGGCCTTCGTCCTGGTCCTTTCTATTCGGCACTCATGCGGGACACAGTTCATTCATATGCTGACCTGATCCATCGTGTAGAAGCTCAGATTTCCGCTGATGAAGCCATTAATGCTCATAGAAAGCAATTTGAGCAAACAACTGGAAAGTGTAAGAACGCCCCTACAATAGAGGAGTCATTTTCGCAACGAAAGAAAAATTCATCTCCTAGACCCCTAGTACCACAACGCGAGTTCCGACATGAAAAAGAGTATACGCCTCTCAATGCAACTCGTACCAACATACTAATGGCCATTCGAGATAAAGAAAATATCAAGTGGCCTAATTCTTTGAAGCCAAATGTTGGGAACCAGGAGCAATATTGCTATTTCCACCGTAGTCGTGGACACACTACTGAAGCCTGCAAGCAACTCAATGATGAGATCGAGAGGTTGATCCGACAAGGATATCTTCGACAATTCATCCAAAACTCACTTGCTCGAGATGAAACTGGTCCAACTGGGGGGCAAAATCAACAACAACAAAGACAAGAGTTGAATAATATTCAAATGGTTGGCGAGATTGAATGACCATGCACTTTGTGTAGTTGTATTAGTAATACTACTTGTTATATGTCATAGTGTATCTCTTCTATGATAAGTAGGATGTCACCCTAATGTCCTTAGTAGTTCTACCAAGTCAAATGATATGGTTGTCCCTATATGTATCTCGTATATTATACAAGGGAACTATTGTATTGTCTTATAGTAATATAATGTGTTGTTCGTCCAGTTCTGATATTGTTTCTTTCTTTAAAAAGAATACGAATGACAATGAAAAACTACTGACAAATATAGTCTATTTATCCTTGATTCGAGAAATATACAATCTTTATTGTGTCTCAATCATTGGATGGTCATTCCCAGGGGGATTCGATCTGACCTCTTCCACACAGGTTAACGTCGTCGAGCAAAGGCTCCGACATACAACCTCGGATAGGTATCACATCCTTGGTGGATTTTCCCGACCTCTTCCATACAGGTTAACGTCATCGAGCAGGGCTCTGACATACAACCTCGGATAGGTATCACATCCTTGGTGGATTTTCCCGACCTCTTCCATACAGGTTAACGTCATCGAGTAGGGCTCTGACATACAACCTCGGATAGGTATCACATCCTTGGTGGATTTTCCCGACCTCCTCCATACAGGTTAACGTCGTCGAGCAAAGGCTTCGACATACAACCTCGGATAGGTCATATATTCTTGATGGATTCTCTGGACATCTTCCACAGAGATTCTTGGCGGGCAAAAAATCTTCGAAAGAGCATGTTACATAATATATCAACTCATGTTTCAAAGATGCAAAAGCAAGTTTTCAACTTCATATAAATATTATTGGAGTTATATTGCGAAAGATTGTACATCTAGTTCACCTTCGCAAGAATTTAAAAGTAAAAGGTACACTGATGACATTTATACAAGCTAGTATCATCAAGCAACAAGCAACTTTAACACAGTCAAATATCCTTGGTGGATTTAAGTGACTTCTCCCTTACTGCACGTAAGCATCTCCTACAACTGCTCCTTTAAAGAAAGGACATAACTGGATCATCATCAGACCTCCACTTAGTTGATAGTGTTAGTGTATTGCCAGAATGTTGGCATGTCACACTACTTCAGCCCCTTGATTCAGTAATATCTGATGTTGGCACACTTCAGTATGGATGAATATTGCCTTAACACAATGCCACTGGACACCCGCCATCGTCGGCCCTTTGTCGGATATCTGTCGGCGGTCCTCTACTTCATCTCAACCATCATCGGATTATTGCTCGATCGTGAACCATCATTGGCTTCTCGTTCAACTACTGATAGCAGCACCCTTAAACTCTCTCCTTCTGCTCCCCACTTGGTCGTTGACTGCTAAAAGACTTCGACCCGATCGTTCATCATCGAAAAACTTCCGTTAAAATAGCATTGAAATTTTATTCGATGCTGAGCTTCCTCCCGTTGCTGAAGTTCTGCCAGTTTTAGGACTTCCGTCGGACTTTTACCCGACGCCGAGCTTCCTTCCGTTGCTGGACTTCTTCCCGGGACTTTCATCTGACTTCTGCCCGAAGTCGAGCTTCCTCCCATTGTTGGATTTTTGCCCGTCATGGAACTTCTGCCCGCTGACGGATTTTCATTGGAGTTCTACCCGACGCCGTACTTCTTCCCGACGTCGAACTTCTACCCGTCGTCGGATGTTTGTCGGGCTTCTACCCGACACCAAAATTCCACCCGTCGTGGGACATCGTCGGATGTTTGTCGGGCTTCTACCCGACACCAAAATTCCACCCGTCGTGGGACGTCGTCGGATGTTTGTCAGGCTTTTACCCGACACCAAAATTTTACCAGTCGTGGGACTTCATCGGATGTTTGTCGGGCTTCTACCCGACACCGAATCTCTTCCCGACGTTGTGCTTATGCCCGTCGAAGGACTTTCGTCGGACTTCTGCCCGACGACGAGCATCTTCCCGTTGCTGGTTCTTTGCCCGTCGCCGGACCTTCGTTAGAATTTTGCCCGGGATTTTCATCAGACTTCTGCCCGACACCGTACTTTAACCCGACACCGGACTTCTACCCATCCTCGGACCCTCGTCGGACTTCTACCTGATACCGTACTTCTTCCCGACGTCTGACTTCCGACCATCTTCAGACTCCCTCCAACTAACATTCACCTCCACATAATCTCTTAAAGGAGAGAAATTCTAACTCCCATTTCGCTTCCTTCCTAAAAAGGGGAAGCAGCTAACTTCTGCGCAAAGAGAGGGGCACCGAGTCGAGTGGGGAAAGTCACCTACTCAAAAACGGCGGAAGGCCTCAAAATGCCAGAAGCTAGAGGGGAGAAGAGAGAAATTTCTAACTCCTGTATAAGAGGATGGGCGTTGTCTCAAGTAGGGAAAGTCACCTACTGAATAACAACGGAATGCCTCAACTGTCAGAAAGCCAGAATGAGAGAAAAAAGAGAAGAAACCGCTAACTTTTGCGCAAAAGGAGGGGCGCCAAATCAAGTAGGGAAAGTCACCTACTTAAAAACGGTGAAAAGCCTCAGAATGCCAAAAGCTAGAAGGCCAGGAGAGGAGGAAGAAAGGAGCATTTTGTCCCCTACCCCAAGGGGTGTATTTATAGGATGAAAAAGGGAGAGAAAGAGAGGGAAAAATTGAAAAAAGATGGGGAAAATGTTTGAAAATTGGAGGGAGGATGCTTCTAGAAGAAAGTTCGAATTTTTCTGAATTTTTTCGAAATTCTTTGGGATTTTTTGGGATTTTTTAATCCCTGTGGGCCCCGCAAAAAAAATTTTTTTTTTTGGCAACTGCTGCCGCGCGCCCCTTGCCAGTGCGGGCGCCGCCGCCGGCGGCCGGCCGGCCAGGTCGGCCGCCTACGCATTCCTGGGCTCCGATTTTGGGCCCGGACGGTCCAAATTCGACGTTTTTGGGGTCCCCGGACACGTTTTTCGATGTTCCGGACTCAATTTTGACACTTTCGGAGCTCAACGGGGCCTCTATGATCAAGTTCGAGCAAACATTTAATTTTTGGAAAGCAAATTTTTACGATTTTGCCAAAGTGAAAAGCCGACACATATATTTTTGGACTCCTTGAGCTTTGACGTCCAAAAATAGGGGGCAACTGATACGTCATCGAAAAATTATCTTGATCGGGCACGAATCTCGAGGAAAAACTCAAGTTGGAAACTTCAAAAATTAATTCGGAGACCATTTAAACTCCGATTTCAACAAGCTTATAGTCGAACTGAGCGTCTCGGAAATACGAACCCAACGACACCAAATTCGACTCAATCCGAGCCCAAATGAGTCCAAACCAAGTACCCGAAGCGCTGTTGGAAGCATCAAATAGCAATTTGAGTTACCAAACGGCCTCCGATTTTGAAGAGCTTATAGTCGAATCGAGCGTCTCGACGAGTCGAATCCAACGAACACAAGATCGTAGAATTCTGATATCATTAAGACCTTCAAATCCTCGATAAACGGTTCATGATCAAGGGATTCAATATCAACCGTTCATCCGGATCACTCCGTATTTGCCCCTGATCCCTCACATATTTACGGGCTATGCCACTCCAGAAAAACTATAAATAGCCCCTCATTTCTCTTAAGAAGGGACCCCAAGCCAAGAAGAGAAGAAGAGAATGAAGAGAAGAGAAGCCTAGGAGGGAACAACTCCTCCTCGACCACCGCCGGAACACCGCCGGAACACCATCGAAGCACCACCAGGCGCCCGAGGGACGCCGGAGCTCTGCCCGACAAGGGAGCAACCTCGGAATTCTGCCCGACGCCAGAATTCTACCCGATGCCCGAGTGACGCCAGACTTCTTTCCAAGCGACGCCGGAATTCTGCCGGACACCCGAGTGACGTCAGAACTCTGCTTGGCCTTGTAACTGATACTCATTGTAATTTGATCGTCCTGAATTTAAAGGACGAATCAGCCTCGTGTATTTCAAACAACACTAGTGGAACTCTTTCAACTGGGCGTGGCCCCGTGGTTTTTCCCTTTTTCAGGGCTTTCCACGTAAAAATCCTGGTGTTCTTTTATTCTTCTGTTTGTGTGCTGGATATACGTACAACGCTGAGACGGAAATTTAAATTCTATCGCCGCGTATATTTGAGTCCGCAACAATAATATTATGAAATAATGCTAAAACACATTTTAGTGAAGTGTGATAGTATCATCACTATCAATTTAATGAAGAATCAAATTCAACACTCATGATAATGAAATATATATCTAAGGGTGACAATCCTTGAAGTTGATTTTCAAGTTATAATATATTCATAAAATGATTTAGTTAAGAATACTTTTATGAACATTAAAGAAAATTAGGAATGTAAGATCATCATTTGTGATGAGTCGGTTATTTTTTTTCTTCTCTTTAAGTGGTATTATTACAATGTTCAAGTAATTAAAGGCTATTTTTTTTTATGAATGATATGATATAAAATCAACAAACATTATTTATCTAATAATCTTGAAGATTTCTTTTGAGCTAAGAGTTGGCTCAAAACATTTCTCTTTAAAAAATTTTATAATATCATTTCCTTCGAGAGTATTGCAAATGCCAAGTTTCGAGAATCATTTTCTCAAAAAAAAAATTATTAAATGGTTTAATCCAATGATCATCTGACTTATATATATATATATATATATATATATATATATAAGCATGCAGTTTTCCCACGGCAGCAGCTGTCCAACTCGCAACTCGCAAGTCGGTGTGGCGATGGTCCCGCACCGTTTACTCTGCCGCTTATGTCGCCGCTAACTAGCTTTCTCGCTGGTAATAAATATTTCAAATTAATATGTGCATTTAATTGTGAGTTGATATTGATACTAAATTTTAGGAGGGGCTCTTTGATTTATTGAAAATTAAATATAAAATAAAAAATTTTAATATAAAATAATAATTTTTAAAATATTTTAAATTATTTGAATAATTATAAAATAGAATATATGAGATTTTTTTTAATTTGACTTTTGAAGTTATATGAATGCAATGAAAGTAAAATGATAAGAGTGACGATTGTGGCAACAATTGCGGCAGTGGGTGTTGATTAGCGATGGGTGGAGGTGGCTATTGATCAAATGGTGTTGGTGGCTGACAACCGACCATTAGATAATAGTGTTGGGTGTTGTTGGCGGTGGGCGATGATCGAATGGTTGTGCTGACAAGTTGGCATGTCGAGGGAGGTAAGTGCTAATGATCGGTGGATTGTGGGCAGCGGTGGTCGACAATAGGTGGTAATTGGTAGAGGTGGCCGATGGGCTGGCAACAGTGGTAATAGACTTGGGCTGTGGTGAAAAGAAAATTTATTTAAATTTTATACTTCATTACTTTTTAAGCAAATCAAACATCCAAATTTTAATTTTCCTGAAAAAGAATACTTTGCATTATTTTCACCAAATTAAATAGCCCACCCCTAAATAAATTAAAAAAATTAATATATGACATGATATGAAGAGCATGCTTTTATACTACAAATAGTTTTTAAAAATAGTTTATATTTAATATTTTATTATTTTATCATAAAAATTATATATATTTCTATTTCCTCTAGAAACATCTCATATTATTTGAAAATTTAATATTTTATTTTCATAATAATTTATATGTTGATTATAGATAAGTATCTTACTATTTATTAATTTATTATAAAAATTAAAATAAATATGTTCATCATTATTATTTCTATATTCATATCATCTAAATATAACAGTAACATCCACTACCAAAAAATAGGGCTATCGCAGCACAAATTTCGATCTATACCGGCGATTTTAACCGCTACTTTTTTCCTTGCAACGGTTTTAGGACCGCTACACAATCGCTGTAATTGCTAATTTCCAAAAATATACATGTAGTTTTAAAAGTTATTATGCTAATTTACAAACTGCACACTAATTCATACCTCTCATAGGTTTGTCATCTAATGGTGTTCTAGATTTACAAAGAAAATATTTCTATAATTTGAACACATGCCTCCATGTCATAATTATGATAATATAACAATTGCTTTAGAACAGCCGACTAATTAAAAAAGAATGAATCAAAATCAAGGAATGTATGCATCAACTTGTGCCACATCTACTTGTTAGTCAAACACTCAAGAGAATCTAATTCATGTTCAATTGTCATTTGCCAATATTGAAATCAAGATTGGTATTTATAAATGTCTATTAATCAAGTCCTAGTAGCTTGCTTATCTCATTTCCATTATTCTCATACCAAGGGCACCAATTAGACAAGTCAAAATCCTAATAGGGCAAGATGAGAGAGCATGGTCTCACTACCAAAAAATAGGGCAAGCATAAGAATGAATCCACAAAGCTACACAAGAATAGGAATGAAATATAAACAGGCGAAGGAGAAGAAGAAGTAGCTCGCGATCGACCGGCCGAATGAGTGAGCAGATGAGGGCTTCGACTGAACTTTTTGCTCCTCCGATTGAAGGTGAAACTCTAACGATGAAGAAGAGGAAGAAATTAGGGCAAGCTGCGTGCGAAGCTCTCCGATCCAGCAGGCAACGAATGCATGAAAAGAAGGAATTAGGACAAGCTCGTTTCGGGTGGTGATATGAGATGATGGAAAATT
This sequence comes from Dendrobium chrysotoxum, assembly GCA_019925795.1. Classification (NCBI taxonomy): domain Eukaryota; kingdom Viridiplantae; phylum Streptophyta; class Magnoliopsida; order Asparagales; family Orchidaceae; genus Dendrobium; species Dendrobium chrysotoxum. The sequence goes on along the minus strand of CM034304.1, from coordinate 16,641,278 downwards.
CTGGAAGCGGTCAAAATCAGTGCTACTTGCACTGGTTAAAACAGCAACAACTAGCAACAGTTTAAACTGCTGCAAAAGGGTGGATTTGACAGCGGTTTTTAAACCGCCCCAATATATGCTGCGAAAAAACCATCTTTTTGGTAGTGATCGCATGCTAATTTATAAAATCTATTTAATAAAAAAAAATTAGAATATCTTAGTAAGATTTTCCCATTTTGAATTATACATCGTAATGTGATGCTATACGAATAAAAATTTGGCATTAGAATTTTTAGCTAAAATTTAATCAAAACATATTGCATAAAATAGATGTAATATGTACATAAATAATTAAAATTTAAATAATATCTTCTAAGGAATTGGCTTCTAGGCTTAAACCCCTCATGCTTTCAATTATAAAAGAAAACCAAGCTGTTTTCAATATGCAGAGGATATCCACTAATAATGTGGTTCTTGCTAAAGAGCTTCTTAGCCACTTCAGAAAATATAGAAAAAATATATTCATGTGTGCAAAATTTGATATTAGGAAGACTTTTGATATTATATCAAGGGAATTTTTGCTTGCTAGGATGGTTCATAAATGCTTTCCACCTACTTTATTCAATGGATCAAAGCTTGCATTATTGATGTCAGATTTTCTATATGCATTGATGGTTCTTCTGAGGGCTATTTTCCTTCTTTTGTTGGTTTGAGACAGGGTTGCCCATTAAGCCCATATATATATTTTTTGTATTGCTATGGTTGCCTTCTCTAGTCTTATCGATTCCAATAACAATGCTAGTGGTATTGATGCTCTAGATATGGATCGGTTTAGGATATCCCATCTGTTATATGTTGATGATCTTCTTGTCTTTGGGAATCAGATCATTCTTTCATTTGCCAACTCCTATGGTATTCATGTCAACTTTGCTAAAAGCTCTCTCATTTTATCTCACAACAACCCTTATGATTTTATCATTTGTTCTGCCCTCAATATCTCAACCTCTAGCTCCAATCTTACCAACCTTGGGAATCTTATCTCACTCAAGAGAATTAGTTTATCTAATTTTTCCCCTATGTTAAAAATTATTACTAACAAGCTTTTTAGTTGGAAAGCTAAAATTTTCTCTTTTGCAGGTAGATTGCAGTTCTTAAGGTTTACTATTTGGAACACTATTGCATATTGGATTTGTGACTCTATATTACCTAAAACTATTTGCAAATATATTAGAAAAGTCTACTCTAAGTTCCTATTTTTTGGTGATCCTGTAGTCTCTAGGAAACTCCACCTTGTCTCTTAGGCTAATGTCTGCAAACCCAAAACTCAGGATGGTCTTGGCATCCCATCCCTTCATGCTCTTCAATTTGGCTTTAACTGCTCTCATTAACTGATTTTACAATAGACCCAACCCTCTTACAAACTAGTTATCCTATAGACACTCATCACGTTGGAAGCCTCCTTCTCCTAGCTCTTCTACCTTTTAGAAAATTATCTTTATTATTGCTTGTAAAGTTAGGGACAAATTCCACTTCTTGGTTTCCCATAAATATTCCATTTCTCTTAAATAGGATCACTGGTGTCATGGTGTGAGGATTTTTTATATGCCCTTTTCTAATACTCTTCTGGATTTTTTTCCCAAATAATGCTTGTCTAGACGTATTAATCAATGGCTCTAGTTGGAGCCTGGCTGCTAATGCTCATTGTTTGCTTGCTAAGTGTCTCAATGGTATCATGATTTAGAACCATCCTTCTTGTTGTCTAGTTTGGGAGAAAAAGGATGTTGGGTGTTTCAAAGTTTTTCTAAATGAATTTTTATAGGAATGGAGCCTCTTGTTCTTGGCATAGGTTTGTTTAACACAAGCATAATGCCTTGTGTTTTTTTATTTATTGTTGGTTGTCTCTGATTGGTGGGCTAAACATAGCTGATGCACTTCTAAAAAAGAACATTCAGGTTGACTCTTGCTGTAGTTTATGTCATTCTTCGTTTAAAATTCATATGCATCTCTTCTTCTAATGCAATTTTTCTTTTTTTTTTTTAAATTTTATCTGAGCTGATTCCTGAGGCAAAAAAATCTTCTTCTCAGGCCCTTCTTGCCTCAGTTTTTGGAATGGATTGATGAAAATGTATGTAATGTGGCTGAAGTTAATAATTTTTACTTGCTTATCACTAGTTGTATTGTTTATTTTCTTTGGAGGGAGAGGAATGAAAGAAGATTTGGGAATTGTGTTGCTAGCTCCACTTCTATCTGTCACATAATCAAGGAAGTTATTATTTTTTTTGAAAATTTCAATGTAGAAAAATGGAGATGCTTGTGGGGAATTTTTATAGTTTTGTTGTTTCTTTATTGTGGCTTGTGGCTCTGGTTGCTCCTCTTTGCTATTCCATCTTCAAGATCCTCTGTTGTTGCTGTCATGTTGACGCTTTTTTGGTCTGAAGGGTTTTTGGCAAGCTAAGGTAGATGATGATCACCCTTATTCCAGACCCAACCCTTTGAAAGGTCTCCGAGCAACTAGTGAATTTTGTGGTAGTCCTTTTTTTTGAGCTGAATTCAAATCATTTAAATTTGAGTCCTCGCTATGGGTTATTTGCAATTTTCTCTCTTTTTTTTTAATATTATTCATTTCATAACAAATTTTGATTGTCTGTTTAGATGTTTTTGCTTTCTTCTATCTTGTTGATAGAAGTGTTTTTTGCCCCTATTCTTGAGCTAATTCTTCTTTAGCCGGAGTCCTTTTTTAGCTCTTCTTTTTTCATCTAATTTTACTTGGAATCATCAATTTTGTTAATGGTATGGGCTGTGTCTCTAATTTTTCTTAAAAAAATCTAAATAATTAATTAATAAAGAATTTTGATAATCATGAATGAACCGGTTGGGAGGCAGCTCTGCTGCTAATACTATTAATATCCATCACCGCAGTACTGCTCACCGCGCACCACCATGCTGCTTTCTCTCTCTAGTTCTATCACCAGCATGTCGCGCTTTCTCTCTCTCTCTCTCTCTACCGTCACCTTCATTTCGCTCTCTCTCTTATCCGTGAGAGTACAAAGCTACTGAAGCATAGCTCAGTTCTGCTAACTGCCGCGTAACAGTCGTTCGCAGCGGCGGCTTCCAGGTAGCATCATTCTCACTGGTTCCAGTTTGGAGCTCAGTCTTGTCCATCTGAAGCCTTCTCGCTCTCGTTTCCAGGCTTCCAGCTTTGGTTCCTCAGTCGCTTCTGAATTTGATGCCACCGCTGCCGCCCGATTCTGCAGCTGATGAGAGAGATCTAGGGTTTTCGGCGCATTTAGATCTAGTGGGATCTTGTGATTTCGAATCATGAGGATGCTGAGTGGGGAATCGTGGCTAGGGCTAATGAGGGAGAGGAGAAGGAAGAAGGGGGTGACAGTAGATGAGAGATCGACTATCGGTGTGCTCACATTTGAAGTGGCGAGCTATATGTCAAAAGCCGTTAATCTCTGGCGCTCACTCAGCCAAGAGCAGATCGCCAGGCTCAGAGAGGAGGTCCTGCGCCTTGAAGGAGTGAGGAAGCTAGTTTCCAATGACGATAACTTCCTCCTTGGGTTAGCTCTGGCTGAGACAATGGACTCTGTTGATTCCCTTGCGCATTCCGTGACCCGGTTATGTAAGCGCTGCTCCGATCCAGTGCTCCAGCGTTTCGATCATGTCTTTGCTGATCTGATCATGAATGACTCTGATCTTTATGGTCTTTTGTATTCCGGGAAGAAGATGGAGCGCGAGGTTAGGAAATTGGAGAGGTTTGTTGCTGCTGGGGCTAATTTGTACCAGGAGCTTGAGATTCTGGCGGAGCTGGAGCAGGGGCTGAGAAGGATGGAGATGAATGCGGAGATAAGTCGTCAGGGAAACAGTTTTTTGGATTTCAAGCAAAAGGTAGTGTGGCAAAGGCAGGCAGTGAAGTGCCTGAGAGAGGCCTCAGTGTGGAACCGAACCTACGATTACACTGCCCGTCTTTTGGCGAGATCACTCTTCACAATTGTGGATAGGATAAAACTTGTGTTTGGCTTTCAGCAGAAGGATACTGATACTTTATCAAAAACTATGAATCACCTGTCTCGCAGTAACTCTGTCAGTGGCGTTATCCAGTCTTCCATACAATTCTCTAATGGTGGAGCACTTCACAGGTTTGCCTCTGATCCAATCAAGATATCTGGTCACATTGCTCTGGATAATGGAGTTGCCAATGGTCGGCGGAGAGGAACTTTGCTCAGGAGTCCTACTAGAATCAAGTGGCCGGTCTCTAGCAAATCCTTCAAGGGATGCATGATAGGAGAAGGTAACAACTCTCCTGTTGTTGATGGAGATATCACTAAGCTGAACAGGAGTTCCGGAGATGGAACTGAAAGTGCTGAGTCTGAGCATCCAATTAACATTTTGGATGCAGATTTGCCTCCATCTATCTTTAAATCTAGGAAGAAGTTGCTGAATGCCCCTCCATCAACCCTTGGTTCTGCCGCTTTATATCTGCATTATGCCAATGTAATCATTGTGATTGAAAAGCTTGCTGCTTCACCACATTTAATAGGTAATGATGCCAGAGATGATTTGTATGGTATGCTTCCTAGGAGTATAAGGATGGCACTGAGAATTAGGCTGAAGTCTTATGCAATGAATTTATCTTTATCTGTTTATGATCCAGATCTTGCAGCAGATTGGACTGATGCAATAGGCAAGATATTGGATTGGCTATCTCCTCTTGCCCATAACATGATAAAATGGCAATCTGATAGAAACTTTGAGCAGCACCATTTGGTTTCTAGCACCAATGTTCTTTTGCTACAAACTCTCTACTATGCAAATCAGGGAAAGACTGAAGCTGCAATAACAGAATTACTTGTTGGTTTGAATTATTTGTGGAGATATGCAAAGGAACTCAATGAGAAAGCTATACTTGAGTGTACCAGCAACTGAAACTTTGTGACTGTTTGGACAACAGAAATATGATATGGGGTGTTGGCAAGACAAAATAGGTACTTTTTCTAGCAATATGATTTCTATAAGGAGAACAGCATGAAGAGTTATAATTTTTAAAGAAAGTTTTATTCATTTACCTTCTGTTAGTATGGGGTTGGTCATAATTTCATTTAGTCCTTATGCCGCTAACTTTGAGTTCTGAATCAGACAATTTGAGGCTGCAATGTTTAAAGTTCACCAAATTGAACGTAAACAAAATCTAACAGTTTTTTCATATCTGTTCTTCTTCTTGATATGTTCTGTAATATGAATTTACTCTTTGAAATAGATGTATAATCATAATTAATATATACTAGCAATACCTTGGTTGTGTAGATTTCTTATCATGTTTACATCAAATACTCATAGTATTGTACACTGTTGTGTTGTGTTTAGTTGGATTGCTTAAATATTCATTTTAGTGTATTTATTATATCTTGTTTGGGTTTTTAGTGACAAAGGATTTCAAAAGAAATTATAAAATGGCCAGCACATTCAATTCACCAGTATTGGTGTATGCCTTTGACTCACCACCACTTAGAGAACTCACAGCAGACGAAGGTGCTGCTTAAGTTCTTCAGTGATCATATTGTCCATTACTTTGGAATTCCATGACGGATCATATTAGATAATGGCATGACTTCTAAATGATAAAGTTATTTTAATTTGTTCAATATCATCTTATCAGTTGGAGTTATACAACAGTTTACTATCTTAGGAAAATTTCGGCATATGGTGTTAATGATCTGAATGACATCTCTTCTTGATTCCTATCAACGACTTTATTGGCAAGGAAGTCCTTGAGATGTCTCTCTTTGAATCAGCTTCTTGATCAGGGATTTAAGAACTCTATAATTTGTGGTGTCATGCCCATGGTCATTGCGATACTAGATACTTAGAGAATTTTGTTTAGTCATAATTCTTAGACCTCTTTAATCAACGATGCCCTCTAACTGTTGTCGATCCATTGAATTGTCAATATAACAATAGCGAAGCGGCCTGCTTAGCGAAGGCTGAACAACTTCGTGAAATCTTTCTTGTAAGCTCTTTCTGGCATCATTACGATGATGCCTGGGCGTTGGGCCACCTTGGTAGGAGAAGTCAAGGTTTTTGAACTTGGACACAAACCCAAAGTTGAGGAAACCATGGTCATATTTTTGTCGCCGCATGTAACACTGTGTGCGACCTTATTATAATGATTAATGATTAAGATAGTCTCTCAAAGATTCACCTTCATTCTATTTGAGGGATAACAAAGATTGAGGATGCTTCATCCTCCTCTTCCTTGCAACAAAAGGTCTTGGGGCAAAGTTGGGCAGTGAAGTGACCTTATAGATGTTGCACTGTAGAACCGAACCAATGACTACACTGTTTTGCCAAGATCACTCTTCACAGTTGTGGATAGGATAAAACTTGTCTTTTAGTTTCACAGCAGAAAGATGCTGATGCGTTTTCAAAAAGTATTGATATGTCATTTAAAAAATATTTTGATCCAGCACAAATGTCGAGGCATATTTGCATTGAAAATTTTAAAATTAAGTTTAGGGGGATTCGAACTCTGATTTTAGCAAATTTATAGTTAAACATAAGGTCTCAACAAGGCTATCTCAATGCACAAAAAATAGTCAAATCTGAGCCTAAATGGGCCCAAGCCAATGGTTAGAAGCGTAATTGAAAATTTCATAACATTAATTTGATGATGAAATGATTTCCAAATTTGACATGCTTATTATCATGTTGAGCAGCTAACGATCCCAAGATTGCTTAATTCTGGCATCATTAAGACATTTAAATGCTGAGCGAATGTTTTATTATTAATGGAATTAATATGGGTTGTTTGATGGAGTGTTCCAGATTTTATCCATATTTATGGGCATGCCACTCATAGAAATTTATAAAGAGATCCCACTTTCTATGTTGGTGGTAGGGGGAGCTTGGAGCTAGAGCCTGAACTTTGGCTTGAGATTCGAGAGAGCTCTAATGCTTTAAGGATCCCAAGCATCACCCAGTCACTACCATGACCTTGCCATTGACCTCTTTTAACTGCCGACTACGATCATCAGATCACTATTGCCTTTTGACTACCATCCTCGGACCATCGTAATTCGCCAATTAAGGTCCTTCCGACCACTTGACTATGATCCTTTCGACTTATATTGCCTGCTTATTACGGTTCCTTCGATTTCCGTCACTTGCCGAGTACTGTTCTTAGATTACCATCTCCTGACTACAGTTCTCTAACCATCATTACCAACAACAATTCCTCTGATTACCTTCGCCTGACTATGTTCCTTTGACCACCATTATCGACTACGGTCCTCTAACATTCATCACACATTGACTATGGTTCTTTCGACTACTATCGCTTGACTACGATCCTTTTGATTTGCGTTATCCATTGACTTCGATCCTCGAACAACCGTCAGCCGAATAATATCCTCTAACCACAATCGTTCGTTATCTACCATTGCCAGATTACGGTCTTTTGATCCCCTTTGCATGCCAACTACGATTCATCATTTACTGACTAGGCTCCTTTGACCACTTTTTCCCTATTATAGTTCTCAGATCACTATCACCTAACTATGATCCTGTGACCACCATCGCCTGATCATGGTCTTTTACTCATGATTTCCCAACTACGGTCCTCCAACCATCATTGACTGATAATTGTCATTCGATCACTGTCGCCCGACTTCGGTCCTTCCAACTTACATCGTCAGCCGATTATAATCTTTTGACCTCCATGGCCAATAGAGACCAAACTATAAACCTCTGGTCCCTGTTGGCAAACTACAGTCCTTAAACCTCCATCCCTCGACTGTTATTTTTCGACCACTATCGCCCAACTACAATCTACTGACCTATAATTTTTTAATTATTATTGTATGGTTTCTCTGATGCTTATTTACTTCATCACCCCATTACCAATAATGTTAATACACATCATTATTTATAAGATTGATGTACGTCGTTGCCATCAACTCTGACCCCCAATTTTGGCCCTTGGATTTATGCTGTGCCAAAGCATTTTTCTAATTTCAACCAATTAATATTTTCTTTATATTGTATCAATGTATTTTCTCCAAGGAAGGGCTTCAGTTATAGTTAAATGCACATACTAGTGGGATCTTTTTAATTGGGCTATACCTCTTGGTCTGTTCTCTTTTCCAGGTTTCTCATATAAAAATTTTAATTTCTCTTATAATTCTTACACTCCTCTCTTATCTGTGTGTGCTAGATCTTCATACAAAGCTATGTCGTTAAACTCTCTCTTAGTACTGCGAATATACTGTAACCTTATGCAACCTCAAAGGAATATTTATATTGATATCTCAAATATGGTCGTAGTCAAGCAAATTTCTTTGCATCTAAGGCAATCTTGCTGACAACTCATAAGAGAAAATTTATTAAGTTCAAATTCTTTATATTATGATATTTGTGCTTTTTATCTTTATATTTTTGTGCAGGAAACATGTAAAAAATCATAAAAATTGAACTAGCACCGTAGTAGTGCCATATATGATTGGGATGATTTCTCTTCCGAATATTGCCAAACTAAATTCACCTGTTTATGATCGTTTCCTTTCAGGCATTTGTTAATTAAATCTTTATAGATTATGTTGATTGATTTGGCCAACACTAAAACGTGTGATTTATTTTCAAGTTCATCACACCTGTTGGGGATAAGTTTCATTCCATTTTAATTATTCAATCAAAATCTAGCTTAAAATTTAAAAGTCCAAAATCCAGCTCAAGTTCAAACCCTAAAGCCTTTTAATTTTTCCCTTTTTAAGGGAAATATTCAGGTGAATCAAAATTTTAGGTAAAGCCTCTAGAATTATTTTTGATCATTTACATATTGATTAGACATGCCTTAAGAGTCTCTAGTTAGACTATGCTGAAATAAATGGATCAATCGGGTTACCTTTCAAATAATGCTAAATTTATAATCTTCAGCCAAATTATACTAAAATCATATTTAAAATGAGCCAGCTCTACAAAACTTCAAAGGCATTATCATCTCCTCCCAGATAGGGTTTTAACCTTTGACCGTTGACTTTAAAAATCTTGGTAGTTTTATGATCTAGGATATCAACGCCTCCATAACGATACATCTTTATTATAGTGAATGATTTTGATCATCTGGATCTCAATTTTCTTGTGAATAATTCAATCTTGAATTATATAAAAGAATTTCATGTCCAGTTCAAATTCCAACTAACTTTAGCTTTGTAGTGGAGGACATCAGAAAATTTGCTGGAGAGCTTAGCGTCGAGGAGCTATCCAGGAAGCGCTAGAGGTTAGATCGAGTGTCATAGTGCCAAATCTCCCAACGCCGTTGCGAGAGACAATTAGATCAGTGAACCTATGCGATGAATGGTGTACCGACGCACTGGTCTAGTAGCGCCACCAAGCCAGTGCCGCGACACTAGTTCAATTATTTTGTATAAGTATAAATAGTAGTTTTGGTGTTCTTGTAAAGAGGTTGGCTCCTTGGGGAGTCATGTGTGTGTGTGTGTGTGTGTGTGTGTGAGTATAAGAGACTATTATGTATGGGACTTGGCTATTATGTATTTGTTTGGTGTCTTGTATTGGTGCTTTAGATCCAGTCATTTTGCTAACTTTCTTCTATCATTTGTATTTTGCTTTGTAGTTTGTATTGTGTTTATTTGTAAAATAAAAATATTTCTCAAGTGTAATTGCCTCTATTTGTAGCTAATCAATTAATTCTAAGTGTGTGATTATTCAAAAATCATGAATTGCATAGTAGGTTTGATCATTATAAATTATTTAAGTTATTTTTAATTCCTCCAAGCTTCATTTAGTTTATTTATAATAATATAGGCATATATAAACTTAAAATTTAATGTGATCTAGGGCCTCGATAGAGGAGTAGAAGAATAATTAGAGATTTTAAAACGTAGTCTTGCCATAATATAGAAATATGGTGATTAGGATTGTGGGACCTTAAGGTGATAGTAGAATTGTAGTTAGGAGGAATCTTACGTAATATTCAAATGAACTTGACAAACGAGGAGAACTTATGCTTTGATTCATAATTACAATATGTTAAAACCACTCTTTTGCATTCATGTGTTCTTAAATATCATATGTTTAGAGATTTTACAAATATTAGATTTACCTTAAGCATCTATAATTTTTTATTTTAATTTGTATAACCTATTTTGAATCATTTGACTAGATAAATAGGGTAGTTTCATTAGGCATTATTAAAGTGAATTTAAATAAATTCAAAGCTCCCCATGAGAAAGATAATCTTCTTATCACTTTATTTCTTGACACGACATGTGCACTTGCATAGAATAGGACGTACATCATAGAAAATTCAACTATATTTAGAGGACCAAGTAGTATGTAAGTAAGCAAAGAAAAAATCTTATTAACAACTATCTTTTATCAATCTTCTACCAACTATTAGAAACTTTTCAAGAAAGCTTCACGTAGATCTCAACTCCTGTATAATCTCCAACTAGATTTCTACTCATTATGTAAGGTCATAATCTCAACCTTAAAAAAGCAATAATGGTATAAAGAGAGACTAATTTTTTTACTTTTGATTTGATATACATGCATTGTTCGTCCCCTCCCAATGAAGGTATAATCGAGCCTAGGGGGATTCGATTCAACCTCTACTATACAGTTTAACATTATCGAGTAATGCTCTAATAAACAAATTCAAATAGGTCATACATCAACTAAGACATTCTTTGTGGATTTCTCTCGACCTCTTTCATGCATGTTAATGTCATCAAACAAAGCTATAACAAATAATCTCAAATAGGTCAAACATCTTTTGTGTATTTTTCTCGACCTCCTTTTATACATGTTGATGTCATTAAACAACGCTCTACAAATAATCTTAGAAAGGTTAAATATATTTGGTGGATTCATCACGATTTATTCCACCATGATTAATGTCATCTAGTAATACTCTGACAAATAATATCAGATAGGTCAAATATTATTGGTCAAGCACCCTTAACACAACTCAATCTCAACACCTTTCTCCACTGGTTATGGTTTAGGGATACACCCACCACTTATGGAAGACCTAATTCTTTGCAATCACCTCTAGCACTAATAAGGAGCTTGGTTCAAAATGATTTTATTTGTTAAGTCTGTCATTATTATGGCACAATACCTATCATGCTTATACACCAAAGGTAAAGTATACATGCATCTAAGCTTAAAGGAACATACAAATAAGGAGTTAAATACAAAGTCTCTCAATATCATCAAATGTTGGACATGATAACTCTAAATAAATAGTCTCCTCTCCTATGAAATCTATTATGATTTTCAAGAAAGCTTTGCCTCAGCTATGGTATGTCTCAAATGATTCCAAAGATATCAAATGTTATATTGATACTCATATCACATATATTTGAGAAGAAAAGCGGATCTTATTGTTTAGTGGTCCATATTTTAATTGATTAAAAGATTGTTAAATACTTTATTTGAAATTCTTGCATGCTTGAAAATCCTGCTGGGAGTGCTACAACATTATGTTGATGAGCACAACTACACTACCCTATTTATGGTTAATCAAGCACAACGACACTAGGATTTGGCGTAGCCGCGCTTGCTCCTCTATTCTACAATAATCAAGGTAAGCATTGTGGCACTAACACGATCAAACTATTTTTTTATACAAAATATCTTAAACCGTATTACTTAAAACCTAACCACCACCATCTTTACCCCCATTCATGTACATGATTAGGTGAGGATAGAAAGGGGAGAGCGAGGATGAGAGAGAGGAGAGGGGTGAGAAAAAAGCAGGATTCAAGCCAATTTTATTTTCTGTTGTTCCAATTATGAAAGTTGCTAGTTTTTTTTTTATATGATTTTCCATCTCTCAAATTCAATAATAATGCATTATCTCATGATTTTGGTGATTTCTACTATGCAATTTTTCATATGTAATAGATATCATTGTTTTGAGGATTTTGATATGATCATATTGAGATTTCATAGGGTAATTTTACATATATGTTAATTTGTATGAAATGATTAGGATAAATGTATGTATAAAATGAGTATAAATTGGCGTACCTTAATCTGGACATGGATTATATGACATGTATGAAGTTATTATTTATTTGACATTACATGCATATTGGTATACTACATGCATACTGATTAGCATATTAGATTGATTTACATAGTATGATAATTACACTGTGTATGTGCATGACATGTGATAATTACTATTATTATGATATATGTGATTTGGCATGTGTGTAAAAGCAAAAAAGAATGCTTGGAAATAATTAATTGATTCAGGTTGGCTAGAGACATGCTATCTCATACAAGTTGGTACACCGACGTATTTTTCTTTACATAAGGTTTATGTTGTAATATTAAATGATATAATGTAAGGTATAAGGAGATTGGTTTATATGATATATCGACAGGCATGAGTGATAACTCTTGCATGAAGCCACCTAACATGTGATTGATATGACTGATTCAAGTTTACATAATTAATTTGATCGATGAAACTGGTTCCTGTTTGGTCTGAAGGGCCTATAGGACTTAATACAAGAAAAACATCACAAGAGCTAGATGTCCTGCATTATTTATTATTGATGTTATATGGCATGTATTCATGATATAATTGCATATGAATTGATAGGACATAACATGACATGTTAATTACATAAATAAATGAAATGATCGATACATTAATAGGATTTAGGATACGATGAATACATGTATATGTAAGACTATTGCGATTAATACATAACACGATATACATGATATATGATATATGCTACATATGCATTGATACAATATGACATTCATAAAGATAGACTTATTGATATAATTTATATAATATTATGGTTGACATATTGATATACATGACACAACATAAAATGAACATCAATAACCTTATGCTCCATTCAAAATTGATAAAATAAAGGTACGACTCATTTCAACTGATGGACATGATAAATAACTATATCGATCTGGCTATAGACTTCTATTCTAAGTATAAGTACATGCATAGATTCATAATTTCACTGATGCTATAAATGACATTGACATAGAAATGACAATTTACTGATCCTTCTAATGGCTATGGATTACATTGATTTATACTATTTACCAATTGATATTGATTGTATTGAATGCTACTGTTCATAGTGATTGTTTACTATTTATATTGATTTAGATTGAATGATTATATGCACATCGTTCATATTGGCATTGATAACAGTTGCTAGTTTTGGTAATGTACTGAGTTGTTAGCTTATTTTATGATTTATATGATTTTCAGATTAGTGTACGGATTCAATAGAGTGAGATTAATCCAGGTTACTGTGAGAGGTATTTTTTATTTTATTATTTATTTTTGTAGTCATGGATATGTTTGAGTTGACTGATGTGATAGGTGCATTTTTTGCTATTGTACATGATTATTTTGAAATTAAATGGAATTGTATATATTGATGTTTATATGGAATGAAATGACATTTTTGTTGTTTTATTTTTAAATGGATAATTAGTGGCTCTAGGTGATTAATTAGAAGATTAAATATAAAATTCTTTCCTATTAGATTCCTGAGTCATTAGAAAAAGTAATATCAAATAATGGTTTTGGAAGAATTGAATTGTAGTTAGAGTTGTAGAAATTGATTGAGCATATTGTAAAAGGAGGTGATTCGATGTTGGCAGTTGAGCAGTGGCCCAATAGTAGTCTAAAAACTAAAACCCTTATGATGACGCTATGATTTTTCTTTGAAGAAAGCATTACCTTTATCATTGGATGGACCATATTTGGGGGTGATTAGGCCTTTTAGTTTCTTTGACGAGTCTCCCTTAAAAGAGACATCAATTGTCTTTATTTGGAGGACCACTTTTTAGGGGCCAATATGTGGTGACCTAGGGCTCTAATTGTATCTTTTATTTTCTAATTAATCACCTAGAGCCACTAATTATCAATTTTAACAAATAAAGCAATAGAAATGTCTCTTCATTTCATATAAATATCAATATATACAACTCTATATAGTTCCAAAATAATCATATGCAATAGCTAGAAATGCGCCAATCATATCAATCTACTAAAACATATCCTTGGCTACAAAAATAAATAACAAAATAAAATTATCTATCATAACAACTATGATCAACCTCACTCCACTGGATCTTTAACCTTTTTTGAAAATCATTTAGATCACAAAATGAGCTAACATTGCAATAGATTACAAAAACCTAGGACTGTTAGCAATGCATGACAATAGGAACAATATATAGTAATCATTCAATTCGGATTAGTATGAATAGCAACAATCATTATGAATAGTAGCATTCAATGCAACTATTATCAATTAATAAAAAGCGTAAATTAATGTGATTAGTAATGTCAAAATTATAATTAAGAATATTTTTTTGGCTCGTGGCTTGAAGGGAGGTCCAAGTTGACGTCTAAGGAGCAGTTGCATCTCATAATTTTTTTGAAATTATAATTTTTTATCACCAATTATTTCAAAGGGTTAAACATATATATTTTTGGACTTCACATGCTTCAACATCAAAAAATGAGGGGCAACTGATATTTCATAAAATATTGCCTTGATCTGGCCTAAATTTTGGGGCATATTTGGATTGGAAACTTCAAAAATTAAATTTAGGACAATGCGAATTCCAATTTTTGTAAATTTATAGTCAAGCTAAGCGTGATGAACCCAACAATTAAAAATAATGGTCAAATCCGAGCCATCATTAAGGTATTTAAATGTTGAATGAAGGCTTTATGATTGAGGTAATCAATATGAGACGTGTGAGGGAGTGCTTTAAATTTTCTCTATATTTTTAGGCATGCCACTTTCAGAAGTCTATAAATATGCCCCCACTCTCTATGTGAGAGTTTGGAAGAGGGAGCTTAGTGAAAGTTTGATAGGGATATTAAGCCCTTATGAACTAGTCTCGAGGCTAACCAAGAGGGGGGGGGGGGTGAATTGGTAGTTTTTAAAAATTTGTGAGCAAACAGCGATTTAGGAAATCTTTTTGAATGTTTTAAAAATGTTTACAGTTATGCGATGATTTGTAGATATTCAATGATAATAGAATAATAATCACAATCACACATTCATCAACAGAAAAATAAGTGAGAAAAAATAATTAGAAAGAACACACCAGATTTTATAGTGGTTCGGTCAACTTAACCTACGTCCACTCCCCGGAGCCTCCCCTCCGGGTATTGCACTAACACTAAGTAACTCTCCTTCTGCTCCCACAGTAAGGTGGAGAAGCCTGTATAAAAACTCCTTTCCATCAACCCGATGAGGCAGAGAACTTGAAATCCTTTCGCTTTCTCCTGAAGCAAGCAGAGAACCTGGACTCCTTTCGCTTCCTCCTGAAGCAAGCAGAGAACCCAGATCTTCTTACGAACGATCCTCCCATAGAGACACCGACAAGACAAGAGACTGTTGACCTCATTTTTATATGAGGTCAGTAGGACCAATCCAGACCTTAGGATCTTTCTAATCCTTAGGATCAATCCTGACCGTAGGATCAATTTGATCCTAGATTAATCCAGATTCAAATCAATCTTGATCTCAGATCAATCTAGTCTCTAGACTATTCTAGACCCTAGGATTTTTCCTAGATTCTAGATCTTAAGATCTATTCTAGATCCTAGGATTCTTCTTAGGTTTTAGAGCTCAAGATCATTCTAGACCCTAGGATCCTCCTAGAATCTAAACTTTAAGATCTACTCTATATCTTAAGATTCCTTTAGATCCCAGGATTTCTAGATCTTAGGGTTATTCTAGACCCCAGACCCTAGGACTTCTTGACTCTAGGAACTTTCTAGACTTCAGTTCCTAGGATCTACTCTAGACCCTAGGATTCCTTTAAGCTGATCCAGACCCTATGATCTACTTAGGCCCTAGGATTCTCCCAGAGCCCAAGCCCTAGGATGTTTCCTAGATTCCAAACCCCAAGATCTATTCTAGATCCTGGGATTCTTCTAGACTCTAAGTCCTTAGATCTACCTAGACCTTAGGATCAATCCAAATATTAGATCAATCTTGATTCTGATTTATCCCTATTTTAAATCAATCTTGAACCCCAATCAATCCAAACCTTAAGTCAATTTAAATCTCAATCAATATCCAAATCAAATCCAGACTTTTAATTCAAATCTAAAGGCTAAAGGTCTAAATCCTAAAAGCCTTTTCCAGTGGATTTTTGAACACTTCAAAACCCTATCAAATGACCTATGATTCAGGGTCTGTCAGTTGCACACTGATGTGACATGTCTTTAGAAGCAACCCTCCAAATTTGAGCTCATTTTGAGGTCTCTAATCCCAGAAATTGAATTAAAATCCAAAGGCTGTAAAACTTTCAAATATTTATAGTTTATGCCACTAGACCTACCACACAGTGGATTTTGACCTTAGAGACTTACCCAAAGCCTCTAATTACACCCAGACCCTTAATCTTGACCTCTTGAACATTAAACTGTATTTTTTTGGATTCATTTTGATCTCTAGTTGATTAAAATCCAAAATGACCAAAATACCCCTATGGGGTGTAAATAGTCACTTTAGACTAAATGAGTTTAAAATCAAATGCAACCACCTCAAGCAAATTTTAAATATCAAACCCAACCTGTTGGACTCAAACCCAGACCCTAGGTTAACCTAGTTGACCAAGTCAACCAGGTTAACCAAACAAGCCTTTAAGGGTCAAAATAGGTCATTTTGACAAAATGACCTCCTTAGATCTTGGGATCATCTCCATTGGTCTCCAAATATCATTTTAAATCTGTTGAACCCAGTCCCCAATCCTGAGTCAACTTGGTTGATCAAGTCAACCTAGTTGACCCATTAAGCCCATTAAGGGCCTGAATAGGTCATTTGATCTGAATGA
This sequence comes from Dendrobium chrysotoxum, assembly GCA_019925795.1. Classification (NCBI taxonomy): domain Eukaryota; kingdom Viridiplantae; phylum Streptophyta; class Magnoliopsida; order Asparagales; family Orchidaceae; genus Dendrobium; species Dendrobium chrysotoxum. The sequence continues at coordinate 16,624,418 of CM034304.1, read as the reverse complement.
CCATTCTAGACCCTGACACTACCTCTACCAGACTCCATTCATCAAATCAAACTTGTCCAACCCAGCCCCTGGCCTTGGGTCAACTTGGTTAACCAAGTCAACCCAGGTTGACCAGTTCAACCCTTAAGCTTTTCTATTTTAAATCAAGCCTTAAATGCATTCAAAACCCTGTCAAACTCTCATTGTCACTTCCCCTATTAATTTGACTCTGATTGGACTCTTGACTCAGTTAACAGTTGACCTGGTCAACTGGACCCAAATCCAGTCAAAATTGACCCATATGACTCAATTTAATACACTCAATCAAATCAACCATTTCAAATCTTATCAAATCATTCAAAATCTCAAACCCATGTCAAAACATGTTTCAAATCCATTCAAACTCATTTGGAATCAAATCAATTGAAGTTTTGACTTAGTCAATTGAAACCATGGTCAAATCCTTAATCATATGCAAGCTCTAATCAATTCAAATTATTCATCTCATTTCAAACCTCAAATTACTTCATTATATGCCTTAGATATACTCTAGTCATAAGTGAGCCCAATCTTAGTAGATTTGACCAAGTCAAACCATGGTGATCTGGTCAATTCTCTTTACATACACATTGACTTGATCATATATTCAAACTATTTGTTCAAGATTCCTTGGAGCCATCTCATCAATAATTCAAGCTTCTCATAAGCCACCTAGGCAATGAAAGTTGACTGTTGACTAGTCAAACTAGTCAACATGCCTTTAAAACTCCTTTAAAATGATTAAATCCTTATTTTTGAGCTAATCCATTCCAGATCAAATCATTCCTTCAGCTTTGGTGTGCTCTAGAACCTTCCTAGATCTACCCTGAACCCTTTGATGAAGATCCAATGGCTTCAATCATCCCCATGTGCAAGTGGGGACCAAGGGAGCTTTCCACGTGGCTTGTCCTTGGTGTCCTTGATTCTACAGCTTTTCAACCACCCCAGGGGCAGGTGGTAGCCATCTAGGGGTGCTCCCAACTGATCCCAGCCCTTCATTCCATCTGAGATGGTTAGAATAGGGCAAAACCCCAAAATGAGGTCTCACTCTCCCATCTACACTATCTCTCTACCCAAGGCCTCTCAGGACGAACTCTTTGTTCGATTGAGCTCCTAAGATCTTCCATTTCAAATATCTAGTTCAACTCCACTGCTAGCAGCCCGTCGACGGTGAGCTTTCCGGCGAATCGAAGCCCTTCTTCGTCTAAGGAGATGTAGCGCTCGATCCAAACATTTTCAGCTCGAGGAGTCTTCTAGAAGATTAAACGTGGACAAACTACAAGTTCAGAGAACTCAAGTTCATCCAAATCCATTGATTAAATGAGGTATAATCCTAAACCCTAACCTAGGACACTCTAGATTATTTAACTTTTTATTAAGCTCAAGTTAAGTTTTGATTTTAATTCCACATTGATGCACTTCATAGCTATTATCTATGTTTAAAATTTGATTGCATTTGGTTGAGCCGTTTTTGAGAACGAGTTGAATAATCGTTTCTAGGGTTTAATCGCCTCGTGCATGAATTGTACGTTTTCTGGGCCGTTGATCTAGCGATCGACGGCCTAGATTGTGCCATTTCACGGGTTTGTTAACCGCAGATTTAATCTTGCAGTTAACCTTTTCATCCGGCTCAATCTAGGCTCTCCATTCCAGACCGCGGGATCATTTTTCGCCGTTTGATTTCTCTTAGTCGAAATCAAACTGCGGGATCTGATCTCCGTCGTTGGATGGGTTTCACGCGAAATCAACGGAGCAGATCTGTGCTTGCGTGGATTAGTGAAAACGCGTGAGCGAGTCTGCGGCTGACGCGTGTCTGACCGCCGCGGCCAATCATTGCGCCGTACTGCGGTTTGAGCCAGCGAATCCAAGGATGCCACATGTCCCTCCCGCCGGCGGTGGCGCCGTCAAGACATAAATTGATTTAAAATTTTATTTTAAATCAATTTAACTCTAGTTTTCTTTAAAAAAAATTATATAAAATTAAATATAAATTTAAAATTTACATATTTTATATCAATATTTTCAGGAAAAGTATTATTTTAATTTAATATTATTATTAATTTGAAATATTAAATAAATATTTTAAATCACTTTAAATATTAAAATTTTAATTATTTTGAGTTAAGATTTAATTAAAAATGATTAATATATTTTATAAAACTTAAAATTTTGTTTTAAAATTAATTTTAAGTTTTCAGATAAACATTTAAATTATTATTTTATTTTAAGATTAAATTTTAATTCAAACCATTTAATATATTTTGATTAATCTATATCATATAAATATTTAAATAATTAATTAATAATTGAAATAAATTAATATTAAATTTTTTTTACGATTAAAAATCTTATATTAAGATACTTTAAATAATTAGATTAGTATTTAAAGAGATATTTAATTAATTTAAGATATATATATATATATATATATATATATATATATATATATATATATATATATATATATATTCTAAATCATTTTAATTAATTAAATATTTAAATTAAAATTAAGCTTAAATAACTTTGAAAATTCAACCAAAATTATTTTAAATCATTTTCAAATTTTAGAAACATTTAATATTTAAATTTAATTAAATTTAAGAATTATTTCAAGTTTTAATTAGTTGTAAATTATTTTAAACACCTTTAATTAACATTAAAATTTAAAAATTCAAATTAAACTCAAGTTAAATGAGAAAAATGTAAATAATATATTAAAATTTTCAAAATTCTGAATATTTTAAATTAAAATTAATTTTAAGATTTTAAACTTAATTTATCTTAAATAATTTGACTTATTTTAGTATCATAATATTTAATTATTATTTAATTAATTATTTTGAAATAAATTTTATTTTATTTTAAAATTTTCTTGAATAATCAGTGGATCTCTCATTTAAATTTCAAATTTACGTTAATGATATTTTAAGTATTCTAAATTTAAAATTTATATTTATATATGGGTTTAGATATATATAAATATATATTTGTTTTAAAATTATTTTAAAATTATACATATTTTAAACCTTTAATTTTGAGAGATCCCTTGAAATTCTAAACATAGTTTAAGTATGAATGAACGGGAGTAGTGTGAAATGATGGGTAATCAATGGATAATTAATGTGTTAATTATTCATTGATTATATCTTAATTAATTAAGCCATGTTCTAATCATTGCATGCTTAGGATACACACATCACCTAGTAATAGGGATCTACTAGATCTAGGATGAAATGTTTAATGTATGTATTTGCTTTTATATGTCAAGGGTTAGTAAATTTGATTTGAACCCAATTAACCTAGTGACATCATTAAGGACAATAATTAAGGACTTTGTTTAGAAGACTTAGAATAATTTTAATAATTAGGATTCACCTCCTATTGACTTGAAACTCAAACTACTTGAACTTAGTGACATTCTCAGTTCATAGAAAATTTCTCACTGAATTTTGAAGTCATTAAACCCCTTAATTAATTTAATCAAAATTAAACATCAATTAAGCCTTAAAACCTTCTAGAAATTATAATAAATTCAGATTAAACCCAAAAATTACAAATAATACTTCTAACTGACCAGAATTGAACCCTTAATCAGTGAAAAATAAAAGCCCCTTGATTGGACTTTAAAATCAAGCCTTAGATGGTTTGGTCACGTAAAACGGCGGCCTCCCGATGACCTGGTTAGGAAAGTAGAGGTCTTAGATTTGACTTATGTTAAGAAAGGTAGAGGTAGACCTAAAAAGACTTGGTTAGAAAATATTAGAAACGATCTTTCTTTATTAGATTTAAACGAGAATTTGACTTTTAATAGGACACAATGGAGAAAAAGGATTCATGTAGCCGACCCCACGTAGTGGGATAAAGGCTTGATGTTGTTGTTGTTGTTGGAATTGAATATTTAATTAGTTTAATTAATTAAAAATTCTAAAACTCTCTCAAACACTTAGGAATCTCTTCTTAGGTCATTCCTGACCTTTAGAGTTGATTCCAAAGAGTTTGGAGGTCATTTGGATTCAAATCATCAAAAGCCTTATAATTAAACTAATTAAATAATTCAATAAATTGACAAAACTTCAAAATTTCATAACTAATTCAAATTAACTCCAAATTGAGCAAAGTCTAATATTTATTAAAAATGTTAAGTTTCCAAAAATTAAACAAATTTGAAAAAGTCAACTTTTAGTCAAACTTAGTTCAAAAATCTAATCAAAACTTCAAACTTTCATAATAAGATATAAAAAAAATTCAATTTCAGTGTACTTACTGTCTAACTGATAATATTAAAGTCTAGTATGTTAATAAAATGTTAACATTCCAGATTTTGAGCTTAATCAAAATATCAATTTTTGGCCCCTCAATTAAATCATTAAAGTAATCCAGAAAAATTCCCAAAATTTAATAGATCATTTAAAATTCCAGAAAACATCAATTTAACTTTAAAATCAGTAATCGATCAACTTTAATTAATATTTAATTAATTTTTAAATTTAATCAAATTCAAATCATTTAATTACATCAAGTACTAATGGGTAATCCATGCCTACGAGGCTATTAAATTAGCCCCAAGGAAGGTGAAATAAACTTCATGACTTCGGTGTGTAATAAAGGTGGTATCCAACAAACAATCAAAAATTAAGTTTAAATTTCAAATTCAAATCATTAAGATTTAAACTTTAATTAAAACTCTTTTATGCCTTTCAACCAACCAGAACATCAAGTAACTTCAATCAAGTGCCCTATTTAGGACATATCAAACCACACTGCCTACCTCACACATTTTAGATGGTTTGCTAGGACAACCAACTCTAGTATTAAGCTAAGCCGGTGTTTACTTTTCTGCTACTTGCATGTGCCGAGTTTTCTGTGATTTTCATTACATGCTGGTTGTTAAATTTAAGTGATTGATATTGATGTGATTGTTTATTTATTTACTGCACTCTGTGATATGATTGATTGCATGTTAGATCTACCCCTAGGTTAGGGATGATTTGTACTAATTCAATCTTATGCAGGTGGCCATGCTCATACAGGGCAATTTCAAATTAAAAGGGGCAATAATTAAGCTTTAAAAATTAACATATTTTGTGCATGTGCTAAGCATGCTAAGACCCCCTTTTAAATCAAAAGAGCATGGCCAAGCGTGGCTGTGATTTGAGTACTTTAATTTTTAAATATTAACTGCTTGAGATTAATTATAACTACTTGGGATGTCAAATATTAACTGCTAATTATTAGAATAACATTGCAGAATCGAGTCTAGATTTTTTTTTTATTTTGATTAATGTAATTTGATTCAAATTAAGTTGTAATATATTAAGTGCTTTGAGATGGGAATATATATCCTACTTAGATTCCAAAGAGGAGAGGACATCCCTTAGGGGAGAGTCCTCCATTTGGAAACCTAAGTTAGGATATTTTTAAAGTATCCAAAGAGAAAAGATAACACCCCTATTCAGGGAGAGTTTCTTTTTATTTGGATATTCGGACCCGACGATCCAAGGAGTTCCAAGAAGACGAAGAAGTAAAGAATGAGAAGAATCCCAAATCTTAAAGTCACTTGAGTCTTAGGAGTAGAATCTGGGTTGTTGTAAGTGGTGCCCGACCACTTTACTTTTCTTGTAGACCCTAGGTTGTAATATTAAAAGGCACTTGCCTATGGACTTTCATTTTGAATGTTTATTTAATTGATTTAATTATTTAATTGATTTGATTACTTATGTTGATTGCGATATTATGATTGTATGCTTTTAGTAGTTTTTTTGGTGCTGTTGCATATTGATCTTTATTTTTGCCTGGAACCCGATCGGAGGCTCGTAAGGGTACGATCAAACTATTTCTACTTTAATTAAAATAAAAAAATTTAGGCTCAGATAGAAACTCTTAACGCTTTTAAGAAGTAAGCCCAGACTCGCTAGGGGTTTTTCATGCATTCATATTGACTTTTCTCTTTCGTGTTAGGCACCTCCCTGCCTGCGGGTTTTGACAGACCATCTGGCCTATGAGGGTGCAGTTCTGTCCAAGAGGATATTGTGCAATCTCTAGGATAAAATCTATTTTTTTATGCCTGATTTTAAAATTGCTTCATTTTGATTTTAAGCTTTTAATCGAGTCAACTAGCATGCATTGCATTAGATACAAATTAAAATTTGAGTCTAAATCCAGGTTCGGGTAAGTCCAGATTTGTATTGCATTAGCTAGGATCCAAGTCACTGATTTTCAGAACCCACTTTAGACTTAGGATATGAGGTAGATCTTCAATCTTAAGACCTCAACCTCCGAAAATTTAATTCCCTCTTTCTAATAAAATTAATCACTCAAACATAAATATCTCTTTCAATCAAATTCAAGCCCAACACTTAGGATAGGCTGAGGTGTTTTTGAAGTAATTCAAAATCTCAAAACACCTCCTACCCTTCTTCCTTTGACTCCAGAAAGAACTGCTCAAATTTGATTCAATCCCTGTTGAAATTTCAATCCCTACCTCCTTTGACATCAAATTTTGAATTCTTAAATAAAATTCGTATCGCTATTTTAATCGAGAGTATTCGTATGAAATTTTTTAGTTTCCTATGATATAATTAACTACGAGGGCTTGCGCTCGTAGGAGATTTAGAAATCCAGACATGATTTTTAAAATCAAGTTTTTTAAAAACCTCAATTAATTACCTTTGGGAAAATCAAACTCGACGATCATTATTATCATTTTCAAATGATCAATAGTGATTGATAACTTCTTTCTTTGGAAAGATATATCAATTACTATCGTAAGTTTGATTATGAGATCAATGATTCTCTTATCCAAATTATTATAATTAAATATTTGATTGAATACTCATTTTGACCCTTTGGGGTCATATGTAGTTCTTTCTCAAATTCAACTACGATAACCGGGAAAAATTCAAAGATTTATAATCTGAACCTATTAGAAAATGATATGTTCACCTTTCGAGGTGATATATCATTCATAATAAGTGTTTGATTATAAAATTAAAATATCAAAAATTTTAAGTTTTCCAAAGATAAATTAATCCTTTTTCAAAATTTTTTTTTTTAATCAAACATAGACGACGAATGGAGAAGACGACTCAGATCCTTGCTTGGAGCAACCTTTGTGAATCCCTCACAAACTCCCCCTCATAATATTCTCTCTCTCCCAAGCTCTCTCTCTCTCAAGGTTTTCTATAGAAAGTAAAGTGATAAAATATTTTTCTTGCTGGAAGAAAAAGATCTTTTATAGGATGGCTTAAAAATTATCCTAAATCTCAACTAGTCGACAAATATCATCTAAGATGATCGAAGGATCATCTTGTATGATTAGTATAAATTCTCATTTTTTAGCCTGGACGATCTGGTTTCTCTGGACGATTAGAAGAAAAAGTTATTCAGATCGTCCCGTATGATTCTGCGATCGTGTGGGACGATTAGTGTAAATCAGGAATTTCATCTAGAGAATAGTTCTGTTCATGTAGGGCAACTTATGTTAGACGATCTCACAATGACTTGATCATTCAGGACGATATTTCTATCGTCTTGTACGATTAGTTCAAAACAGCCAAAATCATCCTGAGCATAATTCTGATCGGCCTGCATAAAATGTGTTGTACGATTTAATATGACTTAATCGTCCGGGATGATATCTATATCGTCCTGTATGATTAGTTCAAAATTGGGCATATCATTCAGAGGATAGTTTGGTTCAGCCAGCGAAAATGCTCTAGACGGTCAGAATTTTGCATGTATCGTCCCGTACGATATTGTGATCGTCCGAGATGATATGATCATATCAATCAGGTATTAATTACATTTCTTAATTATCAGACTAATTTAGGCATGATTATAAAGGATCGTCCAGGACGATACACGTATCGTATGGGACGATCAGACCAAATCTCTAAAAATAAAACTTGCCTAACTTAATCTAGCGGCTGAGAATTTTTGATTTGAGCCTATCATCCTATACGATTAGATGATTGTCCAGGACGATCTTTTTAATCAGACCGACTTAACTTGGTCGCCATAATTAGGGTTTCTATTTTCATTGGATCGTCTAGGACGATGTGAATATCGTCCAAAATGATCTGAACAAAAAATGAATAGAAACTCTAATTCATTAAAACTCTCCCCCTGAGTGTGTATGTGTAAGGTTACTTAGATAGGAGATCCTTTACATTACATTTGACTCAATAAAGTTGAAAACAATACATTGGACCTGAATTACAAAATAGACTGACTCGATCTTGGGTTGGCTTGAACTTGCAATTGATCCTACGGACTTGAAAGATTAAACAGAAAACCAGAAATAGAACTATTTGCTATCATCAAAATCATAGTCTTTGAAACCAGATTCATAATAATCTCCCCCTTTTTTATGATGACAAATATTTAATTAAACAACGGGTGAATAATACAGGAACACTGAACTAACCCAAATCACAAGAACTACTACTCCCCCTTTTGACATCTCAAAAAGGGAAAATAACATATAGAAACATTAAAACCAGTAACGTTCAATACAATAAGAGACACAACTAAAAATAACAAATGAAACTACTACAAAATAAAAACAACTCATTTTGACATCACAAAAAGGAGGAACAGAAAAGACAAACAAACAATAGCAAATTAAAAACATCACAACAAACTGAAACAAATAACCTAATAGAGGGGCAGATCCTGATTAGATGGAGGAGGCGGTGGTGGATGAAAGTAACTGTGAATGGTGGTGAACTGCTCACCAAACCAGGCCATGTCTTGGTTATGCTGTTGCCGCTGCTGGTCTACATAGGTATTGAATCGGTGGACATCCGCAGCGTGCTGCTCCTCCTAGGCAGCTACGTAAGAGTCAAAATGTGCCTCCCACTGGTTGAACCACTGCACCAAGTTATCCAACAGTGATTGGATGCGGAGAGGAGCAGGTGTAGCAAGTTCATGAACAACTTCTTCTGCTTCTCCCTCAATATCCAGGGCGGGTTCCAGATGAAGTCTAGTACTGTGGAGAGTATGAAAAGAGCTGTTGGAGAAGAAGATAAGGGGGATTCTTTCTGGATATGGATATTGAAAATTATATTTCATTTCAAGGGCATAGTGGATCAGATGTCCTAAAGCTAGATTGAGGCGTCTCCTGTGGCCCGGATCCCTAATTGTAGTCAGTTGTTCAATGTATCAAAAAATTAAATCAGTTGCATTAAAGTTGTGATGGGCCAGGATGTAGTAGGTAGTGATAGAGAGTAAATGAGTGATGTGGATGCAGTCCCAGCGTTAGTAATGACAGAAGAGCGAAGGACATGTTGGATTGTCCTAGTATCCTTAACTAAGGAGGAACAGGCCTGGTCGTGATATTGGGCATTTGTGTTACGAAGGAAGTGGTTGGCGACACTCCAATTAAAATCAGGATCAGATGCTATAATATGAAGCTTGTCGCCAGAAATTGACAGTTGAAGAATATGATGAAAGTCTTGGAGGGTAAGTTCTACAGGTCGTTGGTTAACAAAGGAGTGAAGGGCGAAATAATCAGAGGTAATGCGAAGATTGGCGAAGAAAACTCAAAGTAGTTCAGTGCTGAAGGGGAAAGCTAGAGTAAGAATGAATGGAAGGGAGGTGTGAGCGAACAGATTGAGTACCGGATATGTGTGGGTCCGTGGGTTCACAGTTTTTGAGATTGTGATCCCAGTATCAAGGTATCTTTGAAATGTAGCTTGATTAGCTGCATCAGGAAAGTGAGGATCGATAGTTCCCCGGGAGGAACTGGCACCCCGTTGCCTGGATCTCTTACCACCAACCATTAGAAGATGAGGGGATGAAGGATTGAAGGAAGAATGGTGAAAAATGGTGAAGAAAATGATTGTTTAAATAAAAATCGTTCAGATCGTCCAGGATGATATGAGCAATTATGATGGCCAGGATGATTGGTTAAAAAGGCGGTCGGATCATCTAGGATAATCAGATATCGTCCAGGATGATCATATATTATCCTGGACGATAAGACACAGACAATTGTCCCGAGGTGACGGGTTGGATGACTTTTAATAAAAAGGATCGTCCAAGACGATTAGGTGGATCGTCTAGGATGATAGACAATAAATGAATCGGACGGGCCGAATTTAAATCGTCCAACTGCTCCAGGATGATGAGGTGGATCGTCTAGGATGATCACCAATAATTGGTGCATATCAGCCGTTGGATTATGTTGGGAATGATTTGCATGGATCATCCAGGATGATGTAACGATCGTCCGGGATGATGATGGATCATCCAGGACAATATGAGGATCGTCCAGGATGATGTGAAGAAAATGAAAAAAGATGAGGTACAGAGAGGAAAGATCAGAGATCCCAAAAATACACAAACAAAAAAGAAAATAAAATCAGATAAAATAAAATAGAGAAACAAGAAAATAAAAGTAAAAATAACATTTTTTTTAATCGATCACCTCCAGTAAATCAAAATTTTCTCTTGAGTTTCAATTTAAAAACCAAAAAGAAGAAAATCGATGACGCTGAAATCCAAAAAAATTAAAAAATTGACTTTCGAAACTCCTACCTCGGACAACTTATAGGTTCAAATTCCTTTCAAATAAAAGTCTAATTCAGAAGAAAGAAATTAGATTCGAAAAGAGATACTTTCAAGCCTCATTCCAAAAAAATATCTGATATAATAGTATTACAAAGTAAGGAATCAGAAATCATAATTTTTCGTCTCAAGCTTTTGAAAATATTGAGTGGTGTATGGATTTTTTTAAGACATTTAAATATCTGAATCAGAAATCCAATTTATCAGTAGTAATGAGCAGCGATCTGATAAAAAAATAGTAAATCAAGAACATGTAGGAAATCACATCAAAATAAATACTCAAATCAGAGAAGTAGCAACAATAAAAAGAAGCAACTGAGATTAAAAATTAAACAGGAAGCAGATATTTAAATCAAATAAAAACTAAGAGAAGAAAAAAAATAAAAAATAGAAAACATAAAAAATCAGCAGTCATTAGATTCATGCATTTATGCCAATCATACCCAATTTGGTCCTCAAAATGTTGAATGAGTCAAAGGCCAGTGGTTTAGTAAAGATGTCAGCCAGTTGGTTTTCAGTTGCTACATGATGTAGCTCAATGTCCCCTTTTATAACATGGTCCCTAATGAAGTTATTCCTTATATCAATGTGTTTGGTTATAGAATATTGGATTGAATTCTTAGAAATGCAGATGGCACTGGTGTTATCACATAGAACTGAAATTGTGTCAACAGATAATCCTTAGGAAAATGGTGGTGTCTACACTCCTCTTTACAAACTCTCTTTCTAATAGGAATGTGCTAAGCCTCTCATACCAAGCTCTAGGTGCCTGTTTTAATCCATATAAGGCCTTTTTTAATTTGTAAACGTGATTAGGATATTGAAAATTCTCAAAACCTGGGAGTTGCTCTAAAGATATCTTCTATTATTATCCCATTTAAAAAGGCAATCTTGATATCCATTTGAAACAGCTTAAATCCTTTATAATAGGCAAAGGCTAGTAGCACCCTAATGACTTCCAATCTAGCTACAGGGGAAAAGATCTCCTCAAAATTAATTCCCTCAATTTGATTGTACCCCTTAGCCACCAATCTTGCCTTATTCCTAACCACTACACCAGAATCATTCATCTTATTCTTAAAGACCCACTTGGTTCCCACTACACTTTGATTCCTAGGTTTTTCTACTAACTCTCAAACATTATTCCTTACAAATTGATTCAATTTCTCTTGCATAGCTAAGATCCAAAACTTATTAGAAAGGGCTTGATTGATGTTGGTGGGTTCAGTCATTGAGATAAAGACAGAATGATTTACTTTCTTCCTAAATCTATGCCTAATTCTAACACTTTCAGAAGGGTCTCCTAAGATCAGTTGTTTAGGATGACTCGAAGCATATCTCCAATCTCTAGGCAAAGTGTTTTGAGGCTCTACTATTTTCTCCAGATTTGCATTTTCAAATCCTTGGATAATCTCTCCTACTTCTTCTTCTTCTTCAACTTTAGTCTCCTTAGGATCAGATTCATCAAACACCATATGAGTTATCTCCTCCACCCCCAACGTCCTCTTATTAAACACCCTAAAGAATTTCCCCACACTAGAATAGCCTAAGAACACTCTTTCATCAGATTTGGGGTCAAATTTTTTTAAGGATGATTTTTCATTGTTTAGAATGAAAACCTTTACAGCCAAAGATATGGAGGTGGGACATGTTTGGAGTTCTACTCTTAATAATCTCATAAGGTGTCTTATTTAGATTGGATCTAACATTCACCCTATTCAGCACATAACAGACAGTGTTTGTCGCTTCAGCCCAAAAGTACTTTAGAAATGAATACTCAACAAGCATTGCTCTAGCGGCTTCCACTAAGGTCTTGTTCTTCCTTTCAGCTACCCTGTTCTGTTAAGGGGTCCTAGGAGCTAAAAAGTTGTAGCTAATCCCTTGCTCCTCACAGAATGTTTCAAATCTCATATTTTTAAACTCTCCATCATGATCACTATGAATAGTCAAGATCTCACAACCTAACTTTCTTTGAATCCAAGTAGAGAAAGATTTAAATTCATCAAATGACTCAGATTTATATGACAGAAATTTAATCCAAGTGAACCTCGAGTAATCATCAACAATCACAAATGCATAGCCTTTCCCCCCTAAGTTGGCAGTGCTAATCGGTCCAAAGAGATCCATGTGAAGGACTTCTAAAGGTCTAGAGGTGTTAATGTCCTTAATTGAGTGGAAAGAGGAGTAAACTTGCTTTCCTAATTGACATGCATCACACAGGTGGTCCTTAGTGAACTTAAGCTTAGGGACACCTCTAACTAAGTCCTTTTGGGTGACTCTCCTAATGACTTTTATACTGGCATGACATAATCTTCTGTGCCACAACCAAGACTCATCAGCAGTAATTTTTAAGCAAATTTAAATATCAATTTTAAAGCAGCTTACTTCCAGTATGTAGACATTATTGATCATTTATCCTTACAAAATAATTTTGTCATTTAAGCTTATAATGCAGCAAGTGGGCAGGAACTTGATGTTGTATCCTTCATCACAAAGTTGACTGATGCTCAGCAGGTTGTGTTTCAATCCATCTACAAGCAACATATTATCAATAATGAAATTTTTTGAATCACCAATTATACCTGCTCTTACCACCCTCCTAATAGTGTTGTCTCCAAGTGTAACCTTACCTCCAGCCCTGGCCTCCAGCAAAATGAATTGATTTGCATCTCCAGTCATATGTCTTGAGCATCCGCTATCCAAGTACCACATGCTCTCACGAGGCCTTGTGTGAGAGCACACGTACAAAATCATCAGACATCAGATTTAGGAACCAAACAGGTTTGTGTTCCTTCTTATGAAAAAAAGAATGCAATACATGTGTGCTGTGCTGTGAAGCATACAATTTTGGCCTCCACACCTAATGTGTACTATGGTGAATAGTATAAGTGTGAGAGATATGTCCAAGCATGCCACAAGAAAGGCATCTAACACTAGAAAAAGGGTTAACTAATCTACATGGGTGATTGTGCCTCTTCTTAGATTTGAATGAAACATGTTTTGATGATTTTGAATTAGATTCTTCAAATGGTGGAGGTGCATAAAATTGTGCAAAAGTAGGAGGTATTTCAATTTTCTCAAAAGCACAAATTTTTACACTTAGAAATTCATTTTTTTTCTTTAAACTTATAATTTCAAATTTCAATGCACCCTTACTACTCTCTAAGTCACATGCCATGGTGTCTAATTCTTTAAAAGCTCTTTCTAAATTAACATGCGAGATTTTTAATGAATCATGCTCAGTAATCAAATCAAAATGCTTTTTATTCATTTCATCAAGTAGTGATATGTGATTGTAATTAAGAGTAGAATGATCTTTAATTAAAATTTCATACTCTTTTTATAAATTGAAAAATTCTAATTTCAGGCTAGCATGAGTTTTCTTAAGCTTCCTATAGATAAATAAATTTTTTTAGAAACTTCAAGTAATTGATCGTAGGTTAGCTCACATACCTCTTCTTGGTCAGACTGATTAGGATGATCATCAGCTATCAAACACAAGTAGTAATCTCCTCTTCAGCTCAATCTCAGAGGAGTTTGATGTAGAATTTTCCCAGAATGTCTTCTGAATCCGCTTCTTATCCTTCATGAACTTGGGTTTCTCCTCACCCTTATCCTTACTTGGGTGAGCCTTAAGTGTAGGACAATCAACCTTTATATATTCAGGCTTCCTTTATTCAAAATAAAAAGTATCAGATGAATCTTTAAAATTTCTACTACTCTTATCTTTGTTCCACTTTTGAAAGTTCTTATATTTTTTCCTTAGAAATTTTTTGAATTGCCTAGTGATTAAGGCGACATTATTACTATCAGACCTGAAAGAGTTAGTGTTAGTATCGTTGGCCTTCAACGCCACAGTTTTTTCCCTCTTCTTCTCACCTGTATCAATTTATCGTTGGTTCACTACTTGCTTGTAAGCAATGAGTAACCCAAGTAAGTTATCAATAGAATAAGTGTTCAAATTTTTAGATTCAGCAATTACTGTTATCTTGGCATCAAAAGAAGAAGGCAAACATCTCAGAATTTTATTCACTTTTTTATAGTTTGTAAGTTCTCTTCCTAAAGCATGTAAAGAAGTGATAATTTGAGTGAACTTAGTATACATTTCAGAAATTGATTCACTAGATTTCATGCAAAAGAGTTTGTAGTCGTGAAGTAAGATGTTCAATCTAGATTGCTTAACCTCAGATATACCTTCATAAATAATGCATAATCTATCTCAGATTTCTTTATCAATCGTACAAGTGGAAACACGCATGTAATCTTCAGATTTTAAAGCACAAAAAAAATAGTTTAAAAATTTTGCATTCAATTGTGCTAAATCACAATCATCAAATGTCAAATCAGTGAAAGGCAGTTCAGTTTTAACATTATTAATCATTCTAAAAGGTGCTTCATAGCCATCCTTAACAAGCATTCACATGCGATAATCAATTGATTATAAAAAGGCAGACATACGAGTTTTCCAAAAATCAAAAGGTATGTTATCAAATAATGGTGGTCGTGTAATTGAATAATCTTCAGAAGTATTACGATCACCAAAGTTAGCCATGGATCAAAATTCAAAAGTTTTTAAACTTAATTTTTGAATCCCTCTCTGATACCACTTGAAAGTTCGATGGGGATGTTAAGCCCTTATGAACTAGTCTCGAGGCTAACCAAGAGGGGGGGGGGGGGTGAATTAGTAGTTTTTAAAAATTCATGAGCAAATAGCGATTTAAAAAATCTTTTTGAATGTTTTAAAAATATTTACAGTTATGCGATAATTTGCAGATATTTAAAGATAACAGAATAATAATCACAATCACACAATCATCAACAGAAAAGTAAGTGCAGAAAATAATCAGATAGTGGTTCGGTCAACTTGACTTACGTCCACTCCCCGGAGCCTCACCTCCGGGTATTGCACTAACAGTAAGTGACTCTCCTTCTGCTCCCACAGCAAAATAGCAAGGCAGAGAAGCCTGTATAAAAACTCCTTTCCACCAACCTAGTGAGGTAGAGAACCTAAACTCATTTCGCTTCCTCCTGAAGCAAGCAGAGAACCTGGACTACTTTCACTTTCTACTGAAGCAAGCAAAGAACCTAGATTTTCTTGCGAACGATCCTCCCACAGAGACACCGATAAGACAAGAGACGACGAACATAGAAAATGACTTAGATCCTTACTTAGAGCAACTTTTGCAAATCCCTCACAAGATCCTCTCTCTCTCTCCCAAGCTCTCTCTCTCAAGATTTTCTCTAAAAAGAAAAGTGGCAAAAGATTTTTCTTGCTAGAAGAAAAAGATCTTTTATAGGAGGGCTTAAAAATTATCCTAAATCTCAACTGGTTGACAAATATCATCCAGGAAGATTGAAGGATCATCCTATATGATCAGTGTAAAATGTCATTTTTCAGCCTGGACGATCTGGTTTCTCTGGACGATTAGAAGACAAAGTTGTTCAGATCGTCCCGTACGATTCTGTGATCGTCCGGGACGATTAGTGTAAATTAGGAATTTCATCCAGAGAATAGTTCTGTTCGTCCAGGGTAACTTATGCTAGACTATCTCATAATGACTTGATCGTCCAGGATGATATTTCTATCGTCTGATACGATTAGTTCAAAACAGCCAAAATCGTCCTGAGCATAATTCTGATCGGCCTGCATAAAATATGGTGTACGATTTAAAATGACTTGATCATGCGGGATGATATCTATATCGTCCCGTATGATTAGTTCAAAACCTGGCATATCGTCTAGAGGATAGTTTGGTTCGGCCAGTGAAAATGCTCTGGTCAGAATTTTGCATGTATCGTCCCGTATAATATTGCTATCATCTGAGACGATATGATCATATTAATCAGGTATTAATTTCTTTCTTTAATTACCAGACTAATTTAGGCATGATTATAAAGGATTATCCAGGATAATACACGTATCATCTGGGATGATCAGACCAAATCTCTAAAAATAAAATTTGCCTAACTTAATCTGGCGGTTGAGAATTTTTGATTTGAGCCTATCATCATGTACGATCAGATGATCATCCAGGACGATCTGCTTAATCAGATCGACTTAACTTGGTCTCCCTAATTAGGGTTTCTATTTTCATTAGATCGTCTAGGACGATGTGAATATCGTCCAGGACGATCTGAATAAAAAATAAACAGAAACTCTAATTCACTAAAACTCTCCCCCTGAGTGTGTGTGTGTAAGGTTACTTAGCTAGGGGATCCTTTACATTACATTTGACTCAATAAAGATGAAAATAGTACATTGGACTTGAATTACAAAATAGACTGACTCAATCTTGGGCTGGCTTGAACTTGCAATTGATCCTACGGACCTGAAAGATTAAACGGCAACCAGAAACGAAAATATTTGCTATCATTAAAATCATAGTCCTTAAAATCAAATTCGCAACACTTAAAGCTAGAGCCTAATCTTTTGGTCTAAGATTCAAGAGAATTCTTAGGCTTTAAGGATTCCAAGGCACCATTGTCTGACCACCATCTAACCATCAGCATTGAACTTAGTTGCCCATCGACTTTGATTCTTTTAACCTTCATCATATGTTGTCTATGATTCTTCTGACCTTCATCGCCTGCCAATTATGACTCTCTGGCCATCATCGCCTGACTACAATCCTTGAACCATTGTTGCCCAATTATGTTCCTTGGACAACTGTCACCCCACTATGATTTTTCCAACCAAACTTCATTTCCTATCGATTATGGCTCTTCTGACCTTTGTTGCTTGTTAGTTCCCATCCTTCGACTTGCATCAATTAATTGTGGTCCTCTAACCTCTATCACTCACCGATTATGATTCCTCATGACTATTGTCGCTCAATTACAGTCCTTCTAACCTTCGTCACATGCTAACTATGTTCTATCTGTCCTTCATCGCCTACTGACAATTGTCCTCAGGCCACCGTCTCCTGACTACAATCCTCAAACCACCATCAACTAACTATGATACTTAGACCACCATCACCTAATTACGATCTTTCAACTAATGTCACCTAACTATGTTTTCTAACCACTATTGCCTATCGACTACGGTCTTTCAAACCCCATCGCCTGTCAACTATGTTCCTTTCGACCTCTATCATCCATCGACTATAGTCTTTTGACCACCATCCCTACTATAGTCTTTTGGCCACCATCGTCGATTATGGTCCTCTAATCACCCTCAACTGACTATGTGTTTTTCCCCCTATCGCTCGACTATAGTCCTTGAGCCACCATCTCTTGACTATGATCCTCCAACAATTGTCGCCTAATTATGGTCCTTATAACCACCAATTCCCACTGACTACAGTCCTCTTACTTCTGTTGATCGACTACGGCCTACCGACCTACAATCTTTTGATCATTATTGCATGATTGCAATGATGTCTGCTGATTTCATCACCCACCATTACCAATAATTCCAACACATATCATTACTTATAAGATTAATACACGTCATCAAAATCAACTGACTCCCAACTTACCACTTAGATTTATGGTGGATTCTTGTAAAATGGCTCTAACTTCAACCAACTAATATGTTCTTTATAGTGTATCATTAGTTTCTCCTCGAGAAAGGGCTTTAATCGTAATCAAATATAGATATTTCTTGAATCATTTTAATTGGGCCACTTCTCACATTTTTCCTTTTTTCAAAATTTTTACATAAAAATTTTGGTATCTCTTATTATTATTTTGCTCCTTTCTTATATGTGTTTTTGTGTTAGATCTTCATGCAATGCATGGATGTTAAACTCTCAATCTCTCTATTATCATGAATATTTAGGCACACAATAAGTATGATCCAACTCTCTCATTCTAACTCTATCTATGGCATTATGCAATCTTTAATAATTATATAATGTTAGAAAACTTAACAGGTTTCGCTCTAGTCCTATCAATAAATATGATCACATTGCTCTTAATAATTGCTCTTAACAATGACATTGCTAATTCTTGGTTGAGAGAAACTTTACTTAGTAGCCCTGCTAGAATTAAGTGGCTCGGCTCTAGCAAATCCTTCATGGGATGCATGGTTTATAATAATATATGCTATAATAATTAGTTACTTATAATGACTTGAATTAATCTGATATAACTAACATGTTTAAAATTTTATAATTTTTGAATTTCTGTAAATGTTTCTTCATTATTTTCTATTTAAAATTAGTTCCTAGAGTTCAGTGGGTTTTAATTGGAATAGAAAGTCCATGTATGAAAAATAATTATTGGGAGCATTGCAGCGCTGAGTTTTGAACACTATGGCATTGAGTTATAAGAAAAAAATGTATAATCCAAATTATACTTATTTCTATTAAAATACTATCTAAATCTATCTTTTTTTGTGCGAAGAAGCAAAATCATCCATAGTTGATGTAGCACTGCGACACCACATATAAAGCGTTGTAGCACCATACTCATCCTCAGTGCCGAAGAACTATGAGGAAGTACTACAATAGTAAAGTGCTAAATCCAAATTGAGAGCTAGGCACTGAAGTGCCAAGGAAGGAGGACATAATGCCAAATCGTCATAATCTCGTGGTGGGTAATAGTTACTGACAGTTAAACTGGCAGACTGATGTGATGATTGATGAATTGACACGTCGATTCAACAACATCACAATTTTACCCTGGTCAGTGTTACGACACTAGTTCAATTATTTGTAAAAAATATAAATAGGAAGTTTATTTCTTATGTAAGGGGCTGCTACTATTGGGAGGCGGCTAGCTATTTGTTATTTGTAGTTAGAGGAGGAGAGGCAGAGGGAGAGCAAGCAAAAGAAATCAATTATAGTGATGAGAGTTATCGTGTTGTAAAGAACTTCTTGGTGATATCTATCATTTGCTTACCTATTGTATTTTTGTTTTGTTTTAAAATGAATTATGTTTTGTTTTATTTAATTTTCATGGCTGGCTAGAGCATTTCTTTAAGCTTATGCTATGTTAGAATTCTTGTTTTCTTAAGTTTAGATCTTAATTTCATGAATCATTAAATGTTGATTTTAAATTCTTCATGCTTAATTTAGTTTATGTATAGGCTTTACATAAACTTAAAGCTTAGTGTTATCTATAGCCTCGATGGAGGAATATTTTGAATAATTGGGGATTTAAAATAAGATTATGCCATGCATAGACATAAGATGGATAGTCTTTGAATCTTAAAAAGTTATAATCATTGTAATTGAGAGAAATCTTAGTTAGACACTCTAATGAGCTTTTTAGAGACGAGAAGTATTTATGCTCTGATTCACAACAACATTAAGAGAGATCTAATTTTTGCTCTAATGAGTTTTTAACTATCATAGGTGCTGAGCCATTTAACTATAGTTCAATGAACTATTGATTTAATCTTATCATTATTTTTGTTTATCATGTTATGTGTTAGCACTATAGTTATTATTAAGTAGTGTATTGCTACATTATTAATTGTGCAATTTTGTTGTGATTTACATTTTCAGGTTTTGTGTGTTGTTATATGCATTATAGAGCTCAACTAGAAGAAGTCTTGTTTGATCACGAGATAAAAAAAAATCTTTAAAGTATTAAAAAATCAAAAAAAGTAACAAAAATGCTTAGAGATTTCTAGCTC
This sequence comes from Dendrobium chrysotoxum, assembly GCA_019925795.1. Lineage (NCBI taxonomy): Eukaryota > Viridiplantae > Streptophyta > Magnoliopsida > Asparagales > Orchidaceae > Dendrobium > Dendrobium chrysotoxum. The sequence goes on along the minus strand of CM034304.1, from coordinate 16,604,245 downwards.
AATGCAAGAAGAGAACCAACCTAAACTACTAAGAGAGTATTCAAATTCCATGGTTGAGGGTATTCATCAAAGTCAAAAACTTAGTCACTACCTATACATTTTAAACATGTTATTGTGGGTGTAAAATTCGATTCTGCACAAGTTCACGTGCCGTGTCAAGGAAAAAAAGTAATGAAGAGAATACCGTTCCTACAAGAAGAGGAATTATTGCCACCATTGGCTGGGTTGCCGATTGCCACCACCGCTGGCTGCCACCACCACCCACAACCAACACCACCGGCCACTACCACCGCAGACCACTGCCACCGGTTGCCACTCTGCCGGCAACTGTTGTTGGCAGCCTCCACTACCAGCCACCGCTATCGACTACCCTATTTATAGACTTTACATTGTATTCATTTTACTTCATTCCAAAAATAAAAAATAAAAAATCCTCTATTTATTTTACACTCATCTAAACAACTCCAAGTATTTTAAATAGATTTTATTACTTTTATACTGCATTCCTTTTTCAAACAACCAAACAACTCATTTTTTGTTATAGCAAAATGTGTAACGTTCACCCTTGTAGCTATCTACCAAGCCTTCCAAACCCTTAATACCAATTTGATGGGGTTGATATATAAAATTTTGCATCTCTTCTATAGAATATGATGAAATCCTTATATTTTTGACCTATAGAGATTCAAATGCTCAGTGGAAGGGAAGGGAGGGTAGGATAGTGAACTTCTTTGCTTTGATCCTTAACTAGGAGTCCAATGCCTATCACTACTTTATTTCTACGAAGCTAATGCCTAGTAAGAATATTAGTGAAGTCACTAAGAATAGGGAAATTTTAAATTATTGTATCAAAAAAGAGATTACTATCGACTTTGAGAAGGCAGTCTTTCAATCTATTCAGTACATGCATGGGGGTTTACAATAGTAGGGTTAGGTTGAAAGTTCGATATGCGCTAAAAGTTCTAATATTTATTAATTTTTCAAATATTTTTACAATAATAACTTAACTAGTTAAATACAGAAGCTAATGATTTATAAATAATTACAAAGATGGTTATTATATTCTAATTATCACAATAAAAATATTAATCTTAGATTTTCACCAAGCAGTTATAATAAAAAATAAAATGCGTGAAAATAAAGTGCAAAAGTAAAAATCAAAATGAGCACACCAGATTTATAGTGGTTCAGTCAAATCATGACCTACATCCACTCCCCGGAGTCCTCCTCTCCGAGTATTGCACTATCACTATAGTGTCTCTCCTTTAACCCCCACAACTAGGCGGAGAAGCCCTTATAAACTCTCTTCCACCACTCCGGTGCGACAGAGGACCGTACTCCTTTCACAGGCAGAGAACCTTAATTTCTTTTCACCCTCATGGTGAGGCAGGGGACCTGAACTCTTTTTCACCCTCCTGGTGAGACAGAGGACCTGGAATCACTTTCACCTTCCTCGGTGCGGCGAAGTAGCCGGGCTTTTGACACCAAAGAAGTCTTCTTCTTTTCAAAACTTCCCTCAAGACAAACCTTGACTCTTGGAGGAACTCAGGTGCAAGTTCGCCAGAGCAACCATGTGAAAACCCCTTCTCACACTCCCTTGAAGCCCACAAGGATCTTCTCCCTCTCTTACAAACTCCACCCTTTCTCTCCTTTGCCCAAAGCTCTCTCTTCAAGCTTTCTTTAGATGAAAACAACTCAATGAATGCCCAAAAAACTCATACAAAGTCTTATGAGAAAGCTTAAATAGAGGGCTTCAAAAAACCCTAAATATCCAATTCATCCGTCAAAGATCGTATATTACGATCGAAGGATCATTTAGTACGATGTGTAGAATTTGACCTGTTAGTATTATACGATCGCAGTATTATATAGTACGATTTGTTTAATCGAAGTGCAGTTCATCTAGGATAAATCATGGGACGACCAAAATTGTCTCTGTTGATCGTATAATCCGATCTAGTTCGTACAGTACAATCCAAATATCAAAAATATGCAGATTCGATCGACTAATCACAGGATTAAATTAGACAATATTTTAAATATCGTACAGCTCGATTATGTTCGTATAGTATGAGTAGACAACTTTCAAATTCAAATTTTTGCCTAATTTAATGAACGACGGGGTTTCTAATTATAATAGATCATCTAGTACGATATGGTGTTCGTATTGTACGAGTAGTTATATTTCAAAAATAAATTTCTATAAAATCAGATCGTACAGTACGATGTATAAAAAATTAAAATATTTTATATTAAATCTTCTCCCCTTGTGTGTGTGTGCACGGTCACCAGACTAGCATATACCCTTATAGGACTTGACTCAAGAAGTTAAAAATAAATAAATGAAAATTAGAGACTGTTTCAACATAACCTATTCTACCCAAACTTGAGCCCTGAATCTTCAAAGAACGGTGCCTGTTGTATCTGAAATGTTAGTCACCACACAAAAAGAAATACAGTACATATATTAGGAGAAATAATGAGGCAACCATTAATAATTGTTATCATCAAAATTATAATCTCGGGAGCCTAAGTTGCAATAATCTCCCCCTTTTTGATGATGACAAATATTATTGGTTGAATTTACAAACTAAAAATATTTTCTCCTAATCTCCCCCTCACTAAGAGAATTATATTAAAAAATAGGAGTAAGCATTTTATTATTTTTTTATTTTATTTTATTTTATTTAAAAAAAATAAATATTGAAAAACTAAATAATAAAAAATTTTAAAAAGCTAAACCATAAATGCAACCAACCAACAATACATTCTTTCCCTTTGACATTATCAAAAAGAAGAGATATAATACAACGCATAAGTTAAACTACATGCAAAAGAAAATAATAACATACAAAATGAACCTAAAACATGAAGTCATGCTTAAAACATAATAAAAATCAAACACATAAAATAGATAAATAAACATAAAAAACACATAAATAAAACACACAAAAAAATCTCAACATACTTATACCTGATCAAAATTACCAATCGAATCCTTAATGATTTAGCATAAGTTTGTTACCTCATCATCTTGCTCATGTTCTGATGATTTAGAAGCTAAGTCTGCCTAGGAGATCTTTTGCTTCTTTTCATTTCCCTTTATCGCAATTGGCTTATCCTCACTCTTTTTCTTTACAAGGTGTTTCTTAAGATTATGGCATTCATTTTTAAAATATTCAAGTTTCCTACACCCAAAATAAATTATGTCAGAAGCAAGCTTATCATATTTTTCATTTTTACCTTTGCTCCACTTTTGTTCATTCTTGTGCTTGTGCTTCAGCAGACTTTTGAATTGGCTTGTTATTAATGTCATTTTCTCATTCTCATAACTTTCTAAGCCATCTTCACATGTGTCTTTTGATTTTAGCACTATAACTCCTTCATCACCTGCATCCAAAAGTCTTTGACTCATACTTTGCTCGTAGGCAATGGGTGAGCCGATCAGATTATCAATAGAATAAGCATTCAAGTCTTTTGATTCATATATAGCAGTCACTTTGGCATCAAATTTATCAAGTAAACAACGTAGAATTTTGTTGACATTTTTTTAGTTTGAAAGTTCTCTACATAAAGCATGCAATAATGTCACAATTTGAGTAAACCTAGTATACATGTCTAAGATAGTCTCATAAGATTTCATGCAAAAAATTTATAGTCATGCAATAATACATTTAATCTAGATTGTTTGACTTCACTACTACCTTCATATGTAATACATAGTTTCTCCCAAACTTCCTTGCCAGTGATATAGGTGGAAACAATCATATAGTCTTCAGAAGTTAAAGCACAGAAAAAGTAATTTAATGATTTCACATTCAATTGAGCATAAAATTTTTCTTCTCTACTCCATTCAATAAAAGGAATATCAATTTTCATACCATTAACAATACGAGACGGTACAAAATATTTAGATTGAATCATATGCCACATCCTGAAATCAATAGATTATAAAAATATAAACATGCGAGTTTTTCAAAAACAAAAAGGAATATTTTCAAAAAGTGGCGGACAAGTTATTGAATAACCTTCTGTAATTTTCTATTTCCAAATTATGCCATTGATCGTTTTCCTCTAGATTTTTTAAAATACTATTTTGAGAACCTCTCTGATACCACTTGAAAGTTCGATATGCACCAAGAGTTCTAATATTTATTAATTTTTTAAATATTTTTATAATAATAACTTAACTAGTCAAATGCGAAAGTTAATAATTTGTAAATAATTATAAAGATGATGATTATATTCTAATTATCATAATAAAAATATTAATCTTAGATTTTCACCAAGCAGTTATAATAGAAAATAAAATACTTGAAAATAAAGTGCAAAAGTAAAAATCAGAATGAGCATACCAGATTTATAGTGGTTCGGTCAAATCATGACCTACGTCCACTCCTCAGAGTCCTCCTCTCCGGGTATTGCACTATCACTATAGTGTCTCTCCTTTAGCCCCCACAGCTAGGCGGAGAAGCCCTTACAAACTCTCTTCCACCACCCCGATGCGACAGAGGACCGTACTCCTTTCACATGTAGAGAACCTTGACTTTTTTTCACCCTCATAGTGAGGAAGAGAACCTAAACTCCTTTCACCCTCCTGGTTAGGTAGAGGACCTAGAATCACTTTCACCTTCCCTAACATGGTAGAGTAGTCGGGTCTTTTGACACCAAAGAGGTCTTTTTTCTTCCCAAAGCTTCCCTCAAGATAAACCTTGACTCTTAGATGAACTCAGGTGCAAGTTCGCCGGAGCAACCGTGTGAAAACCCTCTCTCACACTCCCTTGAAGCCCACAAGGATCTTCTCTCTCTCTTACAAACTCCAACCTTTCTCTCCCTAGCCCAAAGTTCTCTGTTCAAGCTTTCTTTAGAAGAAAATAACTCAATGAATGCCCAAAAGACTCAAGCAAGGTCTTATGAGAAATCTTAAATAGAGGGCTTAAAAAAAACCTAAAAATTATCCAGTACGATGTTCAGAATTTGACCTGTTAGTACTGTACGATCGCAGTATCGTAAGTACGATTAGTTCAATTGAAGTGCAGTTCATCCAAGATGAATCATGGGACGACAAAAATCATCTCTGTTGATCGTACATTACGATCCAATTCATACCATACGATCCAAATATCAAAAATACGCAGATTCGATCGACTAATTACATGATTAAATTAGATAATATTTTAAAAATCATACAGTACGATTATGTTTGTACAGTACGAATATAACAACTTTTAAATTCAAATTTTTGCCTAATGTAATGAACGATGGGGTTTCTAATTATAACAGATCGTCCAGTATGATATGGTGTTCGTACTGTATGAATAGTTATATTTCAAAAATAAATTTCTATAAAATTAGATCGTACAGTATGATCAAGATCGTATAGTATTATGTACAAAAAAATTAAAATATTTTACATTAAATTTTCTCCCCTTGTGTGTGTGTGCACGGTCACTAGGCTAGCATACACCCTTACAGGACTTGACTCAAGAAGTTAAAAATAAATAAATGAAAATTATAGACTCTTTCAACATAACCTATTCTACCCAAATTTGAGCCCTGAATCTTCAAAGAACGGTGCCTGTTGTACCTGAAATGTTAGTCAACACACAAACAAAAATACACTACATATATTAGGAGAAATAATGAGGCAACCATTAATAATTGTTATCATCAAAATTATAATCTCGGGTGCCTGAGTTATAATATAGGTCATTCCTACTTAATTTATGAATTATGTGAAGTTGTCTAAGCCATAGAAAACCTGGGGGAGGAGCAGGTTTATCCTGCATATGCCCTCACTAGATGCAAATTATATTCGTTGAAAATCTCTTTTTCGAAGCAAGGAGAGGGATCCAACCAACCAACACAACCCATACAACATCAGGTTAGATAGATCCTAGGACACTAGGAGAGCAGGTGGCAGACCCCAAGGATAGAGTGGATCAGATCTAGTTTTCTTTTGATGGTTTCTGGAAGTAGATTATCCGGCTTTAGAAAGGGATGTACCGACATTATGACCACATTATGCTCTAACTCCAACGAAAGTAATAGTATCATTTTGGAATATTTAGGAGCTGGGTGATGGACTCCCACAGCTAGCAGAATGTGTTCCCTAGCCTTCCACCCTTTGAGTTCTACCCCATTGTACCGTTGACTTCAGTAGTAACTATAGAGCCAATAGAGGAAGAGGATGATGATGATGAGTAGAGAGAAATCCTTATTTATTGTATTTTTGGTTTTTTCTTAGTTATTTCCATATTATGTCTTACTTTCCTTATTTTGGTTTATGAGGATGTAATTTGGATGTATTAATAAAAATCACAAACTTTAGATTTCATTACTTGAAAATTTTTATTTGTTATGTTTAATTATTTCTATTGCACTTTTTCAATTATACATAGTTAATTATTATTTAGAATATGAAATTTAGAAATAAAAAATAAAATAATTAAGTAATTAGAAGTACGTAAAATTGGAAAATTTGCCAAATAAAATAATTAAAAATAACAACTAATCATTTCAATTAAATTAATAATTTTAATTAAATAAAATTTCCAAAATCACTTAAGCAATTGATTACTTATAGTAGGAGTAATTTGTTTAAGAATTAATATGAATAAATTATTTAATTAATTCTAAGTCATATATTAAGTAAGTAATTAAAAATCATGAAATCTTTAATGAACCTTAGATATAATAAAAAATGGAGGCAATAGATAGTTATTCAAAATCATTATAAAGCATTTTACAAATGAAAAAGTTAAAGTGAAAAAAAAAAATGAAAACGTTAAATATTGGACTATTAAAAATTAATATCTATAATATCTAGCCATGTTTGAATAAATAGTTGAAACAATAAGTAGGTATTTTAAATCATTATTAAATACTTAGCCAATTCAAAAGAAAGTGAGAAAAAGAGAAATAAAAAAATTGAAATTGAAATTGAAAAAACCTAAATATTAGATTATAAAAAAATTGGCACCTACAATGTCTAGCCCCACTTATGCACGTTTTAAGAGAAATTATTAGAATTATATTACTTGAAAAAAAGTTGTAGTATAAATAATGAATTAACTAAAAATGTAAATTCCATTAATTCGAAAAATCTTTAACCCAAAATAAGTTGGTCAAATTTATCACATAAACTTTTTGGAGTTTGATTTTGAAGGAATATTATTTAAAAATGAATGAATAGGTTGTGATGGCTTATTTTATTGAAAAATTTAACAATCTATATTACTATATAAATACTTAAATTATTAATTTTGTAATTTCTAAATATCATATTCCAATAAATGTAAATTTGATTTTAATTCTAGCATAATATGAATTTACTTGAGGACAAGTAATGCTTTAAAGTTTGGAAAAATTTGATAAGGAAAAAAGTATAATTCAAATTACACATTTTTATAAAAATGCTATCAAAATTAATTTTTTATGCAAGAAAGAAGCAAAATACTCAATGATTGAAGGAGTGTTGGGGTGCTGCAAATATATCGTAGTAGTGACATGCTCATCCTTAGTGTCAGAGCCCTATAAGGAAGCCCTATAATGGTAAAGGGCTAAATCTAAGTAGGGAGTTAGGTTCGAAAGCACTAAGGAAGGAGCATCGCAACCTGCTCAAACTGTTTATTTCAAAGTATTGAAAATTTATAAAAAGATTTTTCTTGTGATAAAGAATTTTTTAAAATAACCAATTCTCCCTCCCTTTTGGTGCACCTCGGAAAGTTCTGTGATGTCTCACAACCTGCTTAAACTTTCAAGTGGTATTAGAGCTAGGTTTCAAAAATAAGGCTTAAAACTTGAAAAATGATCAATAGTGCATTTTGGTAATCAAAATACTACGGAGGGTTATTCAATAACCCATCCACCTTTATGTGATAATATACCATTTAATTTTTGAAAAATTTGCATCTCTACTTTCTAGTAGTCTATAGATTATCACATGTGAATTTTAGTCGAAGAAGGATATTGTGCACCTTATCATTTTGTGAATGGCATTAAAACTGAACTACCATTTAAAGAATTGAGTAATGAGGATAGGGTTTAGCCCAACTGAATACAAAATATTTAAATAGCTTTTTTTGTACACTAAAATTTGAAGATTATATGTGTGTATCAACTTGTACTATTGGAAAAGATATTTGGAATAAATTATGCATAAATTATAAAGGAATTAGTGAAGTAAAATAGTCTAGGTTAAACATCCTACTTCATGACTATAAACTATTTCACATGAAGTCTAGTGAATCAATTTTTGAAATATATACTAAGTTTATACAAATAGTGATATCCCTGCATGCATTGGGTAGAGAACTTATTAATTTTGAAAAAGTTAATATAATTCTATGTTATCTATCTATTTCTCATAATGCTAAGATAATTGTAATCACTAAATCTAAAGACTTGAATGTTTACTCTATTGATAATTTGCTTGGGTCACTCATTGCCTACGAGCAAGGAGTGAGCCAAAGATAAAGTAATATAGGAGGAATGAAGAAGGAGAGAACTGTAGCACTAAAAGAAAATGATTCTAATAGTAACAGTTCTGTAGCATAAGAAGATGATGACATCGCCTTAATGACTCAACAGTTCAAGAGCTTTCTGAAAAAAATAGAGGCGTCATCAAAAACATTGGAGCAAAGGTAAAAGTAATAAAAATGTTAAAGTTTATTATGACATAATTTGCTTCGAATGTAGGAAATCAGGTTACCTATGAACTACTGCCCCAACCTAAAGACTCACCCGATCAAGGAGAAGGGTAAAGAGAAGCCAAAGTTTAAGAGGGGCAAGCAAAAGACATAGAAAGCATTTTGGGTCGACTTCGCTTCAGAATCATCTAAACCACAAGTAGAGGAGGTAATAAAAATGTGTCTTATGTCTAACGATGTTCTTGATTAATCAGATCAAAATGTAGGGTGCTCTCACAAAAGACCTAGTGAGAGCATGTGGTACCTGGATAGTGAACGTCGAGGCATATGATTGGTGATATGAAGCAGTTTATCACACTGGAAGCAAGGTCAGGAGGTAAGGTGACATTAGGGGATAATATCACTAGGAAAGTGGTGGGCTTAGGTATAATCGGTAACGTTAAAAGCTTTATTATTGAAAATGTTCTATTAGTGTATGGTTTAATGCATACTTTACTAAGCATTAGTCAACTATGCTATAAAGGTTTTGGCATAAAATTTTCTTCTGAAAATTACATAATTAGTCTAAATGGAAAATTTGTGTTAGAAGGAAAACAAACAAATAATTTTTACACATTAGACTTGAAGTGCATTGAGTATTCTAATTCCATATGTTTGAAAATATTTGTTGATGATTCCTGGCTATGGCATAGGAGACTATGTCATGTGAGCATGAAAACCTATAGAAAGATTGCCCAAAAAGATCTAGTTAGATGCATCCCTATGCTAGATTTCACTAAGGATCATCTATATGATGCCTACCAACTAGAAAAATAATTTAAGTCTTCATTTCATTCAATTAAGGACATCAACACCTCTAGGCCAATAGAAATCCTTTATATGAACCTATTTGTACCTATTAATACAACCAGACTAGGATGGAAGACATAGATTTGTGATAGTAGATGACTTTTCTAGATTTACTTGGGTTAGATTCCTAGTACATAAGAGTGAATCTTTTGAGAAATCTAAAACTTTTTCCACCAAGATTTAAAGGAAATTTAGATGTGAAATTTCAACCATTCACAGTGATTATGGTAAAGAATTTAAAAATAATAAGTATGAATCTTTTTCTCAAGAGATAGGTATAGAACATAACTTCTCTACCCCTAGGACCCCTCAGCAAAATAAAATAATGGAAAGGAAAAACTAAAATTGGTAGAAGCTATTAGGGCCATGCTAGTTGAATACTCACTCCCTAGATATTTTTGGACTGAAATAATAAATACTACTTGTTATGTTTTAAATAGGGTGAATGTTAGGTCTAAGCTCAATAAGGTATCTTATGAACTCCTCAAGGGTAGGACACCCAACCTTTCTCACTTGCATATTTTTGCGTGTAAATGCTTTATCGTAATCAATGAAAAATCACCCTTAAAAAAATTTGATCCAAAATTTGATGGAGTCTTCTTAGGTTATTCATTTGTAGGGAGTGCTATAGAATCTTCAATAAGAAGATCTTGGTAGTAGAAGAGTCTACCCATATGGTATTTGATGAATCAAATATGACCTCTAAATCTAAACTTGAAGAAGAAGTGGAGGTCATTCAAGGGGTAGAAGTTATTGTTATAGATGATAGAGTAGAAACTCAAGAACCACTGTCTAGAGAATGGAGATATTCTTCTAGTCTTCCTAAAGAACTTATCTTAGGAGACCAATTTGAATGTGTTAGAACTAGGCATGGACTTAGGAAGAAAGTTAGTTATTCTATTTTTTTCTCTATGATAGAGCCTACCAACATAGATCAAGCCCTAGGTGATGAATTCTAGATCCTAGCAATACAAGAAGAGCTAAATTAATTTGTTAGAAATAATATATGGAAACTAGTCAAAAGACCAAAGGACTAGAGTGTGGTTGGAACAAAGTGGGTATTCAAAACTAAGATGAATGACTTTAGAATAGTGATAAGAAAAAAGACCAAAATAATTGCTAAGGGGTACAATCAAATTAAAGGAATCAATTTTGATAAAACCTTTGCCCCTGTAGCTTGATTAGAAGCCATTAGGGTGCTACTAGCTTTTTCCTACATTAGAGGATTTAAATTATATCGAATAGATGTTTAGAGTGCCTTCTTAAATTGGTTGACTAAAGATATTTATGTTGAGCAACCCCCAAATTTTAAAAATTTATAATTTCCAAATCATATGTTCAAATTAAACAATGTATTATATGAACTAAAACAAGCATCTAGAGCATGATATGAAAGGCTAAGGTATTCCTACTAGATAGAGCCTTCGTTAAGGGTATCGTAGACGCCACCCTATTCCTCAAAAAGATAGGAGAAGAATTATTCATTATCCAAATTTATGTTGATGACATCTTATTTGGATCCTCAAATAAAAATCTATATGATAAATTTTCAAAAATAATGAGTAGAGAGTTTGAGCTGAGTATGATATGAGAGCTGATCTATTTTCTTGGATTTAGTGTAAAGCAGACGGATGATGGAACCTTTCTTAGTTAATCTAAATATATTAAGAACATTCTTAAGAAATATGAAATGGACAATACTAAGGTAATAAATACTCCTATGAGCTCTACCTTACAGTTAGATAAGGACACAAATGGAAAGTCAGTTGATCAGAAGAAATATAGAGGAATAATTAGACCACTTCTTTACTTGACTACTAGCAGAACTGATAATATATTTAGTGTTTATCTCTGTGCTAGATTTCAGGATGGTCCAAAAGAATCTCACTTGATTGCTGTTAAGAGAATCATTAGATATCTCTTAGAAACCCAAAACTTAAGAATATGGTATTCTAGGCATAGCACTTCCTTTGAAATCATATGATATTCTTATTCAAACTTTATATGATATAGGGCTGATAGGAAAAGTACTTCTAGAACCTGCTAATTCATATGATAATCTTTAGTTTCATGGTCTAATAAAAAATAGAATTCAATAGCTCTGTCCACCACTGAGGCAGAATACATTGTTGTAGGAAGCTGTGTTACTCAAGTCTTATGGCTAAAGTAACAAATTTTAGATCTTGGACTATATGTAGGCATCATTCCTATTATGTGTGACAATGCTAATGCTATTTGCATATCCAAAAATCTAATTCAACACTCCCGCACAAACATATAGATATTAGGCATCACTTCATAAGAGATCATGTAGCTAAGGGAGATATAGAATTACATCATATAACTACTGGAGACCAATTGGCAGACATCTTCACTAAACGCATAGCCTATAACACCTTTAGCACCTTAAGGACTAGACTAGGTGTTATAGACATTCATGCTTAACTCAGGATAAATCAAATTTTGTTATAATTTGAAATCAGCAATTCTTATGTGTTACATTATATGTGTTTATTGTGTTTTTTTCGTGTTTGTTGATTTATGTTTTATCATTTTTGCATATTTTTTATTATTTTTAAGGTATTTTCTAATCATCACTTATGCACTCACTAGATAAAAAAATGAAAACTAAAATTTTTTATCGTAATATACGATCCATATTTGAACTGTATGATATGACTATTTATGCATAAATCACGGCCATTAGCCAAATCAACAGCCCAGATAAGCTCAATCATTAGTGATCGTACTGTATAAATCAACCTTTATACTATACGAAACACATATTAGAATCTATTGGGACAAATTTAATTCGGTTGGTATGATCATAATTATACTTCAAATTATACGAACCATCCTCTGTACTGTACGATCCACGTGTTAGAATCTGTTAAGACAAATTCAATTCAGCTGGTATGATCATTACTGCACTTCGTACTGTATGAACAGTTGTTCGTACTATATGATGCATTTAGTCAAAAGTCATTCAGATGACTCCTTAGGACGATGTAATTCCTTAAGATCATTTTGTACGATATCGATCGTACTGTATGATTTGACTACCTTTTTCTAACAAGTCTTCTAGATGGTTTAACTCCTCTGATCGTACTATATGATTTGCAAAAATCTATAAACTGGAGAGTTTTTTAAAGGTTTCAATCACTAACTTATTCTTCCTTCAAACTTCTAACCTCTACAATCTAAATTCTCCAATGGCCGGTGGAAGTAAACGCGGTAAAATGACCCAAGGGAGCTCCTCCTTTCGTTGCTTCAATGATCGATTTCTATCCGCAAGAGATGAGGATGCATGCTACAAATTCAAGGAGGCTCAAATCACCCCTTCTAGAATGCTAAATCAACATGCTCTCAACTTCGAGGTGAAAAACCTCTTTGCTTCTACAACTCTCAAATTCCTACTCACCCTAGCCTTTCATTTTAGTTCCGAACTGTTCTATGAATTTCTAGCCAATATTAGGGTCAATGCTGAAACATTTACTCTAATATCCTATGTTTGTATACAACTCGTAGAAATCAACAAGCAAGATTTAGATGAGTTTATCAGTCTTTTTACTGAAGGACCTTACCCATAATTTATCGCCTTTAGAACTGATTTTGACTGGAGTGTTGTCAACCTAACCATTCGAAATATGGCCTTAAATCAACATCAACTCTTAGCCCACTTTTTAAATTAAAATGCCCAAATTATTCAGCATGTTCTTCGCACTTCAATTATACCTAAAGCTGATGATCGTGTCAACATCACCCCACTCCTTTCCCTAGTCACCTATTTCATAATGTCAAATACTCAATTTGATGAAGCTCTAATGATCACTGATTATATCCAAAATATGACTCTTATTCGACATCCCAATACTAGAAGGAAGCAAAATTTTGCACTAGGACACATAATAGGATATGTCTTAGACAAGAAACACCAAATCAATATCCCTGCTCCTCCTGATAATCTTCCCATTTTCTATATGGATGCTTCCTTCCATATTCTTTTTCATCAGGGGTAAGAGCATGACAAGTCAGATTTTGATTAAGTAGGTGAAGCTACTCCTGTAGGGGCACCTACACCACCACCAATACCACCACTTGCACCTGCCTAGCCTCATGAAAAAATAATTCAAAGGCTCAAGTGATTAGAAACTCAGCTGGATTATCATATTCAGCAATAACAACAACACGAGGAAGAGATCGGATGGTTTGGAGAAAAATTTTTCCCAAATTGAAAATCAATTCACATCCATCCATAAATATTTTAAACCACTACTACCACCACTTGATCAGGATCCTTCTTATCTCCAGTGCTTATTTTGTGTAATGTCTCGTTTATGTCTTATTATGTGCTTGTCTTTTTCTTTTAGTGTTCCTCCTTTTTTTGTGATGTCAAAAGGGCGAGAAAATATATGTAGTTGTATATTTTATTTAATAGAATTCTCTATTTGTGTTTTTATTTTCTGCTATTTTATCATTCTGCCTTTAATTAAAAAAATTATAAAATATATAAAAAAATTAAAATTAAAAAAATACAACCCCTAATTTTAAATCTATTATCTAGTGAAGTGGAGCTTAGGAGAAAAGAATTTTATTTTATCACTCAACCAATATTATTTGCCATCATAAAAAGAGGAAGATTATTGCAATCTAAGATCTCTAGTCTGTGATTTTGATGATGACAAGCACTTCTGATTGAGTTATTATTTTTCTAAGTAAATATTTTGGATATTCCTTTTGCTTGTGAGAACTACTATTGCAGATAAAATACACACTGCTCAAGGCTACTGGAATGTCAAGATTGGATAGAATAGAATGTCAAGTAATAGAGGCTATATTTTTTTTTCTTTATTTTCTATTTCTTGAGTCTAGCCATATAAAGTGTATATAATTGAGTGATCATGCACACACACACAAGGGGAGTGAGAAAATTTTAAAGTTAAAATTTTTTATACTAATTATACTATACGACTTATAATCATACTGTACGATCAGTTATAGAGAGAATGGGCTTAACAGTTAATTAAACAATTAGTTTCTGTGAACTAATCGTACTGGACGATTCGTTACGATCTGAAAACCCTAGCCACTCGACAAATTAAGTAAGATATTCAAAATTTGAATTTTGAACTAATTTTACTGTAGAATGTGATTCGTACTATACGATGATTTAAAATCTTACTTAAATTAATCCCCTTAATTAGTCAATTAAATCATAGTTTAATTAATGATAACAGATTATACTATATGATATTAATCATACCGTACGATTTTAATAAACAAAATTTGATTGTCCTAAACATTATACCAAACAAAATCATGATTTTTGATTTAATCATACTATACAATATTCATATCATATTGGATGACCGACTTGAAATCAACTAACTGTGCTGTACAAAGAGAGCTGTACAAGATAATTAACAGAGACGATTTTTAACCATCCCAGAAATCATCCTGTACAAATAGAAAGAAAGCAAACAGATTGTACTGGGTAATCTTTCAATCATATTGTACGATGTGTTTAAAAAGTTGAACAGTCCGTTCACATTGTACTTG
The DNA here is from genome assembly GCA_019925795.1 of Dendrobium chrysotoxum. Taxonomy (NCBI): domain Eukaryota; kingdom Viridiplantae; phylum Streptophyta; class Magnoliopsida; order Asparagales; family Orchidaceae; genus Dendrobium; species Dendrobium chrysotoxum. The sequence continues at coordinate 16,589,186 of CM034304.1, read as the reverse complement.
ATGGGTCTAACTTTTGAACTAATCATACTGTATGAATTCCAATAGTACTATACATACAGTGACAACCAACTTGAATTTTTAGAGTTTTTTGAAGCCTAATACTTAAATAATGTTATTAGAATCCCTTGAAAAAAAGAGAGGATTATGTGACTACTGAAGGAACTACGAGAAAGAAGCTTTTGAGAGAGATCCAGGGTTTGAGAAGAAGGAGAAGGTGAGATTAAGCATGAGGGAGAAGAAGTGTGAGGGGATCACATGGTTACTCCAGGCTAACTACACCCTTGCTCCTCTTGTGGCCTTGGCAAGTCCGTGAAGGATCTCTTGGGATAGAGGCTTCTAAGTTAAGTCCTCAAGGCACTCTACCTTCTTCAAGAGGGAGAAAAAGATTGGAGGTATGTTGCCTTCTCTAGGAGGGAGAAAAAGCTTTAGATTCTCTACCTTCTCCAGGAGGGAGAAAAATGATTCAAGGTCCGCTGCCGTCAATAAGGAAGGTGACATAGCTTCCAACACTCTACTGCATCAGGTTTGGTGAAAGTGAGTCTGTAAAGGCTTCTCCATCTTACTGTGAGAGCAAAAGGAGAGTCACTTTGTGTTAGTGCGATAACTAGAGTGGAGGACTCTCAGGAGTGGACGTAGGTCAAGGTTGACCGAACCACTATAAAATTTTGGAGTGCTTTTTCTATTTTTTTTATATTTTACTTTTTTATAATTTATTTTCCTGATAATTGCTTGATTAAAAATCTTTGGTTGATGTTTGATTGAGATGATTCAATTATTATCACCTTTGTTATGTATTGTTAAGTTTATTAGCTTCTACATCGGGTGATCAAATTATTTATTTTAAAATATTAAAAAATTACAAAAAGATTTTTCTTCTGATATTTTTTTTTAAATAACCAATTTACCCCCCCCCCCCCCCCCCCCCCCCTCTTAGTGTGCCTCGTGTTAGTTTTGTGAGGTCTCATAATCTCCTTGAACTTTCATAGTGGACTGCTATTATTAGGAGGGGCTAACCATTAGTTAGGTGGAGTCAAAGAGGGACAGCAAGCCAATTAAGTTAATTTTAGTGATTAGAGTTTGTAATCATGTTATAAAAATCTTATTGGTGATATCTCTCCTTAACTTACCTCTTATATTTTTGTTTTATTTTAAAATGAATTATATTTTGTTTTGTTTAATTTTCATGGCTGGTTAGAATATTTCTCTAGGTTTATGATATGTTAGAAATCATGTTTGCTTAAGATTAGATATGAATTTTATGAATCATTAAACATTAATTTTAAATTGTTCATGCTTAATTTAGTTTATGTTCCTTGCATAAACTTAAAACATTATGTGATCTATAGCCTTTACGAAAGAATAGTGAGATAGTTAAAGGATTTAAAATATGATTATGCCTTGCATAGACTTGGTGGATAAAGTATTGGAATTTGAAGGAGATATAATCATTATAATTGAGAGAAATATTAGTTAGACACTCAAACAAGCTCGATAGCTATTAGGAATATTTATGCTCTGTTTCACAGCAATATTATGAGAGATCTAATTTTTGCACTCAAGAGTTTTAAACAATACTAAGTGCAAAGTCATTTAATAATAGGATTTACAATTTTAAGGCTTTGTTAATAGTTTTCATTAGCACACTCTTAAATTTTTGCATATAAGATAAATTTGGTAATTCATATAAGCAGTACTAGAGTGAACTTAGAGTAATTCATATCTTCATGAGAATGATACTCTACTAATTACTTTATTACTTAACATGACACATGCACTTATATAAAATCATTGTTTGCACATAAAATAACATGTTTAAAGTGTGTAGGTAGCGTTTATTGAGTTCTTTGTACTATGGCTATATTAGGGAATTTATTGGGAGCACTGTGGCCATAACATCGTGTTTTGAATTTTTATATAAATATGAAATTCATTAAAAGAAAAATATCAAAAACTATTTCCATTGTTTCATTCGCTAGTTAGAGAGAGATGGGATTTTAGAGAGAGAAAATTAGTTTTGGGGGTCTTTGTGTTATTTTTGTTCATTTGGCTAGTTGGAAAAATTATCCAGATTGTGGTATATTACATTTACCCTATCATTATTTTTAATAATATGGGTTCTTAAAATTTTTTTAGATTTTTAATTGAATGGATGGCATAAGGATTAGGATAAATTGTTATCTACGATAATGTGTAACTTTTGGTATATTGTTTTTATTATTTTGCACATTTTGACATATTTATTATGAATTTTCACAAGATATTTCTTATCACATGACATTTTAAGTATTTTAGGTATATTGATATTGATGAAAGTTACTATAGAAGGATAAATGCTTTGAAATACTATTGTGAATATTATATTTGAATAGTTTTATGATTGATAACTGTTAAAGTATGTGTTTAAATTATCGTGAAAATCTAACAGTGCCGGCGTAAGTGTAAAATTTTATAAATTTTTTGTGATGTGTTTGGTTCTCTTTATACATGTTGAATGTGTTGATGTTTCAATGTTTGTGTGATTGAAATTATGTGAGAAGGAAATGCTGGCGACTAGTTATTAAAGCTCATGTGCACATCTAAGTTGAGGTATAAAAGTTTGATATTGAATGAATGAATTATGCTATGCATTATAGTTATAATGGCTTGATACTATTGGGTTATTCACTGGGAATCATAATGACATGATACTATTGTGTTAAGTATTGAGAGTCACAAGGGCTTGATATTGATGTGTTATATGCACTAGGAGTTATAAGGTTTGGTCTTATGTCTATTAAATGTTTTGGAGGTATAAGGGCTTGAGGGGAGACTGATTTGGTCTGTTATGGGGGTTGACATAAATTTTTTTTTCTATTTTTTATGAATGCATGTTATTTTTGCTATATGATTGAATTAATATGTTGACATTAAATTGAAAATAGCTAAATCTTTGATGTGTGAGATGTTGTAGTTAGTAATATTTTTTTGAATCTTCTGTTGAATATTTTCTATATGGATAATATATTTTTCTGTTTATGTGTGATAGAATATTTTTTTATTAACTATTTTTTTTATTAACTTTTTTTATTAACTATTTTACTGTTTCTATGACATAATTTTTTTCTATTTTATTTATTATTAAGAAATCCAACATGTATATAGATAAAAGTGGGTCACAAAAGGAACTAGGGTTTTTTGTGGAAAACCTAAAAAGAGAAACACTATGGGGCTTAGCCCTGTTGAAATAGTTCAACTTGTATTTCCATCAATTACAAATGATGTCCTTCTCCATAATTTTGGAAAGTTTGGGAAAGGAATTGACACAATTTGGTAGACAAATTGTGTATAATGAATTTTATGGTGAAAGTTGGAAAAGCCATGTAGTGTGGGAGTTCTATTCAATAGATCATTTATTACCTATATGGTCATTCTGTTTTGAGGACGGAAGGCTAGTGATTGAGAAGCTAAACATAAATCTTGGTACTCATATTGGGACTTTGAGTTGATGTTGATAGTGTGCATCAACCTTGTAGAAGATAGTGTGTTTTGATGTCATTAGCAATAGTGGACGACAAAGTTAATGGACATTTGTGTAATTAGGTGAATGTTGTGGTTTGATTGTGATTAGGATTTTATAGTTGGAAGATGATGATTAGGAGAATGAAATTGAATGCTTTTCTATATTAATCGAGTGCCCCACCTAATATTTCTCATCAGTAAAAGACAAGCAGAGATGAAATAATTTCAGGCCTTGAAAAGTTGGTTCATATAGGTAGCCAAAAAATTAATTACCTTTTCATCTCTCTCCTTCCAAACACCCCTACTCCTAGGTCCACAAAGCAATCTCGAAACTTCCTGGTGGTAAATGGGTGTTATGCTAAAACTATAATAATCATCATTCTCCATATCCTTAAGCCTAGAGTAGGTTAATGCTAGAGGGATCAAGAGGTACCCACTTACACCAAACAAAATATATGTTATTTTGGACTTCTTTGGCATTTGTGAAAAACTCCCTAATAACTTTCACTACATTAGTATGGTTCCTCACAAAGAGCCTCCCACCCCCGGTTAACTATGATTTGCATGATTGCCTCTCCCGAGTTTAAGAAACCCCACCTTGGAATGAATTGTTTGTTCATAAAGAGATGTGCATAGCACTCTTTAGACTCCACTGAAATGAATCTCCTTCTATCAAAAGAAGAAGATGCTATCTTCTTGCTTCCAAACATCTTGGGGGCCATAGTAAAATTTTAACTCACAAGCTTAAAGAACAAACTCTAAAGAAATTAGGGAAGTGAAGGCAAGTAAAAGGTGAAGAAAATTGATCATGAACACTTCATATTTCTTGTGAAATCCTTAAGAGTTTCAAGTTTTTTTTGTTTACCTATAATATTAAATAATTATTTTAGAGTCATTATAAGTCCAAATCATAAACTGTGTTAGCCAGAATATTTATAGTGTTGTGTTTTAGCTTCCCTAATTTTTTCATAATTTTTTAGCATTGTTGAAATTTTTTAAGAAATTGGCACCCGTTAGTACAAGTGGGATTTTTGAGACCGTTAGGTGTCCATTTCACAAACTGATTTCACCAAAATTTTTAAATAAAATGTGCTAATTTATGAATATTTTTCTATAATTTTTAGAATTCCTAAAAGAATTTTTATGAATTTTCGCTAAAAATTAATTATAATAAAAAAAATTTAAAGCCATTTTGACTTTATTAAATGCCATTTTATTTTCCTTTATTCATTTTTCACCAAACAGAGAAAGCTTAGGAGGATTAGGAAAGAAAGAGAATAGAGAGAAAAAGAAAACTCTAGTTTTGGACGACTTCAGGTCATTTTTGTCTGTCAGCTTAGTTGGGAAACCTATTTATCTTGATATAAGCCACATTATGCCCATCTCAATTATAAAAAATACATAATTTATAGAAAATTTTTTATTAAAATTTTATATCCATTACTAAAAAATATGGATAATTTTACACAGATATAACTTTCATCGCATAACTTTTTATATGTTATAGAGAATATGATTATGCATATTTTGAAAATTTTCTGAAAATTTTACAATGAGAATTTTTGAAACTTGTGAAGTTTTTATTTAATAAAAAATTATCTAGATGTTGAAAAATAGTGGTATAGTACAATAAAAGTCTTAAAACATCATTTTACACAATCCCTGATAATTTAGTAATTTTTTTAAAATATGCATTTTTGCCTAGTAGGATTTTCTGTTGTCTACTGTTATACAACACTATGTCATTTTGATACATGCTCAATTACTCTTTAACTATTATAATTTCATGATATATATTTATATGTGATTAAATTATATCTGTTGGGAGTTATAAGGGGTCAGAATCGTCTGAGATTTTGTTTATGTTAGGGAATTACTAGGAGCTATAAGGGGCCAAAATCCTTGAGATTCTGTCTAATATAAGGATGTGTGATATGTTCTAGTGCTATAAGCACAAACAAAAATAAAGTCATAAGGGGTCAGAATCCTTTGAGGTTTTGTCTGGGTTTAGAAAATGTGACATGAACTATTCTATAATATGAATTTTAATTTATTTACTTATTCACTATTATTATTTAAATCAAAGAATAACTGTTATGCATTTATTACATCTCTCAATATAGTGATTTTTTAAAATTATATTTAACTCTTTTAAATATTCAGTAAAATATTTTATAAAAGAATATTTGAAAAATTAGATTAGTTTTTATGGCTTATTAAGCTGTTATAGCTCACAGTGGTTTTACTTCTGATTTTTAGGATCTAGGAATGGGAAGAAGATTATGGACTAGTGGTTTAGGATCAAATCTAAGGTCATATGTATTTTGCTATTTAAAATTTTGTACAATCATGGCTAGTTAAATTTTTAGTTCTGTAGCTCTTGCTTGTAGCTATATACTATTATATAAATATTTATTTTGATGAAATAAAAGAAATCTTATGGATGAGTTTATTTTTAGTATTTTAATATTTTAGTAGCTCTATAATATATTAGTTTTTTCAATGAATATTGATAAAAAATTTAAAATAATTTCAAAACTAGATCTTAGAATTTGCTTGTCACAACTTAACACGATAGGACTTATACTGGTCGGGTTGGGTTGGGTTGTGATATGCTTTTGTGATTTTAGAGCAATAGTTTTGAAATTAGATCATAAAATAAAGCTATAGAAATTGATCTATAAGTTTAGTAGGATAGTTTTAAGTCTGTCTAGGTGTTCATTCATGTGCATGTGTATTCAGTTACATATTTTATGTGATCATAGATCCACTAGACCCAAATATGACATATGAACAGGGTGCTAGTCAGGTAGCTCTTGTATATAGTTCTGCTCTAATAATTAGTTTTGATACATTTTCATAGTTTACTATTTTGATAGTCCAGATGATGGATGAGGCACAGAGCAAGATTACTATTTTTAGATATGAAGAGATAGACAGACATCTGTAGATAATTTTGAGATTAAAATCTCCGAGATTTGAGAGTACTGTTGATCCTAGAGCAATAGAGGACTAGTTGAGGAGGCTAGAAAAGGCATTTGATAGTATATAGTGTCCTCCTAAGAGGAAGATATCATTAGCAGTCTTTCTATTATATGGCAAGGTAGAGCGTTGGTGGATGAGCCAGTAAGAGAAAACAATTTAAAGTAGATTGAACTCTCTAATTACCTTGGAGGAGTTTTTTGATGTGTTTAGAACTTAGTTTGTACCACCTTCTACACGATAACAAATATAGGAGTCTTTTCTCAGACTAGTTCAGGGGAGCAGGATAATTAGTAGTACGAGATAGAGTTCACTACTTTGTCTTGATATGCTCCATAGTTGGTTAGCACACCAGCAGATAGGCTTGTGATGCTCCAGATATTATGATAGGTATGGTTTATATTATGAGCATCCATGTCATATTTTATTCAATTCTAGAGCTAGTCATTTCTTTATTTTTGAGTATTTTTTTGATTTACTACACATGCCTTCAGTTGTACTGCCCATTTCTTTTTCTATAACTTTAATGACTGGAGATGATATGATAGCCAGTAGATTTTATTTCTATGATATTAGAATTTATAATAAGCATTGAAAATCGAGTTTGATTTTATTACCCATTTTCTCATATGATATTATTTTCGGTATATTGGTTGAGTCAAGAGGGGGCTCGAATTGATTGCTTAAAGAAGCAAGTTACATTATTTATGGGTAGTGGGAGTTGTATATTTCTGGGACTTAGAGGTGTTTTATCCTTTTTGATCTTTGAAATGGAAGAAAATAGATTATGGAAGAAGAGTTGTATGGTATTTCTGACATTAGTCCGAAATAAGAGTATAGATGCTGGTTCTCTTTCTGATGTCCCAATAGTATAAGATTTTTCAGATGTATTTTCTGAGGAGTTAGTTGGTTTGCCTCCAAATAGAGACTTGGAGTTCTGTGTTGATATATTTCTAGGTACGACCCTAATATCTAAAGCTCTGTATATGATGACAACGAAGAAGCTTTAGGAGTTGACAGTTTATCTTCAGGAGTTGGTTAACAGGGGATTTATTCATCCTAGTGTGTCTCCTTAGGGAGCACTTATTCTATTTGTGAAGAAAAAAGATGGTACGATGTGTATATATATTAACTATAAAAAGTTGAATAAAGTCATTATCAAGAATAAGTTTTCACTGCCACAGATTGATGATCTATTTGATTGGCTTACTGGATCTTTTACATTCTCAAAGATTGATCTCTAATCTGGTTACTATCAAGTGAAGATGAGAGAGGCTGATATGATGAAGATATCTTTTAGTACTCGATATGGACACTATGAGCTTTTGGTTATGTCATTTTGGATGACTAATACATTAGTTATCTTTATGGATCTGATGAACAGAGTATTCAGAGATTATCTAAATCAATTTATGATTATTTTTATAGACGATATTTTGGAATATTCTGCTTCTGAGGAAGATCACTCCAGATATCTGAGGATTATATTGGAGACTTTCAAATAACATTAATTATATGCCAAATTCTCTAAATATGAGTTCTATCTGAGGAGTATTTCTTTTCTGGGACACGTGGTGAGTGGTGATGGTATCTCTGTTGATCCCCAAAATATTCAGGTAGTCACTGATTGGCCGAGGCTTACTATTGTGTTTAAAATATGCAGTTTCTTGGGTATGAATGGATATTATAGGAAGTTTGTGAAGAGATTTTTTCAAATTTCTACACCTTTGACGAGACTAGCTCAAAAGTTAGTAGCTTTTTCCTGAACATCAAAGTACGAGGCTAATTTTTAGATTTTAAAGGATTTTTTGACTTATGCTCCAATTTTGACTCTTCTATCTAGTATAGAAGAATTTCAGGTATTTAGTGACGCTTCACCAAGAGGTTTGGGGTGTGTTTTGATGTAGTATAATCGAGTGATAGCTTATGCTTCAAGACAGTTGAAGCCATATGAAAGAAGTTATCTGATGCATGATCTAGAGTTAGCTGTTGTTATATTTGCTTTGAAGATTTGGCGGCATTATTTGTATGATGTTAGGTGTAAGATTTTCATTGATCATCATAGTCTGAAATACATATTCACTCAGAAGGATCTGAATCTGAGGCAAAGGAGGTTGTTTGAGTTGATCAAGGACTATGATTTGACTATTCAGTATTAGCCTGATAAGGCTAATGTGGTGGAAGGTACTCTGAGTAAAAGTCTTCTGGATTATCATATATGTAACTCACTTCTGATGAGTATTTGATATGAGATGTGGAGAGATTACAGTTGGAGGTGATTTCTTCTACTGATTGGGATTCTAGTATAGTGACTTAGATGATTATTCAGCCTTCTTTAGTAGAAAAGATTCTTGAAGCTCAAAAATTATATGCAGAATATCCAAAGTTGATTGATTAGATCAGATCTGGTAAGAAATCTGAACTATGAGTTTTTGATTTTGGTGTTATTTTTTGCAAGGGTAGAGTTTGGGTTTCTATTTTTAGAGATTTAAGGCAGAAGATTTTACATGATGCTCATTATTCATGTTATACTATTCATTCAGGAAGTAGCAAGATGTATGGAGATTTGAAGGATATATTTTGGTGGCCTAGATTGAAGAAAGATATAACAGAGTTTGTATTAAAGTATGAAGCCTGTTAGCTAGTGAAGGCAGAGCATCAGCGACCATGAGGTCTTCTGTAGTCGTTACCTATTCTAGAGTAAGAATGGGAAGATGTAACAATGAATTTTGCTATTAGTTTTACCAGATCTAGGTAGGGACATGATGTTATTTAGGTTATTGTCGATCAACTGACAAAATCTGCCCATTTTATTCCAATGCATCAGACATATCCATGGACATGGTAGAACAGATCTATGTTAAAGATATTATCAAGTTACATGGTGTGTCAAAGGTAATTGTATCTGATCGGGATGACATGTTTACCTCTAGATTATGGAGAGGTATTCAACATGGATTGGGTATGAAGTTGCACTTCAGTATAATTTTTCATCCACAGACAGATGAACAATTAGAAAATATTATTTAGGTACTGGAGGATCTTCTGAGACTGTGTATTTTAGATTTTAGGGGTAGTTTGGAGGATCATATCCCATTGATCAAGTTTGTATATAATAATAGTTATCAGTCAAGTATAGGTATGGCTCCTTACGGAGCTCTATACGGTAGAAAATGTAAGACTCCTTTGACTTTGATAGAGATGGGAATATATAGATGATAGGTTCAACCTTTGTGGATGATATTACATCAAAGATCCTTTTGATTAGAGAAAGGTCAAAATCTGTACATAATAGACAAAAGAAGTGCTACAATCAGAAATACATGTTGGTTGAGTTTCAGATTGGCGACCTAGTTTATGTCAAAGTCAGCCCAATAAAAGGCGTTAGTAAATTTGAGATAATCAACAAGCTCAGTCGAATGTATATTATATCTTTTGAGATCATTGAGCAGATTTATAGTTTTGCTTATAGGTTATTATTACTTGATCATATGTCTTATTTTGGGAAGAGATTATCTGTTGAGGATGTTGAGGTCCGTCCGAATCTATAATATAGGAAAGAACCGAAAGGATTTTGGCAAATGATGTGAGAAAATTGAGAAGCAAACATATTCCTATGGTCAAAGTATAGTGGAAGCAAAGAACTGCTAAAGACGCTACTTGGGAGAAGGAATCTGAGATAAGGCAGTTGTATCCAGATTTATTCTGACTCATTCTATTTGGGAATGTCGAGGACGATATTTTTTTTAAGGTGGGTAGATTGTGAAACCTTTAAAATTTTTAAATTTTATTTTATTGATGTAAAGAAATTAATAATTATTTCAGGAGTCATTATAAGTCCAAATCATAAATTATCTTTGCCAGAATATTTATAGTGTTGTGTTTTAGTTTTCCTAAATTTTTTATAATTTTTGGGCATTGTTGAAATTTCTTAAGAAATTGGCACTTGCCGGTACAAGTGGTGTTTTTTGGACCGTTAGGTGTTCATTTTACAAACTGATTTCATAAGAATTTTTTAAATCAAATGAACTAATTTTTGAATTTTTTTGGGTACTTTTTGGAATCCCTAAAAGAATTTTTATGAATTTTGTACTGAAAATTAATTATAATAATATTATTATATATTATTTAATAATAAAAAAAGAAAATATCTAAAGCTATTATGGTTTTATTAAATGTCATTTTCTTTTCCTTTATCCATTTTTCACCAAACAGATAAAGCTTAGGAGGATTAGGGAAGAATGAGAAGAGAGAGAAAGAGAAAACCCTAGTTTTAGATGATTTCGAGCCGTTTTCATCCGTCGGTCCAGTTTGAAAACATTTTCGTCTCGAGGTAAGTCACATTTTACCTATCTCAATTTTCAAAAATATGTAATTTATAGTGAATTTTTTGATTAAAATTTTATATCAATTAGCGAAAAATGCGGATAATTTTACATAGGTAAAACTTTCATCGCGTAACTTTTTATATATTATAGAGAATACGATTATGCACATTTTGAATATTTTCTGAAAATTTTATAATGGGTGTTTTGAAATTTTTTAAGTTTTTATTTAATAACAAAATTTTTGGATGTTAAAAAATAGTGGTATAGTACAATAAAAATCTTAAAACATCATTTTATACAATCCCTAATAACTTGATAATTTTTTAAAAATGTGCATTTTTGCCTTGTAGGATTTTCTATTTTTTACTGTTATACAACACTATGCCATTCTGATACATGCTCAATTACTCTTTAATTATTATAATGTGATTATATATATGCATATGTGATTAAATTATGTCTACTAGGAGTTATAAGGGGCTATAATCCTTTGAGATTCTGTTTGTGTTAGAGAATTATAGGGAGCTATAAGGAGTCAGAATCTTTTAAGATTCTGTCTGAGACAGGGATGTGTGATATATTCTGGTGCTATAAGCACAAATAAAAAAAGAGTTAGAAGAGCCCACAATTCTTTGAGGTTCTATTTAGGTTCAGGAAATGTAATATGAACTATTCTATGTTATAAATTTTAATTTATTTACTTATTCAGTATTGTTATTTAAATTAGGGAATAACTGTTATATATTTATTACATCTCTTAGTATAATAATTTATTTAAATTACATTTAACTATTTTTAAATATTCAGCAAAATATTTGATAAAAGATTTTTTGAAAATTTAGAACGGTTTGTGTGGCTTGCTGAGCTGTTGTAGCTCACTATAGTTTTGCTTCTGGTTTTCATGTTATGGGAATGGAAAGAAGAATATGGACTAGCAATTTATGATCAAATATGAGGCTATATATATTTTGCTATTTTAATTTTTGTATAGTCATGACTAGTTAAATTTTCAGTTTTATAGCTCTTGCTTATAGCTATGTATTGTAGTGTAAATATTTATTTTGATAAAATAAAAGAAACCTAGTGGATGAGTTTATTTTTAGTATTTTGATATTTTAGTAGCTCTATAGTCTGTAGTTTATTTCAATGAATATTGACAGAAAATCTAAAATAATTTCAAAACTAGGTCTTACGATTTGCTTGTCATAGCTCAACACGATAGGACCTGCCCTAGTTGGGTTGGGTTGTGACATTTCTAAACTTGATTGGCACCACGACACTATGATGGACACCTTTGTGGCATTAAAAATAACACTAAACAAATATAGATAGACTAACAATAGTGACGTGCATGAAGGACACATGACATAAATACGTAGGAATTGGAAAATCGATCGTCAACTTTTTAACCATGGAATCACCATGATATTTGATTCATAAGAGTATTGCGATGTTGAGTAAGACCACCGTTGTGATGCTTTGAAAACATATTATGGTTCTGACTTAATGTTGTGGCACTTTATAAAGAGTCATAATGGAAACAATTGGTTAACTAGATACATTGCAATATTGAAGCATTGTATGAGTGAAAGTAGCACTTCGGTGCTTAACTAGATACACTACAATATTGCATTACACCTTTTTTTAGACTAGTGCAACAGCACCAGATTTAAATACTGTGGTTCTTGGAATGCAAACTGTGCTTAAAGGTTCGTGCGACACTAGTTAAAATTTATAACTTCTATGAATTCTCATAAAATTATCATGTAATTATATTAGTCAAAACTATACTTAGTGATATATATTTCACAAATATTTTGCATATTTTAAAATTACATAAACAAATAAATGCTTTTACAACATAACAAAGACCTAACATCAACAGATTTGGGTTGCCTCCCAAGTAGCACTAAATTTATAATCTTCAGACAACCTTGCCTAGATTTTTTATTTTGGCTGGGTTTCATCACTACTAGTCCTCACGTGATCTATACTAAGATCCTTCTCTTTCTTCTTTGGATTAATTTCAGTATTACAGCGCAAAGCTCCACGAGATCTACTATTAAAAGAGATTGTAAGATAATTTTCCAAGTTCTTAATTGAAGAAGCTTCATTTTGCAATTGAGTTCTCAATTGAATCACTACCTCTTCCAAAGGTGTCTTCCTATCTCTGTATTGATTATTTTAATTAAAACTTGGGGGAAAAAAAGGTCTAGGGTTTACTAGAAGTTATTAAAATTATTCTAATTTTCTCTTTGATTTAATTTACCTGTATTCCATTGATCGTTATCACCAATAGTATTGTTAGACCAATTAAGGTTAGGGTAATTCCTCTAACTTGATTGTAAGTATTAGAATATGAATTATTTTATCTTCCATTGACATTAACATTCTCAACCCCTTGACACTATTCTCTCCAACAAAACTCAAATCTTGCTCTTTCGAAAGCATATGTGATTCAGATCCTGAATTAACTCCAAAACTATCCAACTTTTTAAATATAACAGTTATCTAAGTAGTAAAAATAGATAAGGCATCTAACTTATAAACTCCATCTACTCCCTTAGAATTCACCCTATTTGAATGCCACTAAGAAGTTTTTGGTGCTATTTTCTCAATTAATGTATATGCCTCATTAAATAGCTTAAATATTAAAGATCCTCCAGCCAGAGCATTAATTATTAACCTAAGGGATCTTTTCAGCCCATTATATAAAGTCTAAATAACCAACCAATCTGATAAAATATGATGAGGATAGTTCCTAAGAACCTTCTTAATGTTGCAAATCTGGTTTTGATGATGACAAACATGTTTCCAGTGTGTTTTGCTTGGCTAATCTGTTTCAGGCACAAAAGACCGCGAGCCACTCAAGCCAACTCAAGATCGGGTCCAAGTGTGTCAAATGTATGATTTTTCTTTTTATTGAGTCAATTGTAATGTAACTGATTCCCTAGCTAAGTAACCTTGCACACACACACTCAGGGAGAGAGATTGAGTGAATTAGAGTTTCTGTTAAAAATTTGTTCAGATCGTCCTAGACGATCTCCACATCGTCCTGGACGATCCAGTTAAAACAGAAACCCTAATTAGGGTGACTAAGTTAAGAGGGTCAGATTAAGCAGATCGTCCTGGATGATCTCCGGATCGTACGGGACGATATGCCCAAATCAGAAATTCTCAGCCGCCAGATCAAGTTAGGCAAGTTCTTATTTTTAGATACTTGGTCTGATCATCCCGGACGATACGTGTATCGTCCCAGACGATCCAGTACAATCATGCCTAATTTAATCTGGTAATTAAGGAAAGCAATTTATTTTTGGTTGATACGATCATATCGTCCTGGACGATCGCAGGATCGTCCCGGACGATCTTGATCGTCTAGTGCATTTAAGCTGTACGTCCAGAACTATGTACAGGACGATTTGGGGCCTTTTTGAACTAATCGTACTGGACAATGACCCTATCGTCCGGGACGATCAAGTCATTTTTTGGTCGTCCTGCACAGATTTCTCTGGACGACCCGAACTGTCTTCTGGATGATTTCCCTCAATTTGTACTAATCGTCCCGGACGATCGCAGGATCGTACGGGACGATATGAACAACTTTTTCTACTGATCGTCCAGAAGAGCCAGATCGTCTAGGTTGGAACAGCTGAATTTGAACTGATCGTACAGGATGATCTACCGATCATCCTGGACGATCTTGGCCGACCAGTTGAGATTTAGGGCAAATTTTAAGCCCTCCTTTAAAAGAACTTTTTCCAATTTTTGGAAAAATCTTTTGCTGCCTTCCTTCCCTGAGAAACCCTAGAGAGAGAGAGAGTTGGGAGAGAGAGAGAAGATATTGTGAGGGGGAGTTAGTGAGGGATTCACTAAGGTTGCTCCGAGTACGGATCAGAGTCGTCTTCTCCGCTCGTCGTCTTTCGTCTAGTCGGTGTTCGTCGTGGGAGGATCGTTCGCAAGAAGATCCTGGGTTCTCTGCCCGCTTCAGGTGGAAGCAAAAGGAGTTCGTAGGTTCTCTGCCTGATTCAGGAGGAAGCGAAAGGAGTTTGAAGGTTCTCTGCCTGCTTCAGGAGGAAGCGAAAGGAGTTCGAAGGTTCTCTGCCTGCTTCAGGAGGAAGCGAAAGGAGGTCATTAGGGCTTAACATCCCTATCGAACTTTCAAGTGGTATCAGAGCCAGATTCAAAATTTAGGTTTAAAAACTTTTGAATTTGATCCATAGCTAACTGTAATAATCGTAATACTGCTGAAGGATATTCTATTACAAGACCACCGTTGTTTGATAATATTCCTTTTGATTTTTGGAAAACATGCATGTCTACTTTTCTACAGTCTATTGATTATCGCATGTGAATGTTAGTTAAGGACGGATACGAACCACCTTTTAGACTGATTAACAATGTGAAAACTGAACTGCCTTTTACTGATTGGACGTTTGATGATTGTGATTTAGCACAGTTAAATGCAAAATGCTTGAACTGTTTCTTTTGTGCTTTAAAATTCGAAGACTATATGCGTGTTTCTACTTGTACAATGGGAAAGGAAATCTGGGATATATTATGCATAACATACGAAGGTACAACTAAAGTCAAACAGTCTAGGTTAAACATCTTGTTACATGATTACGAACTTTTTTGCATGAAACCTAGTGAGACTATTTCAGAAATGTACACAAGGTTCACTCAGATTGTTACCTCTTTGCATGTTCTAGGTTGAGAACTTACTAACTACGAAAGAGTGAACAAAATTCTAAGATGTTTGCCTGCTTCTTATGATGCTAAGATTACTGCTATTACTGAATCTAAAGATTTAAACACTTACTCTATTGATAGCTTACTTGGATCACTCATTGCTTACGAGCAAGGGGTGAACCAAAGGCAACTTGATGCAGGTGAACGCAAGAAAGAGAAGACAGTGGCACTAAAGGCCAAGGATTCAGATGCTAGCTCTTCCGGGTCTGATAGCGATGATGTTGCCTTAATCACAAGGCAATTCAAAAGCTTTCTAAGGAAGAAACATAAGAACTATCAGAAGTGGAACAAGGGTAAGTCCAATAAAAATTTTAAGAGTTCATCTGAATCTGTTTGTTTTGAATACAGGAAGCCTGGACACATTAAGGCTGATTGTCCAACACTTAAAGCTCACCCAAGCAAGGAGAAGGGTGAGGAGAAACCAAAGTTCAGAAAGGACAAGAAGCAGATTCAGAAGGCGTTCTGGGCAGACTCTACATCCGACTCTTCTGAGACTGAAACTGAAGAGGAGGAAACAAACTTGTGTCTTATGGCTGATGATCACCCTGGTCAGTCGGATCAGGACGAGGTATGTGAGCTTACCTACGATCAATTATTTGAAGTTTCTGAAAGAATTCATACATCGTATAGGAAGCTTAAGAAAACTCATGCTAGTTTGAAATTAGATTACTTAACTTTGCAAAAGGAGCATGATTCTGTAGTTAAAGATCATTCCACACTTGATTCAAATCATATGTCTTTGCTTCATGAATTCGATGAGTTGAATAAAAAATATTCTGATTTAGTTTCTGAGCATGATTCATTGAAAACTATGCATGTGGAGTTAGAAAGAGCTTTTAATGAATTAGATACAATGGCATGTGAAGTAGAAAGTAGCAAGGGAACCTTGAAATTTGAAATTACAAGTTTAAAGAAAGAAAATGAGTTTTTAAAAGTAAAGATCAGTGCTTTTGAAAAGAACAAAACACCGCCTACTTTTGAACAGTTTTATGCACAGACATCTTTTGAAAAATCTGTTGCAAGTTCTTCAATGCATGTTTCATATACATCTAGGAAGAGGCATTATCATCCACGTAGATTAGTTAACCCTTTTCCTGGTGTTAGATGTTTTTCATGTGGCATGTTAGGATATATTTCTCACACCTGCACTGTTTATCGTAGTACACATTGGGTGTGGAAACCCAAACTGCCTGTTTCACAGCACAGCACGCATGCATTACATTCTTCTTTTCATAAGAAGGAACCCAAACCTGTTTGGGTTCCTAAGACTGATGTTTGATACTTTTATAGGTGTGCTCTCACACAAGACCTCGTGAGAGCATGTGGTACCTGGACAGCGGATGTTCTAGACATATGACTGGAGATGCAAATCAGTTCATTTCGCTGGAGGCAAGGTTACACTTGGAGATAACACCACCAGGAAGGTGGTAGGCCCAGGTATAATTGGTGATTCAAAGAACTTTATGATTGATAATGTTTTGCTTATAGATGGACTGAAACACAACCTGCTGAGCATCAGTCAACTCTGTGACAAGGGATACAGCATCAAATTCCTGCCCACTGGCTGCATTTTAAGCTTAAATGATGAAGTTGTTTTGCAGGGGCAAAGGATCAACAACGTCTACAAGCTGGATGTAAGTAGCATTAAATCTGATAATTCAATTTGCTTAAAAACTGCTGCTGATGAGTCTTGGTTATGGCATAGGAGATTGTGTCATGCTAGTATGAAAACCCTTAAGAGAGTCACCCAAAAGGACTTAGTTAGAGGTGTGCCCAAGCTTAAGTTCACTAAGGATCACCTGTGTGATGCCTGTCAGTTGGGGAAGCAAGTCCAGACCTCTTTTCACTCTGTTAAGGACATTAGCACCTCTAAACCTTTAAAAATTCTTCACATGGACCTCTTTGGACCCATTAGCACTGCCAGCTTAGGGGGGAGAGTCTATGGTTTTGTGATTGTAGATGATTATTCGAGGTTCACCTGGGTTAAGTTTTTGTCACATAAATCTGAGTCATTTGATGAGTTTAGATCCTTCTCTACTTGGATTCAGAAGAAGTTAGGATGTGAGATTATTACCATCCATAGTGATCACGGAGGGGAGTTTGAAAATGAAAGATTTGGAAGTTTTTGTGAGGATCATGGGATTAGTCACAATTTTTCAGCTCCTAGGACCCCTCAGCAGAACGGGGTAGCTGAAAGGAAGAACATGACCTTAGTGGAAGCCGCTAGAGCCATGCTTGCCGAGTATTCACTTCCAAAATACTTTTGGGTTGAAGCGGTGAACACTGCATGTTATGTGCTGAATAGGGTGAATGTGAGAGTCAAACTGAGCAAGACACCTTATAAGATCATTAAGGGTAGAACTCCAAATCTGTCCCACCTCCATGTCTTTGGCTGTAAGGTTTTCATTCTGAATAACGGGAAGTCACCCTTAGGAAAATTTGACCCCAAATCTAATGAAGGAGTGTTCTTAGGATATTCAAGTGTGGGGAAATCCTTTAGGGTGTTCAATAGGAGGACTTTGGTGGTGGAAGAAACAACCCATGTAGTGTTTGATGAATCTGATCCTAAGGAGTCTAGATCTGAAGTAGAAGATGAAGAGATTATTGAGGTTACCCAAGGAGTTGGAAATACAAATTTGGAGGAAAGGGTAGAACCTCAAACAGAGTTGCCTAGAGATTGGAGATATTCTTCGAGTCATCCTAAAGAACTGATCTTAGGAGACCCTTCTGAAGGTGTTAGGACTAGGCATGGACTTAGGAAGGAAGTAAACCATTCTGTCTTTATCTCAATGACTGAACCCACCAACATCAATCAAGCCCTGTCGAATGAATTTTGGATTTTAGCTATGCAGGAAGAATTGAATCAATTTGTGAGGAATGATATTTGGGAGTTAGTAGAAAGACTTAAAAATCAAAGTATTGTGGGAACCAAGTGGGTCTTTAAGAATAAGATGAATGATTCTGGTATGGTGGTGAGAAATAAGGCAAGATTGGTGGCTAAGGGGTATAATCAGATAGAAGGGATTAATTTTGAGGAGACTTTTGCCCCTGTAGCTAGATTGGAAGCCATTAGAGTGCTACTAGCCTTTGCCTGTTATAAGGGATTTAAGCTGTTTCAAATGGATGTTAAGAGTGCCTTTTTAAATGGGGTAATTAAAGAAAATGTTTTTGTAGAACAACCCCTAGGTTTTGAGAGTTCCTAATATCCAAGTCATGTCTATAAATTAAAAAAAGCCTTATATGGATTGAAACAGGCACCCAGAGCTTGGTATGAGAGACTTAGCACATTCCTATTAGAAAGAGAGTTTGTTAAGGGGAGCGTAGACACCACCCTTATTCTGAGGAGATTAGGGGATGACTTACTCATTGTCCAGATCTATGTTGATGATATAATTTTTGGATCTTCTGATAAATATTTATGTGAAGAGTTTTCTAAAATGATGAGTAAGGAGTTTGAGATGAGTATGATGGGAGAATTATCCTACTTTTTGGGGTTTAGCATAAGGCAAACGGATGACGGAACCTTTCTCAATCAATCAAAATACACTAAGAATATTTTGAAGAAATATGAAATGGACAAAGCCAAGCCAATCAATACTCCCATGCCCTCCTCAGTTCAGTTAGATAAGGATTCAAATGGAAAATCTGTTGATCAGAAGAAGTATAGAGGGATAATAGGTTCACTGCTTTACCTGACTGCTAGCCGACCTGATATCATGTTTAGTGTCTGTCTTTGTGCTAGGTTTCAGGCTGATCCTAAAGAGTCCCACCTGACTGCTGTTAAGAGAATTCTTAGATATCTTTTAGGAACCCCAAACTTAGGAATTTGGTACCCTAGGCACAACAGCTCTTTTGAGATCATTGGATATTCTGATTCTGACTTTGCGGGGTGTAGGGTGGATAGGAAGAGTAATTCTGGGACTTGTCAATTTATAGGACAGTCGTTAGTCTCCTGGTCCAGTAGAAAACAGAACTCAGTTGCACTTTCCACTGCTGAAGCTGAGTACATTACCTTAGGGAGTTGTGTGGCTCAAGTTCTTTGGTTGAAGCAGTAAGTCTTGGATTTAGGAGTACCTGTTTGCACAATTTCTATTCTGTGTGATAATACTAGTGTCATCTGTATCTCTAAGAATCCAATCCAATATTCTAGGACCAAACACATTGACATTAGGCATCACTTCATTAGGGACCATGTTACAAAAGGGGACATTGAGCTACACCACGTAGCAACTGAAAATCAGCTGGCTGACATATTCACTAAACCACTGGCCTTTGACTCATTCAGCATTTTGAGAACCAGATTAGGAGTGATTGATATAAATGCTTGATTCTGATGACTGCTGATTTATGACTGTTTTGATTGGTATTCTGATTTCTGTTAGTTAGTTTTGGTATTCTGATTTCTAATTTCTGTTAGTTAGTTTTGGTTTGATTATTTGATTTCAGTTGATTTTATTTCTTCTGCTGATTTCTGTGTTAGCCTTATTGTTAGTTTGATTTGAGTATTTACTTTGCTATGATTTTCTACCTGTTTTTATTTATTTACTGGTTCATATCTTGTACTTACTGTTTTATGCTTTTCAAGATCTGATCACCACTCACTACTTCTGGTGATCTGAATTTTTGACCGGGAGTTTTTACCTGGTTTTGGTTTGGAAGCTGATAAGCAGTGATTGACTTCGCTGAATCTGTTAAAGGGAAGAAATATTGATAATTGTTTCTCTTCCTCTAACTCCTTTACTGGTGTGTAGTTTCTTTTGAATAA
Organism: Dendrobium chrysotoxum; assembly: GCA_019925795.1. Lineage (NCBI taxonomy): Eukaryota > Viridiplantae > Streptophyta > Magnoliopsida > Asparagales > Orchidaceae > Dendrobium > Dendrobium chrysotoxum. The sequence goes on along the minus strand of CM034304.1, from coordinate 16,568,861 downwards.
AAAATCTTTTTCAAAATTAAAATGTTAGTTTTTGAAATAGAGATTATTTTATCTTCCTATAGTAATCAGCCTCATATCAATAGTGTTTTTCAAAGTCTTGAGTCATTAGTTTGATTTTCTAAACCAAGTGATTGCATTTATCATATGTTGTATGGCTTTTATTTTGTGAATCGTTCTTCCTTACTGCGGAGAGTCATCTCCTATGTCTGGATGATAATCTCACAGCTGAGACTCTTTAATGATTATGAAAAGGAGAAAGCTTATAAAAGATGCACAGTGCACCAGATAATTTGAAAAAGAGGCATAAAATGAGCCCAAAACTGAAAAGAAGCGAAATTGCCAAATTGAATACACAAAGTGTATCAAAAAAATCAAAAGATGCGCAAAGCGCCAACCAATTTGAAAAAGAGGCACAAAATGAGCCCAAAACAAGCTTTCTTCCCTTTCAGATTATTAAATGTCTTAGAAAAATCTGTGCGTCACTTAATATTTTCAAAACTTGAGTCTTGAAAATCCTGATTTCTGATTTTTTACTTTGTAACACTATTATATCAGATATTTTTCTGGAACGAGGCTTGAAAGGATTTCTTTTCAAATCTAATGTCTTTTATTCTGAATCAGATTTTTGTTTTGAAAGAGGTTTGCATCGATAAGGTGCCCGGGGTCGGAGCTACGAACGTTGATTATTTCCAACCTTTTCTGGATTTCAGCGATGTCAATCGTCTTGTCATTTGTTTTCGAATCTAAAGTCAAGAAAAAAATTCTAATTTTCTAAGAGCAGCTTAATCAAGAAAAAAAAATGCTTCTATGTGTTTTTGCGGTCAGTTTTATTCGTCTTTTTGTTATTTTGTTTTCATGGTTGTGTTTTTGGGATCCTGATCGATCATCTTCATCCTTCATCCTTTTCTGCTTTTCTTCACATCGTCCTGGACGATACACCGATCGTCCTGGACGATCCTCTTCGTCCTGGACGATCCAAAAATCGTCCTGGACGATTCATTCAAAATCATACCCACTGCTCCTGCTGCTGAAACTACCCCAATTATTGGTGATCGTTCTGGACGATTCTTACATCGTCCTGGACGATATGATCCATATCTTCCTGATCTGATCAAACGGCTGATATTGCACCAATTATTGTCCATCGTCCTGGACGATCTACCTCATCGTCCTGGACGATCCACGTGTCAGCCGCTGGACGATTGGAATTCGGCCCGTCCGACATATTTATTGCATATCGGCCCGGACGATCCACCTAATCATCCTGGACGATACTTTTCATCAACGGTCATCCAGCTTGACTCCTCGGGACGATCGCCTGTGTCTAATCATCCTGGACGATCTCTGATCGTCCTGGACGATCAGACCGTCTTTTTGACCAATCGGCCAGAACGTCATAAATGACCACATCGTCCCGGATGATCCCGCAATCGTACGGGGCGATCAGTCCGTTTTCTATTTAAATAGCAGTTTTCTTCATGTTTTTCACATCATTTTTTCTCCACTTTCCTTCTCCTTTCCTCCTCTTTGGTTTCCTAATGGCTGGTGGCAAAAGATCTCGTCAAAAGGGGGCCAGTTCGTCCCGGGGACATGTCGATCCTCGCTTCCCGAATGTTGCCGATCAGGCGGCTTTCGAATGCTATCATAATGTGGGTATTACGCACTCCAAGATTGTCAATCCCCGCACTCTCACGTATCCCATCTTAGATTTGTTCGCACACTCCTCCCTCACCTTCATTCTGACCTTAGCCTTTCCCTTCAATCTGGAACTCCTTCGAATCTTCTTTGCCAACTTGTGCATTTCTGCGGACTATTCCACTCTTCGCTCCTACGTAAATCAACGCCCCGTGGAACTCACGACCCACGATTTTCACAATATCCTCAACTTGTCTGTCACTGGCGACAAAATTCACACGATTATCACCGATCCTGACTATGATTGGAGTGTCACCAATCACTTCCTTCGCAATACCAACGCACCCTATCACGATAATGCTTGCACTTCCCTTCTCAAGGACGCCCGGACCATTCAGCACGTCCTTCGTTCCTCCGTCATTCCAAAGGTGGGGGATCGGATTCACATTACCCCGCTCCTGTCCTTGACCACCTACTACATCATGGCCCGTCGAGAATTTATTGCCTCTGATCTGATCATCCGATACATAGATCCCTCCTTCCTTCTTCACAAATAACTCATTCCACATCCTACACAGTACCCGCCTACATCCGGAGCCTGCCCCGGATGTTGAGGAAGAAGAGGAAGAGGCTGCTCCAGTTCCTGCTGCACCAGAGGCACATGCACCCCTTCGTATTGCCTCTCCCCTTGACCACCTGGTGCAGCGCTTCGACCAGTGGGAGGCCCGTTTTGACTCCTACGTGGTTGCCCAGGAGCAGCAGCACAACGGGGACCTCCAACGCTTCGCGGACTATGCTGCGCAGCAGCAGCAGCAGCACGACCAGGACATGGCCTGGTTTGGAGCTCACTTTCAGGCCATTCACCATTACTTCTACCCTCCACCGCCACCTCCTTCTTCCGATCAGGATCCGCCTCAGTTTTAATTTTCTGTCATGTAGTTGTTCTATTTATGTTTTATTTTATGTTTTATTTCCGTGTTATGTTTTTCGCTCCTCCTTTTTGTGATGTCAAAAGGGGGAGTTAGTTGTAGTCGTGTCTGTTTCTATTTTCTGAGTCATGCTTCCTATATTGTTTTAGCTGTTAAATGAAAATTTAAAAAATGTTTGTTTGTTTGATCTCCTAGTTTACTTTTATTTTCAGACTACTTTACAAATGTTTGCCATCATCAAAAAGGGAGAGATTGTTGCAAATCTGGTTTTGATGATGACAAACATGTTTCCCGTGTGTTTTGCTTGGCTAATCTGTTTCAGGCACAAAAGACCGCGAGCCACTCAAGACAACTCAAGATCGGGTCCAAGTCATTTTTTGGTCGTCCAGCACAGATTTCTCTGGACGACCCGAACTGTCTGCTGGACGATTTCCCTCAATTTGCACTAATCGTCCCGGACGATCGCAGGATCGTACGGGACGATATGAACAACTTTTTCTACTGATCGTCCAGAAGAGCCAGATCGTCCAGGCTGGAACAGCTGAATTTGAACTGATCGTACAAGACGATCTACCGATCGTCCTGGACGATCTTGGCCGACCAGTTGAGATTTAGGGAAAATTTTAAGCCCTCCTGTAAAAGAACTTTTTTCAATTTTTGGAAAAATCTTTTGCTGCCTTCCTTCTCTGAGAAACCCTAGAGAGAGAGAGAGTTGGGAGAGAGAGAGAAGATCTTGTGAGGGGGAGTTAGTGAGGGATTCACTAAGGTTGCTCCGAGCACGGATCAGAGTCGTCTTCTCCGCTCGTCGTCTTTCGTCTAGTCAGTGTTCGTCGTGGGAGGATCATTCGCAAGAAGATCCGGGGTTCTCTGCCCGCTTCAGGTGGAAGCAAAAGGAGTTCGTAGGTTCTCTGCCTGCTTCAGGAGGAAGCGAAAGGAGTTTGAAGGTTCTCTGCCTGCTTCAGGAGGAAGCGAAAGGAGGTCGGGTTCTCTGCCTCACCGTGTGGTGAAAAGGAGATTTTTGTACAGGCTTCTCCACCTTATTGTGGGAGCAAAAGGAGAGACACTTATGTTTAGTGCAATACCCGGAGGGGAGGCTCCGGGGAGTGGACGTAGGTCAAGTTGACCGAACCACTATAAAATCTGGTTTGCTTTTCTGATTCAATTCTGCATTTTATTTTTTTCTGATATTAACTGCTTGGGTGAATATCTGTGGTTGATCTTTTTATCGTTGTTTTAATTCGTTTCCGCTGCACGTTATAAAAAGATTTTCATAGTTATCGTGAAATTTTTAAATAACCAATTCACCCCCCTCTTGGTTAGCCTCGGGACTAGTTCACTAGGGCTTAACATCCCTATCGAACTTTCACTTAAATCTCTCCCAGCTTTTATAAATTAACTCTCCTTTAAATTAGAAAAAAGATGTGATATTATTCCTAAGTTTGGATGTTCTGAAAGGTAGAAAATACTTAGTTAGAAATTTATGTGCCAACTTATTCTAAGTGATTATAGAGATTGAGGGAAAGGAATTCAATCACATCTTAGCCTTATCCTTTAACAAAAATAGAAACAATCGAACTATAATATCATCATTATGACACCATTATACTTGAATATTGCATATATTTTAAAAAAGCTTGCTAAGTGTAGGTTGAGTTCCTCAATAGGAGTTCACCCAAACAAGAAATTTTGATCCATCTAAATTATGGCGGGTTTATCTCATAATTATTAGCCTAGATAGTTGGTCTATTGATATTATGGTGAATTTCATCTATTGTAGGATTGGCATACTCTCTAAGAGGCTTAGGATGATCTTGATCTTGAACTGGTTAAGCTATACCTAAAGCAAAAGTCTTTTTTATTTTTCTAATTTTTATAAGGTCCTCTCAATCTCTAAGTCAAACAATAAGGGTTCTTTATTAGATCTACTACACATATAATAATAAATAATAGAAAATAAAATAAAAATAATAAACAAAAGTCTTTCTTTTTTTCAAAAAATTTAAAATAAAATAATAAGATACATGATACAAGTAGGACTAAATATGTAACTAATTCAACAATATAGACCAAATTACAATACGTATGTTACTTCCTAGGAAAGAACGTTAAAAAGTTTGATGGGGGTGTGGGTTGTGTGGTTGCGTGCGAATTATGTTTATGCCACAGGTTAAAATATGGTTAAGTTTTTTTTATATGAAATATCCACTAAATATGCAAGTGCACGTGTTAATCAAGTAATCAAGTGATTGTGAGAGTGTTAGTCTTACGAGAAAGTGTTCTGCTAACATGCAAATAAGCTAACATTGTCTACTACAACTATAATATTTATCCTACTGAATGAAAATAAGGGTTGAGATTCTATCTCTACTATGGAATGTAAAAGAAAAGATAAGATACTAGTTGATAAAATATTTTAAATTAATGACTATGAATTACATAAGTTTTTCTAAGTAGACTCTTCTATGTTTGATGTGGATCAGAATATATGTATTCGTAGATCTTTGTCAAACTTATAGGGATGTAAGGAGAGGTTTATGACCTTCCTACAATTTTTTGTATCTTTATAGAACCGATAATGCTAAACATCCTATGTCTAGGCATGTATGAGTTCTATTCCAACACTCTTAATTATTCCAATATTTTTTCATCAAGGTAATATATCAAACTAAATTTTAACTACATATAGGACCATTATATTCATTAAATTAAGAATAAGAGATATTAAAAATAGTAAGCATAAGAGTTTATATTAGTAATTGCAAAGGATTTACATGTTAACCCAAAATTTAAAAATTAGCCATCCATAGAAATAAAAATCAACAAATCAGATTTCATTGCTTGCATATAAGAGAAAATACAAGAGTATAAATGAAATCAGATATAACCAGGATAGTATAACACACTCTTGATATTGCTTTCTCCTCCAAATGTTTGATTGCTAACAAATAGATAGGCTAATGATCTCGCTAATGAAGTATCTTTTTCTATTTTGGTCTCCCTTAGACTTAACTCTAAGGGGGTACTATACTGACCTCACTAAAAAATGACAAAATTCTCCATTAGAATGAACTGAAAAAATATTTATACTGATCTAGAAATGGACTCAGGCATTACGGTGCTTGACATGGTGGTATCATAGCGTTGTAGAATAAACTAGTGCCTTGGCACTCCTGGTCTTGCTCCACTATGGTGTTAGGTTCTTTCTACACGTCTAATGGCTGAACAGGTGCGTCGCTTGGCTGATTTGGCATGAATCCATATTTTGTCAATTGCTTTACCACGACGTTCCAAAAGTTGAGTGCTGTGATGCTTGAAGGTGTAATCCAGCACTATAATGTTATAAAGTTCAGCACTTCGGCGCCATAATTCCTTAGACTTATGTGTTATAGCACTAATTTCAGGCGCTGAAGTATTATGAAGCGCTGTGGTGCTGGTAGTTGTGAACTTTGCCAAGATGCTGAATTAATTGATGTTTCTCCCGAAGCTCTAGCATTGCGGTTTCCTGAACTAGCGTCGGGGTGTTGTGAACGCTGCGACGCTGGTAGTTGGAGCGCTGTGGTGTTGTTCTTTACTTGCAAATTTTTTTTCTTTTTCTAAGACATTCCTGAACAACATCAACTAAAAATAATATTTTTATTGATATTTAAGATAGTAAAACACTATATAGTGTTTTTCTTAACATCGGGCATGGTGGTTGGAGGACTGTAACTGGATGATAATGGTTGAAAGATTGTAGTTAGACGATGGTGGTCTAAGGATTTTAGTCAGTTGATGTTGGTTGGAGAATCATAATCGGGTGAGGTAGTCGAAGAACCATAGTCAAGTTATAGTTGTCAAAAGATTGTATTCAAGCCATAATATTTAGAGAATTAAAGTCAAGCGATCGTGGTTGATGTAGCCTAGCAAAATTGGTTAAAGGATTAAAGTTTTTTATTGGGGGTCAGGAGACCATAGTTGGATGATGGTAGTCACGAGATCATAGTTGGGCGATAATGGTTGGAGAACTATAGCTGAGTGATGGAGAGTGGGAGACTGTAGTCAGAGGATAGTGGTCTAGACTTTGTAGTTAGTTGATAATGGTTGGGGAATAGCAATCGGGCGGTGAAGATAAGGAGACTAAGCTTCATTTTAAGCTGAAATAATTTTTTTAGAGTATAATATATAATTTTTATTTGGTTAAAAAATTTTTTAGATGACTGCTGCACAAAAATTTATGATCTTAATACGGATAACGGTGTTCACGGCACGTAATGGTTTCCAAGTAAAATTCATTTTTATGCATTCTAAGAAACCAAAAACCGGAAATAAGAAAAAGTTTGAATGTGAAAAAGCATTTTCCACATTCAATAGAATGTGGATTTTCCACAGTAAGTAGAATATTGAGAAAGATTTTTCACATTTTAAGAAATCAAAAATCATTTTTATGAATTCTGTAACGCATAAATTCATTTTCTATATTTGCTACCTCTAAAATTATCTTCCACGGCTGCTGCTTCCACTTAAATATATTAAAACATACTCCTTTTTATAAATTTGTCTTATTTTCTAGAAAACGCAAATTGAAATTCTATTTTCTAAGTGATTTTGAGATTTCTTAGAAAACTCGATTCAGTTTTGCATTTTCTGAGAAATCCTGAATTGAATTTGAGTGTTTTATAGCTTTAGGCTTCGTTTGATTCGGCAATTTTACTACTTGTTCGTTTTTAAAACCGCAGAATTAAATTTTATTTATTGTTTGGTAAAACTGCTTTTCGTTCACACATTCACAAAATCGTCATTTTAGGCGGAAACATGAAAGCTATAACTGATCGCCTTTTTCAGAGCGGTCGGCGATCTCCGCTCCTATTTTTCTGTTTTACCCTTGCATGCACGCGTCTTCTTCTTCGCGGCTACAATTCCTCCTCACAAACCAACAAATAGAGATGAAAAAATTTGCATCCCATTAACGGCCACTACGCCTTCAACGAGAGCTCAACATCATATCCCATTCGCGCGGACACAAATCATCTACAGCTTCCACCGCCTCCTCCTACCATTGCATAGCCTCCTGATTGAAAAGCCATAGCCGATACTTCGACGAACCAACCGCCATTCCCACGTAAGAGCTCCGATCTCCTTGCCCTACCTGCAACGTCCGCCTCTTTCAACGACGTTTTGCCTGTCGGATCGGAAAGGGAGCTTGCTTGATTGCGAATTAAGGTAACCAAACAGGATCTTCAAAGCCGAGGCTGGGTATACGAGGCTTTTTTTTTTAATACAAAATCTTCATGAAGGAACATGAAGTTCATGAATATTGATTGAAGGGAATATGAGGTTCTTGAAAATTTTGTGCTCGTTGAAATCCGTTGAACTCACTATGCAGATAATCTGAGCGTTTCCATTAAACATAAATTTGATTCATAGCTTCAAATCTCATTAATTTTGTGCTTGTAGAAATCTCTCAGGTTTAAATATATTAGATAAGGAGATTTCAAAAAAACAGGATCAAGCCTTTCTTTGAGAATCCATACAAGGAGAGGTTAATTAGCTAAGAAGATTCAGATTTTTTCTAAGCGTTATTGTAGAACTGAAGCAATGATGTTTTCATCTATTATTCTTCTACAATTTCTTTGTAGTTTCGATATCTTAGGTTAAGTTCACACCGATCTCTCTTCTCTAGAAAAGTATCGCATAATCCACCTCAGTTCATGTTCAACGAGAATGTTATAAAGAGTAATGGTTAAGGAGCTTGCATTAAAGAAAAGAGGAAAGATAGGGAAATTTTAGGTATAAATATAGGCGAATGTCATTGTCTGAGGATATGAATAGTAGTAATAAGGAAGCAATATCATTCTATTAGATGTACATATTTGCTAATTATGACTTGCAATTGATTCATTTTTATGTTTATAATGTTTGATATACACTTCTTATTTTAACAAAAGGTACTTGATAGATATTTGTTTGAGTGCAAAATCTAATACCAAAATATTATCTTACTGCACATTACCGTATGATTTGCACTAACTCATTCTACTTTATATTTTCTTATCCTTGTCATGTTCATGTGCCATCCTTTTCTTTGCATTATCTCAAATGTCTGATACAACTATGTACCGAATTAAGGAATGCATTGGGGCAATTGATGGAAGTCATGTAGACGCCCGTATTTCTGTTGAAGATCAAATTCCGTATATAGGGCAACATCATTCACCTACACAAAATGTGATGGTAGTCTGTGATTTTAATATATGCTTTACATTTGTGGCAGCAGGATGGGAAGGTTCAGCTCATAATGCTCGTATCTTCCAACATGTTATTAAGAGTCGGCTATATAATTTTCCTGCACCTCCAGCAGGTAATGTTTAAGTATTAAGTAATAATGAGTTTATTAAGCCTATTTTATATTAAAGGTCATGAGAAAATTAACATATCTGTTAATAGGTAAATTCTATTTAGTAGATGCTGGATACCCACTGCAACGAGGTTTTCTTAAATCATATCCAGAGACGCGATATCATATACCAGATTTTCGACGAGGAAGTCGACCTACTTCAGGCCATCACGAGGTGTTTAATAGGAGGCATTCATCGTTACGAAGTGTAATAGAACGGGCATTTGGCGTATGGAAAAAGAAATGGAGAATTCTACGAGATATGCTGAACTATTCTTTCAAAAAAAATAACGGCTTATTGTAGTGGCTACAATGGCATTACATAACTAAATAAGAAGACATCACTCAAGGATTGATCCAGAATTCGAGGAATGTGATGAAAATTTTGTTCATCCGGAGGCACATGAGTTCCGAGTTGAAGAAGAAGTTGAGCCCTTAGGAAGTACAAATTGTTCTGTAGAGTTGCTTGATGGCGAAGGTGTGAACGATATGGTTGAAATTAGAGAGACTATTGCAATGCAATTATACACTTGTAATAGGTACTACATTTAACTTAAAGTATATTTAAATATAAATAATTATTAGTATAGCTAGTAGATATATTATAGTAAATGATTGATGATATACTTATAATATATTATTTTTTTATTTCAGGTTTCATGATGAAATTTGAAATTCGTGAAGTATGAGTTTCAAAGTAAGGCATGAGTCGGCAATATTTTAATTTTGTTGTTTGGTAGATGTAATTTTCATGTATTTTTAGTAGCTTATTAAGATCAAGTTATGACTTTGTACTCCTATATCCCTGTGAGATGTGGTTGTTGAATTCTATAGTATTTGGTGAACTTAAACTTAAACATTGATGAGTTTGATTTTTATTGATGCCAATGGTTTATTGTTGACAAGATATCACAACAGTTATGCTTACTGAAATTCTTCTTAGTTACAAGCAGATCGGAATGCAACTCATGATGCAGACTTCTTTTGGATCCATGCATGTAGTGAAAAGAATTGTTCGGACAATCTACTGAGTGTAGGAGGAAATAAGAGGCCAAAAATTGCATCTGCAGTAATTGGCCAAGTTGACTCTGACAATTGTAGTTTAGCAGATTGTTTATTTTTTTTTTGATGAGATATTCTCGTCAATTATGTAATCTGTTGCTTTTCTCTTCTTGGGAAACTTTAGTCGAATATGCTTCATATGTTAAAAGAATATAAATTTAATTTATATTAATCAAAAAGTTGTTTATTTTACATGTACTCGAATTTATTGTTAATGTTAAAATTTATGATAATTAAAAAAACTATATTTGAATTCTATGTAAATTTTCATTTTTGTAAGTAGTAAAAATATTAAGTATATTTGAGTTTAATATATGGATAATTTTGTCATTTATGATGAAAAAGCTGAAATTGTTAATCGTATCAAACACAAATTATTTATTTTAAAGTTTGAATAAGCACATAAAAAGTAATTTAACCAAACAATATTATGTAATAACTCCATTATATAGAACATTATTTTTGAAACTCCATTCTCTCTACAACGGCTTTAAAACAAATTTTTTTTAGAACATTGACCAACCAAAGAAGGTCTTAAAATTTTTTTAAAATTACGTTTCTTAGGTTAAATTAATCATAAACAGTGATCTTTTAAAATTTCCGTCTATTACTAAACATAAATAGTGATACTTTAAACTTATTTTACTTCAAATCAAACATCCCCTCTCATCCAAACAACTAAAAGTTGTAAACTGGATTTCCGATCGAATTTTCATATGAGATCTAACATTTCGTTGAACCCTGAACTATCTATCTCCTACTATTCTCTAATAATTACCGGCGTGATCATCGCTGCCCGCCTATTGCTTTATCCAATCTCGACCCGATTTGTCAGGAACTAGAAAGCTAAAGCGGGCCAGCTGGCCCGACTCGTACCACCAAAAAGCCCAAAAGAACTCCTCGTGGCCTCACCACCATCACGCCCCTCTCGCGCCTAAGCCATCAATTCCCACATTCAAACCAAAAGATACTCTACTCCCCTTAAAAGCTAAAGCAGCAGAGATACACATCTCGATCTTCTTCTTCTTCATCTTTACCTCTTTCGAAACCCTCGAGACCTCTTGCTTCTCCTCATGGCTTCTCCCATTCTCTCTCCCCTCCTCCTCCTCCTCTTACTGCTTACCCACATTCCTTCTCTATCGGCGATGACCGACACGGAAGCCCTAATTGACTTCCGAAACCGTGCCGACGTCCACGGCATTCTCGCTGCTAACTGGACTACCTCCGACGCCTGCGCTGGCCAATGGCGCGGTGTTAACTGCTCCGATGGTCGAGTAACTTCGCTTTTTCTTCCATCGCTTGACCTCCGCGGCTCGCTCGATTCACTTTCCCATCTCGACCAGCTTCGCGTTCTCGATCTCCATGGCAATCGGCTTAATGGCACGCTTCTTCCCCTCATTTCGTCTCTTCGCAATCTCAAATTCATATACCTCTCGGGTAACGATCTCTCCGGCGAGATCCCAGCAGCCATCGGCCGACTCAGCCGGCTTCTCCGGATTGACCTCTCCGACAACAATTTAGATGGTTTTATTCCTGTTGAGGCGTTAGCTAACCTAACTCGTTTACTCACGCTTCGTCTTCAGAACAATCTGTTATCCGGTCAGCTTCCAGATCTGACTGTGATACTTCCGAAGCTAGTGCAGCTTAATGTGTCTTACAATCAGCTTTCTGGAAGAGTTCCTGATGGCGTGCTGGAGAAGTTCGGTCTGGCGGCGGTGACTGGTAATGCCGGGATCTGCGGGCCGACGGGCCATCTTCCTCTCTGCGCCTTCATTCCGCGCGATTCTCATCCTTCTATTTCTTCCTCCCCTTCTTCTCAATCTACGGTTCCTTCCAACCCTAGCTTTGTTCCGCGCTCACCTGCCATCATCGCCGTCGCAGGGGAAAGGCGGGAAAGAGAGGGATTGAGCACCGGTGCAATTATTAGCATTGTGATGGGGAATATCGCTTTCTTTTCACTTCTTTGTTTCTTGCTCTTCGCATACTGCTGCTGCGCTGGTCACCTTGGTGAAAACGATGGAAAAGTAGATGCTGAAGAGGGAGAACGAGAAGACTATAAGCGCAGCAGCGGCAATTCTTTCTCCAACGACGATGAGGAGAAGAGGAGCAGCGGGAAAAGGAAGAAGAAAGGAATTGAAAGAAACAGCGACGATGGAAGCGCGACCGAGGCACAGAGCCAGCTGGTCTTTTTCGAAAAGACCGAAGGAATGGGAAACATAAGGGGGAAGAAGAAAGGGAGGAGATTTGAACTAGATGAACTGTTACGGGCATCGGCGGAGATGCTGGGGAAGGGGAGTATAGGAACGGTGTACAGAGCTGTGCTCGAAGACGGCGAAATGGTGGCCGTGAAGAGGCTCAAAGACGCGAATCCTTGCGCTTTCAAGGATTTCAACAAGTATATGAATCTCATCGGCCGTCTCTCTCACCCCAATATCGTCCCTCTCCGAGCTTACTACTACGCCAAACAGGAGAAGCTTCTGATCTACGATTATCTCCCCAACGGAACACTCTTCTCAATTCTCCACGGTAGCTATTTCTGCAACTCGTCTTATAATTACTAAACTTTCCCATCACTAATTCCATGAAAATTGAGTAGGGAAACGAGAAACAGGGAGAGTGCCGCTGGATTGGACGACAAGGGTGAGTCTGGTTCTTGGCGCGGCAAGGGGCCTCTCTTACATCCACGAAGAGTACATTTCTTCAAAAATCCCTCATGGAAACATTAAATCTTCCAATATTTTACTCGATAAGAATGGCAAGGCCTGCGTCTCCGACTTCGGGCTATCTCTGCTTCTCAATCCGGTGAATGCCACCGCCAGACTGGCCGGCTATGCAGCGCCGGAGCAGGTGGAAACTCGCAAGCTTTCTCAGGAGGCGGACGTCTATGCTTTCGGCGTCTTGCTTCTCGAGGTACTCACTGGGAGGGCCGACAGCGGTGGCGGTGGCGGTGGCGGACTGAACTTGAGCTTGCCGGACTGGGTGAGGTCGGTGGTGAGGGAAGAGTGGACGGCGGAGGTGTTTGATGCGGAGTTAATGCGGTATAAGAACATTGAGGAGGAAATGGTTGCTATGCTTCACGTAGCGCTGGCTTGCGTGGCTCGGCAGCCGGATAACAGACCAGTAATGGCTGACGTGGTGAGAATGATACAAGAAATCAGAGTCGAGCAGTCGCCGCTTGCCGGCGATGACGACGACGACGACAACGACAACGAACTGAATCAGTCACGGCGTATCTCTGCTTCACCTTCAATTCCGACCACCGCGACAGAAGATGGTCGTCATAGCTGCGCGCTTACTGAGTGAATGTGATTGAAGTTAGTTCGGTTTTCTTCAATTTAGAATCGACTACTTATAATGTTTTATTACAGTATCGTCTCTTCCTCGGCAACTAAGACTCTGTCTGCATTTGGAATCTTAATTAACGCTAAGATGAATCTATGATCTGATTTTATCTTAATTCGGTTAAATTCTTGTGTTTTTTTTTAATCTTATTTTTTATTAGTATATTTGCATGCATATCAAATGCACTTAAATAAATTTTAAAATTTTAAAAAATATTTTAATATAATTTTAACATTCTAATTATATATTTAATTTTTTTATTAAGAGATAAATTAAATAAGATTATCATTATAAATAATTATTATAATTATCATATTAATATAATTATGAGAAATATTCTTAAAATCATAATTTATAAACAAATTACTTTAAAATTTTTAATTATTCACGCATATTAATTCCTATTTAAAATATACTTATTTTAGAGAATGGGGTTAGCATAAACTTAATAAATCGAATTTAATTTAAAATGATTAATTTTATTATTCTATAATGTGATTGAAAATAAAAAAGAAATAAAAAAGGTAAATAGTAAAGAGATAACTTTATAGCAAAAACATTTATGAATTAAGTGCATTTAAAAGTGATTGTAAAATTATAAATTCATAATAATTTTTAATTAATAATAATATTTAATTACATCAAAGCCAAAGCTATAATTTAAACCGATCTTTATGATAAATTTCAAGCAACCAAATAGGTAATTAAAAATCATAAGTGAGATATCAATAAAAGAAGAATACTAATGTTGCTAAAATAATGTAATTTATATATATATATATATAGTTAAATTCATATTATATAAAATCTCTTGCAAGAAAAAATTTTGAACAACAATATTAATAACAAGAAGTCTTTATCTTACTATATGAGCATAAAATTTTAAACAAGTGACTCAAAATATATGATAAAATGATATTGAAGAATTAGATTGCAAATAGATCTTTGATGAACATTTGTGACGGGAAAAATGAGGTGATCTCATTCCCTTTATGCTAAGTGAAGTTTGAGCTTAAGTAGACATACATTTTGAGATTTATTGCTAATTGCTAATGCTAATGTGCTTTTTAAAACATGTTAATATGTTTTGATATATGAACTCGGATGTGGTTAAGTGGTAATTATTGAACTTTCACTATGATAAGATATGGCTATTAAAACATATTTTCACTATTTGGATTAGGAAAAAAACTTTATTAAAATACATAACACACTTCCTAGTAAATGCAATTGACATTCATTAAAAAAAAGCCTTTAATAATAATAATAATAATAATAATAATAATAATAATTTTACATATAACAAAATATACAATGAACAACTAAAATATAGAGAAAAAATAATACGTTGCAAGTCCTAATTATAATTAGACGCGATAAAATTAATAGAAAAATTGTTAAACAAATACAAAATACATGATGGGAAAAAAGATAGATATCAAGGTGCACCAATATAGATTAAGCAGCATATTGTTTTTAAAAGTGCAAGCAATTTGCATAATGCACAATCTAAATAAAATGAGAAAGTAGAGCTTGAGAACAAGATATTCCACAATTTTTCACATGAGGCTATAATGACAACACAATTCACGACTAATAAGAGTTTATTCTTTCATCTTTTCCAATAATCTAAATTTTATTTAGAAGCATAAAAAGAAAGTCTTATTTCTCATTGATTTGGTCATATAATAATAATTTTATCATTCCCCCCCCCCCCCCCCTCTCTCTCTCTCTCTTAAAAAGAACAATAATTCATTAACTAAAACCATAAGAAATGAAACCCTTTGTAAGGAGATCCAAATTTTGTTGATATTAGACACTGACAACTAGATTCGTTGCATCCTGGGACATTCGCAACGGTAGAGGGATAAAGAACTTAATATCTTAGCTTTGAACAAAAATCCAGCACACAAACTGATAAGAGTTAGAGAGATGCAAGAGTAATAAGAAATACCAATATTTTTACGTGAAAACTCCAGAAAAGAAGAAAAATCATGGGGCCTAGCCTAGTTAAAATGATTCTACTAATATTTATTGTTGATTACAAAAGAGACCCTTTCATGGGGGGAAGGCCTTGGCTCGATGTAGAAAATATATACATCATATAGAGCAGGTTACATGGTGGGAGTTACCGATAATGGTCAGAGGGACCATAGTTGGCGGGGGACGAAAGTCAGAGGGATCATAGTCGGCGGGCAATGGAGGTCGAATGGACTGTAGTTGGTGGGCAACGGAGGTCAGAGGGATCATAGTCACCAAATGATGGTGGAGGGACTATAGTCGTTGGTTGGAGGGACCGTAGTATATGGTCGATGGAGTTCAGAGGGACCATAGTTGGCATGGTCGGAGGTATTATAGTTTGCAAGCGATGAAGGTCGAAGGGAATCTGGTTGATGGGAGATGAAGAATGGAGGCATCGTAATCAGTGGGCAATGGTGGTCGAAGGTATCGTAATTGGCAGGTGATGGTGATCGAGTCAGTGGAGAATGGTGGTTAGAGGGATCATTGTCGGGTGGCGACAGTGTTCAGAGGGATCATAGTCGGTTGATGACAGTGGTTGGAGGGAGGGTAATCTATGGGCAATGAAGGTTGAAGGGACCCTAGTTGGTGGGCGACAGAGGTCGGAGGGATTGTAATCAGCGAGCGATGGTGGTCAAAGGGACTATAGTCGGCGGGCAATAGTGGTTGGAGGGACTGTAGTCAGTGGGTGATAATGGTCAAAGGGACCATACTAATATAGACTCTTATGCTTTAATGAAAATATTAATATTTTTAATATCTCTTGTTCTTCATTTAGTGTATATAATGATCATATGTATAATTAAAACCTTGTGTGATGTATAGTCTCGATTGAGGAATGTAAGAATAATTAAGAATATTGAAAAGAAATATTGGCATGCCTAGACACATCTTGTTTGAATATTCTTGGTTCTATGGAGATAATAAAACTATAAGAAGATTAACAATATTTCTACAAGTTCGACAGAGATTTAGGGACGCACATGCTCTGGTACACATTTATAACTAAGAGTTCTATTGGGAATGATTTGTAATTTGCATACATTAGTTAAAAATATTTTATTAAAATTTTATCAACTATTTTACTTATTTTCATTCAATGGTGGGAGCTTGAAATTTTTTAGTTTTTATTTCAATGGGATAAGTTCATGCAATTGAAGTAAGCCATAGTAATTTTATTGCATATAACAAAACATTTTCTCATGGATTTGACACACTACTCCATCAAAGAAAATTTTCTTGTGAGTAACCTTCTCTAATGAGGACTTACTTTTGCGAACCACTAATCACAATTACCCATTATACATTTCTGTAAATGTGGAAAACTTAAAGTTATCAAGAGTTCTTTTTAATCTGGGTGCATCAATCAATATCATGAACATAAATACCTTTTCCTATCTTAGAGTAGACACATGTAAGCTTGCCACTGATAAGCTGATGTTATGCAGGTTTAATGAAAAAGGAGAGAAGGCTTTAGATTAAAATATATTGTTATTGGAAATCAGTGAGTTAAAAATTGGAGCGAAGTTTCATATAATTGATTCAAAAATATCCCTTAATGTACTCTTAGGTAGACCCTGGATTCACGAGTATAGAATGGTTCTTTCTACCCAATACTAGTTCATCAAGTACCAATGCGATGGCACTGAATACATGATTGAAGTTGATTAACAACCATTCTCTATTTATGAAGTATAAATTTATGAAGATGATGTATATTATGCACCCAAAGGGTCTGCTGTGTGTTTCAAAAGTGAAGTTATAAATAAAAAGGAGGAAGAAAATAAGGGAAAAGAAAAGAAAGAAAGAAAAAATTAGATAATGATAATGATGTAGAACACCTAAGCTTTATGCCTCTAAACCCTTATCCTTAAAGAGATGGGACGATTGCCTAAAGAGTATGTGGTCGAGGCCATGCTTCATTTGAAAGAAAAATAACATTGATACACATTGAGTTAGAATTTAGTTCAAATGATGATTCAAGTGTATGGTGTGGAAGAACCCTTTTTGATTACAACAAGATAAATCTTCCTCCAAAATTCAATATCACTTTAGACAAGATAGTGATCTAGAGGGAGATACTCTAGAAAGTGATGTGTCTAAATTGACTATATATGAAAAATTAAAGAAATGAATTAAAATCTTTGCTCTAACCCCATTATTTGATGATAGGGCTACAGGGTTAGTAGTAAAGGACTCTTTTAGTCTTACTAGTGAAGTTGAGAAGTTACAAAAGTTCTTTCCTAGTCCATCTACCTCAAGAGTTAAAGATGATATAAAACTTAAGGAAGATGATTTTAATGAGTTAATATAATTAATTTTTGGCTACTTTTCTTTGTGTGTGAAGACTTATATTTCTAAAGGACTCACACTGGGTCAATAAACCATGGGACTACCTAGATATGATGAAAGCCTATGACAAATAAAGAATAATAAAAGAAACTCAAGGGAGGGTATCAACTTTGGTACCATTGGTTTATGCCATGATAATGAGTATTATTTTTTGATAACTAGCCAACTTAAATTTGATCGAATCTTTACTAAGAATAATGATTCTTTTAATAAGTTTTGTTTAAAAATATCAGATGATTTAGATGAGGTTAAGTTAGGGATGCACCCTCTAAACTTGAGAAAGAAATTGAAACCATAATTGATGAATTAAAGGAAATCAATCTTGGATTAGAGGATGATCCCCATTCCACTTTCATTAGTTCTTTATTGAGTGAAGATGAATCAAATAATCTAATTAATTTACCTTCTAAGTTTAAAGATTACTTAACTTAGTCATACGATGAAATGCCAAGATTTTTCTCTAAATTAATAATTCATAAACTTCGAATTCGACATGAAGACATTCTTTTCAGCGAAATCCTCGACATATACATTTTAAAATTGAGCAACAAGTCATTAACAAAATAAAGAAATTGGTGTTGTGAATCTGGATTCAAGGACTATGATTTTGATGATAGTAAACCTTTTTATTTCTGGTTCAGTGTCTAACCTTTCAGGTACAAAAGATCAGATGCAATTCAAGCCAACTCAAGATCAGGTCTATGTATATTTAAATGTACTTTTTCACTTTTCTTGAGTCAAGTATAATGTAACAGATCCCCAAGCTAAGTAACCTTACACACATACACACTCAGGGGGAGTTTTTTGAGTGATTTAGTGTTTCACTTAAACAAAATCATACTGTATGATTTTTCATCGTATTGTACGATAGGTCATTAATAAACAGGCTTTTGGCTAATTTTGAATGTTTAGTTTTGAGAACTCATCGTACTGTACTATTTGAAAAAAAATACTAGCCGCCAGGACTGTTTTGGTAAAATTTGAATTTTGAGTTTTTGAACTAATCGTACTGTACGATATCAATTGTATTGTATGATTATTTAAAATCTTGCCAAAATTATTCCCCATAATCAAACAATTAAATCTTAGTTTCTTAATTATATTTGATCGTACTATATGATATCAATCGTACGATATGATGGACAGAGATGGATTATCCCGTAGATCATACCAGACGAAACCCCAATTTTTATACTGATCATTCCGGATGATATTTATATCGTACTGGATGATGGACTGAAATGAACTAATCATACTTTACGAATGGTACAGTACGGGATAATGGATATAGATGAATTTTATTCATCCCATAGATCATCCCGTACGAACAGTTGAGAATAAGTTGATTGTACTGTACGATCTATGTATCGTACTATACGATGTTTATAAAATTTGTGAACTGTTCGTTTGCATTCATACTGGATGAAACTATTTTTGAACTAATCGTACTGTATAATATTGGATTGTACTGTACGAACGGAATCATCAAATTGAATTTTAGGGTAATTTTTGAGCCCTTCTTTTTAAGATCTCTTTTATTCAATTGTTGAGTTCTTTTGCTACTTTTCTTTCCAGAGAAAACCTTGAGAGAGAGAGAGAGAGAGAGAGAGATCTTGGGAGAGAGAGAGAGGATCTTATGAGGGGGAGTTTGTAAGGGATTCACAAAGGTTACTCCAAGAAAGGATCTAAGACATCTTCTCTATTCGTCGTCTCTTATCTTATCGGTGTCTCTGTGGGAGGATCGTTCATAAGAAGATCCAGGTTCTCTTCCTACTTCAGGAGGAAGCGAAAGGAGTCCAGGTTCCCTTCCTGCTTCAAGAGGAAGCGAAAGGAGTTTAGGTTCTCTACCTGCTTCAGGAGGAAGCGAAAGGAGTTCAGGTTCTCTGCTTCACCGGGTTGGTGGAAAGGAGTTTTTATACAGGCTTCTCTGCCTTGCTGTGGGAGGAGAAGGAGAGTCACTTAGTGTTAGTGCAATACCCGGAGGGGAGGATCTGAGGAGTGGACATAGGTCAAGTTGACCAAACCACTATAAAATCTGGTGTGTTCTTTCTGATTATTTTTCGCACTTACTTTTCTGTTGATGATTGTGTGATTATGATTATTCTTCTATTATCATTGAACATCTACAGACCATCGCAAAACTGTAAACTTTTTTAAAATAGTCAAAAATATTTCCTAAATCGTTGGTTACTCATAAATTTTTACAAACCACCAATTCACCTCCCATCTTGGTTAGCCTCAGGACTAGTTCATAAGGGCTTAACATCCTTATCGAACTTTCAAGTGGTATAAGAGATCATGTGGTGTTTGATGAATCTGATCCTAAAGAGATTAGAGTTGATGAAGAAGAAGAAGTAGGAGAGATTATCCAAGGAGTTGAAAATGCAAATCTGGAGGAAAGGGTAGAGCCTCAAAACACCTTGCCTAAGGATTGGAGATATTCTTCAAGTCATCCTAAAGAACTGATCTTAGGAGACCCTTCTGAAGGGGTTAGAACTAGGTATGGACTCAGGAAGGAAGTAAACTATTCTGTCTTTATCTCAATGTTTGAACCCACCAACATCAATCAAGCCCTTTCTGATGAGTTTTGGATCTTAGCTATGTAAGAGGAATTGAATCAATTTGTTAGGAATAATGTTTGGGAGTTAGTAGAAAGATCTAGGAATCAAAGTGTAGTGGGAACCAAGTGGGTCTTTAAGAATAAGATGAATGATTCTGGTGTGGTGGTTAGGAATAAGACAAGATTGGTGGCTAAGGGTACAATCAAATTAAAGGGATTAATTTTGAGGAGACCTTTGCCCCTATAGCTAGATTGGAAGCCATTAGGGTGCTACTAGCCTTTGCCTATAATAATGGATTTAAGCTGTTTCAAATGGATGTCAAGAGTGCCTTTTTAAATGGGGTAATAAAAGAGGATGTCTTTATAGAGCAACCCCCAGGTTTTGAGAGTTTCTAATATCTAAATTATGTCTACAAATAAAAAAAGTCCTTATATGGATTGAAACAGGAAGCCAGAGCTTGGTATGAGAGGCTTAGCACATTTCTACTAGAAAGAGAGTTTGTTAAGGGGAGCGTAGACACCACCATTTTCCTTAGAAAAGTAGGAGATGATCTACTCATTGTCAAGATCTATGTTGATGATATACTTTTTGGATCTTCTAATAAAAAATTATGTGATTATTTTTTTAAGACAATGAGTAAGGAGTTTGAGATGAGTATAATGGGAGAATTATCCTACTTTTTAGGGTTTAGCATAAGGTAAATAGATGATGAAACTTTTTTTAATCAATCAAAATACACTAAGGACATCTTGAAGAAATATGAAATGGACAAAGCTAAGCCAATCAACACTCCCATGAGTTCCACTCTTCAGTTGATAAGGATTCAAATAAAAAATCTGTTGATCAGAAGATGTTTAGGGGAATAATTAGATCACTGCTTTACCTAACTGCTAGTCGACCTGATATTATATTTAGTGTTTATTTTTGTGCTAGGTTTCAAGCTGATCCTAAAGAGTCCCACCTGACTGTTGTTAAGAGAATTCTTAGATATATTTTAGAGACCTCAAACCTAGGAATTTGGTACCCTAGGCACAACACTTCCTTTGAGATTATTGGATATTTTTATTCTGACTTTATAGGGTATAGAGTGGATAGATAGATCACTTCTAGAACTTGCCAATTTATAGGACAGTCTTTAGTCTCCTGATCCAGTAGAAAATAGAACTCAGTTTCACTTTCCACTACTGAAGCTGAGTATATTGCCTTAGGAAGTTGTGTGGCCCAAGTCCTTTGGTTAAAGAAACAAGTTTTGGATTTAGGATTACCTATTAGCACAATTTTAGTTCTATGTGATAACACCAGTGCCATCTGCATTTCTAAGAATCCAATCCAACATTCTAGAACCAAACACATTGATATAAGGCATCACTTCATTAGGGACCATATTATAAAAGGGGACATTGAACTATATCATGTAGCAACTGAAAACCAATTGGCTGACATCTTTACTAAATCACTGGCCTTTGACTCATTCAACATTTTGAGGACCAGATTGGGTGTGATTGACATAAATGCATGAATCTGATGACTGCTGATTTATGATGTTTTCTATTTTTCATTTTTATTTCTCTTAGTTTTTATTTGATTTGATTATCTACTTCTTGTTTATTTTTTTAGTCTCTGCTATTTCTTTTTATTATTGCTATTTCTCTGATTTGAGTATTTATTTTGATGCAATTTCCTACCTGTTCTTGATTTACTATTATTTTTATCAGATCACTGCTCACTACTGCTGATAAACTAGATTTCTTGCTAAGAGTTTTTGCCTGGTTTTTATTTGGAAGCTCGTGAGCAGTGATTGACTTCTCTGGATCTATTAAAGGGAAGAAACATTGATGATTATTTCTTTTCCTCTAACTCCTTTAATGGTGTATTGTTTCTTTTGGATAAAAATCTTCTTTAAAACTAAAAAGTTAGTTTTTGAAATAGAGATCTATTTTATCTTCCTATAGTAATCTATCTCATATGAATAGTATTTTCAAACCTTTAAATCATTATTATATATTTTTAATCAAGTGATTTCACTTATCATATGATGTATGATTTTTATTTTGTGAATTACTCTTTCTTACTATAGAGAGTGAGTTTTGTTGTCTCTTATGTCTGGAAGGTAATTTTACAGCTGAGATTCTTCAATGATTATGAAAGGAAGCAAGCTTATAAAAGATGTGCAAAGTGCCAAACAAATTGAAAAAGAGGCACAAAATGAGCCCAAAGCTGAAAAGATGTGCAATGTCACCAAATTGGAAAGATACACAAAATGTATCAAAAATCAAAGATGCATAAAGTGCCAAATAAATTGAAAAACAGGCACAAAATGAGCCCACAAAGAAATAAGCTTTCTTCCCTTTCAGATCCTTAAATGTCTTAGAAAAATCCATGCGACACTTAATATTTTTAAAAGCTTGAGACGAAAAATAATGATTTCTGATTCCTTACTTTGTAATACTATTATATCAGATATTTTTTTAGAATGAGGCTTGAAAGGATCTCTTTTTGAATCTAATTTTTTTTCTTCTGAATTAGACTTTTGTTTGAAAGGAATTTGAACCTATAAGGTGTCTGAGGTAGGAGTTACGAAAGTCAATTTTCTATCTTTTCTGGATTTCAGTATTGTCGATTTTCTTCTTCTTGGCTTTTGAATTAAAAATCAGGGAAAATTCTATTTTACTGGAGCTGATCGATTAAAAAAAATAGTTATTTTTACTTTTGTTTTCTCGTTTCTATTTTTTATTTATTTTAATATGATTTTGTTTTCTTTTTATTTTGTGTGTTTTAGAGATCCCTGATCTTTCCTCTCCATCCTTCACCTACCAGGACATGGCCTGGTTTGGTGAGCAGTTCGCCACCATTTATAGCTACTTTCAGCCACCATCTCCTCCTCCTTCTGATCAGGATCCACCTCTTTATTAGTTTTCTGTGTTATGATGTTTCTTGTTTGTGTTGTTTTGTCTATTCTTCCATCTTTTTTATGATGTCAGAAGGGGGACTTGGTTTTCGAGTTACTAGCAGTTTCTTTTACTATTTGTGTCTTGTAGTTGTTTCCTTTATTATATTTAGTGTCACTGTTTGTCAATGTTTAGTAAAATTTGAAATGAAAAATCTTCTCTCATATGTGCGTTGATTACTCCTATCTATTTGATTTGAAACTACTAAATAAATATTTTCCATCATAAAAAAGAGGGAGATTATTACGAATCTGGATTTAAGGACTATGATTTTGATGATAGCAAATATTTTTGTTTCTGGTTCAGTGTCTAACCTTTCAGGTACAAAAGATCAAATGCAATTCAAGCCAACTAAAGATCAGGTCTATGTGTGTTTAAATGTACTTTTCATTTTTCTTGAGTCAAGTATAATGTAACGGATCCCCAAGCTAAGTAACCTTGCACACACACACTCAGGGGGAGTTTTTTTGAGTGATTTAGTGTTTCTCTTAAAGAAAATTGTACTGTACGATAGGTCATTAATAAATAGTCTTACGACTAATTCTGAATGATTAGTTTGGAGAACTAATCGTACTGTACGATCCATATCGTACTGTATAATTTGAAAAAAAAAACCTTTGCTACTAGGATTATTTTGGTAAGATTTAAATTTTGAGTTTTTGAACTAATCGTACTATACGATGTCAATCGTGCTGTACGATCATTTAAAATCTTGCCAAAATTATCCCCCATATTCAAGCAATTAAATCTTGGTTTTTTAATTATATTTGATCATATTGTATGACGTCAATCATATAGTACGATGGACAGAGATGATTTTGGATCGTCCAGTAGATCATACCAGATGAAACCACGATTTTTGTACTGATCATCCCGGATAATATTTATATCATACTGGATGATGGAATGAAATGAACTAATCATACTGTACGAATGGTATAGTGCGGGATGATGGACAGAGATGAATTTCATTCATCCCATATATCGTTCTGTACGAACAGTTGAAAATAAGTTGATCGTACTATATGATTTATGGATCTTACTGTACGATCTTCATCAATAAAGTCCAAGAGGCTCATCTGTATGATTTAAGAACTGTGTTTGAATGGTTGTGTCTCTATGATCTAAAAATGAATCCCTTAAATTGTACCTTTAGTGTCACATCAGAAAAATTTTTGGGCTTTATAGTGAGACACCATGGAACTGAAATTGATCCTATATAGATTAAGGCCATCTTAGACATGCCACATCCTAAGAGTCTTAACCAATTAAGGTATCTTCAAGGCAGGTTGGCATACCTGAGGTGTTTCATTTTAAATCTATCTAGAAGATATTAGGCTTCCACTATTTTAGCAAAGAGGGACTCCAAATTCATATGGGATAAGAAAATGTTACAACACTTTCAAAAATATCAAGCTATACATAATAAATCCTTGAGTCTTGGCTACTATAATTCTTGGGAAGCCATTGATCTTATACACTGTCATTTTGAATAAGTCACTTGGCACTTTGTTGGCACAGGTTGATGGAATGGAAAAGAAAAAGGTGTTGCACTATCTTAATTGGTGTCTCATTCTAGCAAAATTAAGTATATAATAATTAAGAAGTATATTTTTGCCTTAATTTTACATTTCAAAAGCTAAGATATTACATGCTTTCTCATCAGGTAACTTTAATTTTATGTATAAATCCACTACAATATCTTATGACTTGACCTACACTGTCAGGATTCTTAGCATGGTGGTCTATAATTTTTGCTTACATTTGATATTACATTAATTCACCTATTTTCTATGAAAGGGCAGGCTATTACTGATTTCTTTATAGCACACCCACTTCAAACAGTCTCCCCTAGATGATGATTTTCTTGATGAGCAAATTATAAGTTTAGAGGAATCTTATAGTCTTATCTTGAAATTATTTTTTGATGGAGCTACATCTTCTAAAAAAGATGTAGCACAAGAATCTACCCTTCATGGAAAAGCCAACATTGGATTGATCCTCATAACACCATAAAAGTGAATAATGCATTTTTATTATCATTTGTTAGGGTCTTTTACTAATAATGAAGCTGAATATGATGATGTAATAACTAGTTTTGAACTTACAATTTTTATAAAAATAAAAGAAATAAAAATATTTGGAGATTCTCACTTAGTTATCAACCAGATTGCAGGAACCTATAAGTTTTAAATCTAAAACTCCTGAAATATCATTAATACACAATGCACCTTCTCAAGCAAATTCCTGTTATTGCTTTGTATAGAATTCCCCATGGAAGTGATTGAGCAGTAGATGTCTTGGCAAAGCTTGCAAAAGAATTTGCCTGTCTAGAAAAATATTCCATTCTTATAGAGATTCAGAATATATAGATTTTGTCTCCATAGATATGGAATATATCACCGAGAAATGTTTGTAATCTTGTCTGCCTCTACAATGGATGATGAAGGAATTGATTGGAGGCAACATTTTCTTGAATATATCTGAGAAGGTAAACTCCCACATGACAAATATCTTGCTAATTAAATTAAATAGCATGCTTTATCTCATGCACTCATCAATAAATCTTGTATCATCATTCATACACTCAGATGTTATTGTGTTTCTTAGGCAAATGTGAAGCCCTAACGATTATGAATGAGGTACATGCCAAATTGTGTGGTGCTCATCAATACAGTCCCAAAATAAAAATGAAAATCAAAAGCTTGGAAATTATTGATCTTCGATGATTGTTGATTGCCTGAATGTTTCAACATGCTGTCATCAATGCCAAGTATATGGTGTAGTTTTATATCAGCTGTCTAATATATTACTTCCCATGATAACTTTATGGCCCTTTAAAAGATATGGAATGTATATCATTAGCCCTATTAATCGTCTATCTTTGAAGGGTAGTTGCTTCATTTTAGCTGTGATTGATTACTTTTCTAAATGAGCAAAAGTAATTCCCCTACATCAAGTAACATCACATCATGTCAAGAAATTCTTCTATAAATATATTATAAACTAATTTGGCGTACCCCATAGAATTATATTCGATAATGGGTTTACATTTAAGTTAACTGAAATAAATAGTTTTACCAGACACCATGGTATTGATTGGAGATGCTCAATAATCTATTACCCTTAGGATATTGGGTTGGTTGAGGCATTTAAAAAAAGTTTATGCAAATGATAAAGAAAACCTTAAATGATAACAAAAATTAGTGGCATAAATGGTTAGTGGAATAAAAAAAAGAGGTTAGTGGAATGTTTGTGGGAGTATCAAACCACTCATCAAACACCAATATAATTCACTCTATTTGCTTCGGGTCCTAGGTCATGCTCCCTTTGGAGGTATAGATTCCTTCATTAAAAATTATCGTGCAAAATAAAATCATAATTGAATAGAATGCATAAATTTGATTGGAGGAACTTGATGGAATTGATGAACATCATTTATAAGTATAACAAAATTTAGAATTATATAAGTCACTGATGGTTCAATCTCATGATAAGCTAGTTCGCCGAAGAACTTTTCAACTAGGTAACTTGGTCTTAGTTCTTCAATGACCTATTTTAGCCCTTCAGAAGGTTGACAAAAAGTTTTAACCAACACGGGAGGGACCATTCATCATACAGAAATTCTATGAAGGAGGTTCCTATAAACTTATTGATTAAAGAGGTGACCACCATATACTTCCTATTAATAGGCATTGCCTCAAGAAATATTATGCTTGATATAAAAAATTCAAACTCAATAAAATCTCTTCAAGTTCAATATATTTAAATATAATATTCCAAATTCAAATCCAAATCAAAATCAAAATTAATAATCATCTCAACCAAAATCAAATCTAGGTTAGATATATTTTACTAAATCCCCAAAAGTTTATGTAGACTATCACCTTGACTAGTTCCCCTAGCTAGATGTGAGTCCCCGTGCTTGTTATCTAGGATAGTTATTAAAAATCAAAATATGATCGATTAGGAGTAGGTGTGAGTTCCTGAGCTTCCTACCTCCTAGGATCTCAATTAACTATTAGTGGATTTAAGCCTGTCGGCTCCATCATACTAAAAGTTCATTGGGGTTGGTTGTTAAGCCCTTATGAACTAGTCCCGAAGCTAACCAAGCGGCGGCGGGGGGGGGGGGGGGGGGGGGTGAATTTGTATTTTTAAAATTTAACTTAAACAACAAGAAAATCTTTTTGTAATTTTTGATATTTTAAAATAAACTACTTTTATCCCAAGGCAAAAGCAAAATAATTTCTTAGAAATAGAATTATGATGTTTCAACCACACAAATAATTAAGAGTAAATAATGCAGAAATTAAAGTAAAGAAAAATAAATGAAAAGAGCACACCAAATTTATAGTGGTTAGGTCAGCTTGATCTACGTCCACTCACCGGAGCCTCCCCTCCAGGTATTGCACTAAAACTATAGTGTCTCTCCTTTTGCCCCCACAGCAAGGCGGAGAAGCCCTTACAAAATCTTTCCACTAACCCGATGAGGCAGAGAACCTTGAATCCTTTTTCACCCTCTTGGTGAAGGCAGAGAACCCAGAATCCTTTTACTTTCTCCTGGAGTAGGCAGAGAACCTGATAATCCTTTTACTCCCTCCTGGAGTAGACAAGGAGCCTAGATCTGATGCTGATGATTATCTCCCCAGAGCCCCCAAGCAACCAAGGATGAAGAAGGAAGAAGACGATCAAATCCTTACTTGGAGCAACTTTTGTGATACCCCTTACAAACTCCCCGTCACAAGATCTTCTCTCTCTCTCCCAAACTCTCCCTCTTCTATAAGCTCTCTTTGGACAGAAAAATAGCAAAAGATTTTTTAACGTTGGCTTAGAAGAGCTTAAATAGAAGGCCTCAAAAAGTGCCCTAAATTTCAACTTATCGTCAAAGATCATCTTGGACAATCTGTTGATCGTCTTGTATGATCAGTACAAAAAGAGTCTTTTTGCCAGGATGATTGCCATTGTTTGGATGATCAGAAGAAATACTTTCTACATATCTCCAGGATGATTATACGATCGTACGGGATGATCAGTTTAATTTGAGTGGTAATCGATAAATCATCCAGATAAAAGTTCGAGACGTCCAGTATGATATTCTGGATGATCAGAAGAAAATCATTATTTTTATTCGGGATTATTGGTGATCATCCCACAAAATAAAAAGGATCATCCGGGATGATCAGGTTGATTGTCTTGTATGATATGATTGATCAATTTAACCATAATTAGTCTCCTAATCAAGAGATTATTTTAGGCAAGATTGTAATGAATCATCCAGGATGATCAGAATCGTCCTGTATGATTAGTTCAAAATATATAAAATAAATATTGCCTAAAATATGATTGGCGGTTGATTTCTGAATTTAAATATATCATCCAGGATGATGGGAGGATTGTCCAGAATGATCTGACTAATCAGTTTTACTTAAGCCATATGCCCTAATTAGGGTTTTTATTTTTAACTGATTGTTCAGGATGATTTTGGATTGTCCTATACGATTTGATCAAAAAATAAAAATCTCTCTAACTTACCAGATTTCTCCCCTTGAGTGTGTGTGTATAAGGTTACTTAGCATCAAGATCCACCTTATTACATTTGGCTCAAGCAAAGGTAAATATAATTGGAATAAAAAAGTTACAGACTTACTCAGTCCTAATCTATCCAATCTTGAGTTGGATTGAATTGTAACTGATCTTGTGGACCTGAAAAGTTAGTAGGCAGGGCAACTAAATAGATGTGCAGTTGTAACAAGAATGTTTGTTATCATCAAAATTAGAATGCTTGAATCCAGATTTATAAAAAATACTTTAGTTACCTCTAGCCCATTAAAGATTAGTTGTGAATCCCTGTACTTGCTTTCCTCAAGATTAAATCTGCTAGCATTAGAGAAACCCTTACAGTACCATTTTAATATTAAAATTAAATTCTGTTAGATATTTTAAGGATTAGGTGTGAGTCCTTGTGCTTCCTATATACTAGACTAACTATTGTTGGATCAAGCATATTGGGCCCACTATAATCTAGTCTTCTTTAGTATCATAAGGTTGGGTATGAGTCCCCATGCTTGCTTTCCTTAGATCTAGAGGTAACCTAAATCATAGAAATTTGGATCCCTTAGAAATAGCTGTGATTCCCTAAGATTCCTATTTTTTAGGATCTTAGCTAGGTTTGTGTTAGATTAATCTTATTAGTCCCCTTCATGGCTTAGTTATCTTTAGTGTCTTTAGGTTAGGAGTGAGACCTTATGCTTCCTTTTCTTAGACTTAGAGGTAATCTAAATTGAGGGAATTTTAGTCTTTTTATAGTAGTTATGAGTCCTTGGGTTTTCGATCTCTAAGACTAGCTAGTGCTAGATTTAAGCCTGTTAATATTGCTTGGTGCAAATCAATTACAATTTTATTTTTAGGAAAATTTGAATATAGATTTTTAAATTTTAGTTTTGAAGTTGAACATGTCATTATGAATGATATATCATCTCGGAAGGTGAAAATACTATTCTCTAATGGGTTCAAATTACAAAACTATGAATTTCACCCTAACTATCATAGTCAAATTCAAGAAAAACTACATATGACCCCTAAGGGTCAATATGATGTTTGATCAAGTATTTAGCTATGATAATCTAGATGTACTATCATTAATGTCATATTCAATGGCATGTTAATAAATGATATATCTCCTTGAAGAAAGAAAATAATATTTATTATCCATGATTTGAATGTGACGATAATGATCATCTTTTAATCTTAATTTTTCCAAAATAATAATTTCCCCCCATCCTATTTATGAGCTAAATAGGATGGGTTTTATTTTATTAAGGGTCTTAAATCACTTACGAAGGCAAATCTTCATAGTTAATTACATCATAAGAAGTTTTAGGCCTCCTATGAATACTCTCGATTAAAATAATAATAAAAATTTTATTTTTTAGATTTTCTAAGAGTGATATAAAAGGAATTATATGGGAATTTCAATAGGGATTTGATTAATTTTTGAACACTTATTTTAGAGGCCAAAGGATGAGAATTATGAGGCATTTTGGGATTTTGAAATAATTCAAAAATTCTTCAACCTGTCATATGTTGGATTTTAAATTTTAGAAGAAAGAAATTTTAATTCAAGTTGATACTATATTAGAATTTTGAGATTAAGTTCCCAATATTGCGGACTTATGATTTTTGGTCTGCCCCAAATCCTAGATCTAAGTTGGGTCACTAAATAATTGTAGACCAGAACCTAACTAATGACATGCAAATCTAGGCTTACCTCGATATGGATGTGAGAGCCAGCTAAACCACCTAGGCACTTAAAATAATTAGTCTGGTCTTATGATAGATAGGTAGGCTGTTATTTAAATTTTAGAGAAATTAGGAGCCAACATCTAGAGAAGATCATAAGTGGCCCCTTTACTTATTTATGGTAATAATGCTCGATGTAATTATAATTTATTTTCTTAGTTAATTTATAATGCAATGCATGTTGATCGACTTTGTATGTAAAAATTATGTGATAAACTTTAAAAATTAGGCTTATAATATAAATTTTCTCCTAGAGATGCACAACATCCCCTAGATAGAGTTGTACCCTAATAGGTCAGGTGATTTGCCATAACCTGTAGGCAAGGAGACGTCTAATAAGAAGAGAAAATTAATATGAATGCATGAAAAACCCCTGGCATGCCCATGCTTACTTCTTAGGATTATTTTTCTATGTGAGCCTGATATTTTTTATTTAATTATAAGTAGAGGAATTTTTTTTATTGTCCTTAAGAGCCTAATCACATTCTAGTAAAAAAATAAATCCCACATACAAGAAATAAACTTAGAAAAGTAAACAATTTCTAAAGCATAAAAAATTTAAACAAACATCATCACATAATATCAAATAAATGCAAAAGTCCATGTGGCAAAAAAAAAAAAAAAATAGAAGTGGTCGGGCACCATTAACAACATCCCATATTCTAATCCTATAGAATGACGTAAGTTTTAAAATTGGATATTTTTTATCTTTGCTCCATCAGCTCTTTTCTTTGGGCTCATTAGATCCACCGGGTCCTATATCCAAAAGAAAGAAGTCTTCCCCAAAGGGGTGTTTCTTTTTGTCTTTAGATTTTAAGTCATCCTAATTTGAAACCCTAAATAAAAGGAACTCTCCCCTAAAGGATGTTTCCCTCCCCTTTGGACTTTCAATTGGATACTAATATCCTATTTTAAATTATCTTTCATAACTCTTTAAAATTTAAATTTCCACATAAAAAAAATTAAAATGACTCTATACTCCCTACACGTTATCCTAGGCAATACATATAAAATCAATAAAATAAATACCAAGCATTTATATATAACTAATTACTCAAATTTGGGCCAACATATTTATTTGGCCATGCTTTTAAATTTTAGGGGGTTAGCAATTTTAGCACCTACAAAAATCTTTTTAATCGTATTTTAATTAGCCCCCTTATTCATAGTTCTACAGGAGCATGGCCACCTACATAAAACTTCATTACCATCCAGATCATCCTAACATAAGAAAATCTAGCACCCATAACATATAACATGATAAAGGAAAAACATCACATCATATGCAACATAAATTACATCAAACCATAACAACCAACATATAAGAAAAATTGCATAAAATCTCCATAAAATTAATGTTACACAAAGAAAGAAGGCATAAAAAAATAATATCCTAACCAAAATCTTGGGTTTGTTGTCAACAATCCATTTATGGTGTGTGTATTGAAAGTATGTGCAGGTTGTTAAATGTGCTACAACTGTCCCAAGGCTAACCAAGAGGGGGGGGGGGGGGGGGGCTGGGGTGAATTGGTAATTTTAAAAATTCTTGGTTATTTAGAAAACTGATTAAATATTCTGAGCACAATAATAAATTTTATGACAATTTCCACATTGATAATTTTTACAAAGATATTTATCAACCACAAAAATTTAAAAATACAAAAAAATAAAAAGCAGTAAAAAGTAAAGAAATAGAAAATAGTAGATTTTATAGTGATTCGGTACAACTAGACCTACATCCTCTCCCTGGAGACTCCTTCTCCAGGTGTTGCACTACTTAATAGTGTCTCTCCTTTTGCCCCCACAACAAAGCGGAGAAGCCTTTACAAACTCTCTTCCACCAACCTAGTGCGGTAGAGAACTGACACCTTTTACACTCTCAAAGTGATGTCAGCGTACCAAGTCATCCTTTTTCACCCTCTGGTTGGAGGCAGAGAACTCAACATTCTTTTTCACCCTCCTGCTGATGGCAGAGTACCGACGTCCTTTTTAACCCTCCTAGTGATGGCAGAGTACCGGATCTCCTTTGAAAATCCTCTCTCAAGAGCCTTCAAGGAAGTAGGGAAGAACTATGGAGAACAAATAAGAGATCCTCACCGTTGGGCACTTTTGTGAATCCCCTCACAAATTCCTCTCATAAGATCTTTCACTTTTCAATCTCAAGATACTCTCCCAAACACACTCCTAAAATACACTCAAGAGAAATTCGCAGCAAGATCTATGGATAGTCAATTTTTGGACACTTATATATGAAGGGCAAGAAAAACTGTACAGAAAACTAAAAATTTCAGGTTGAACGGACTCCAATCGTACAGTGCGATCGATGATCGTATGTACGAACAGTTCAAAAATGAACTTTTTCATCTAGTACGATCCTATACGAACATGATTTCATACTCTGTTAGTCATCTGTATGAACTGACATTGCATAGTATGAACAATTCAAAAATGTACTCATTCAACCGATACGATCGTGTATGAACTTCATTTCATATTCTGTCAGTCATCTGTATAAACCCCACATTGTACAATACGACCAGTTCAGACAAATCATGTCTTTCTTGGTAAAAAAGTGGACAATATCATTTCGTACTCTGTGAATCCTCTGTATGAACATAAATCATACAGGATGAACATAAATTGTACAGTATGAATAGATCAAAAATTGCAAGTTCATTTGAGACAATCTGGTATTCATCCATTTCATACTCTTTCAGTCATCTGTATGAACCAAGGATCATACAATACGAATAATACTTAAAAATTTTCATGCATGATTTGATTTACTTCGCTTTGAAGGAACTACATGTCAAATCGTGCCGATACGATCCATAAATTGTATTATATAATTAGTTTTAAAATTTAAGATTTTAATTACTCCCCCAGTGTGTGTGTGCACGGTTACCCAATTACAATTATAATCTCTCAGACTCAAGAAAAATAGAAAAAATACAGACTTCAATTACAAGAAACCTTAATCTAATTTGTCTTGAAATCTTCAGCTGTTTGGAGTATAATTTTCCTGAAATATTAGTACACACAAACAACACAAACAAAATATATCCAATATATGTTAGGAGAAATAATAATCAACATAATAATATTTCGGTATCATCAAAAACTCACATAAAATAAAAATATAGTTTTGAAAACTAAGTTACAACAATCTCTCCCTTTTTGATGATGGCAAAACACTTAATATTTGAGTTAACATTTAGGTAAAATTTTCTCCTAAGCTCCCCCTAAATAAATAACCAAGCTAAAATAAGGGATTCCAATGAAGTTAAAAAAACACAACCCTAAATAAAAAAATTAACACATCATGAAAATCACACAACAAATAATCATGCATACATATATCAAAATAAATCAAATAACACACATTAAATAACATCAAACACATCAAATAACATCAAACAATATTTGACTCCCTCTTTTAATAATAACAAAACGGGAAGTATTCCTTGAAAAGATAAGTTTTTGTGGAAAAATCAAACTAGTTGATGAAGATGGAGATTTTAAAGTAATTGCAAATACGACATTAACTTCCTAATGCTAAAAAAGAAAAAGCTCAAATTTTAAATCTAAGAATAACTAAGATAAGAAAAGTCAACCAGGTTCACTGTTCATTCTAGACATAGCAAATAATAAAAATAATTATTACAGAAGTAATGAAATAAAGATTAATAATTTTCTAATTCAATAGTGAAGATTATTGCTGATTATATAGATTTGTGTGAGAAATAGAATGATAAAGGAAATAACAGTATCAATTGGCGACATTGCACTTCTTTTCAATTGTATGTGGCACACTTTATGCATCTTTTACAGTTTGGGCTAATTTTGTGCCTCTTTTCACTTGGTGAACATTGCACATCTTTTAAAATATGTGCCATATTTTGTGCATCTTTTTTTTTTTTACATTTTAGCTCTTTCCATATCAACAAATCTTTAACACAAAATCCAATAATTAACAAAAATAAACATATTTAAAAAGAAATAAAATAAAGGTAAGACATATATTTTGTAATAATTATATCTAAATAATATTTATCTTTAAGAACATGAGATTGATCTTCTAATCTACATCCATTCATAATGTAATTTAAAATTTTGAGAGATTAAATTTTGCAAGGAAATTAATTTGTAAAGTAATTTAAAATTCTGTTATAGAGATCAACCACAAGCGATTTATCTCCAAAAACATAAACATTTCAAGACAGCATTCCATCATTTCATTCATCATTTAAAATCATACAACCACATCATGAAGACACTAACACATGAAATCACTGAAATCATAGAAAAACATCTCAGCAACAAATACATAAACTCATCAACAACTACAACACAGAAGTACAACTAATATCCTAAGGGACCTTGATCTGGAGGTGGTGGAGGATTGAACATTATAAAGTAACTCCTTATCGTAGCTATATTCATGTTGACCGAGTCGAATTGCCCTCGGATCCAACCCATGTCCTCATTGTATCTAGTATCCTGCTAGTTCAGGTGATTCTTAATTTGATCAAAGCGTTGATCAAAATAAGTTTTCAATCTGTTGAAATGCTGGACCATTTATTGGTAGAAATTCTAATTGGGTCCAGGTAGGTGCAGGTGCTCCTTCTCCCTCTGAGTCATCTCCCTCAGAACTTTGATCCTGACTAAAAAGTGCATAAAAAGAGGAATCAGTAAAGTAAACCGGAAGTTCATTTGGAGGTTCAGGATGGACCATGTTATATTTCTTTTCTAGAATGTAGATAATTAGATGTCATAAGACCACATTTTTCTTCCTCCTATTATGAGGAAGTCTAATATTAGAAAGTTTGTAGATATAGTCTATGATTAGTTGGGCTTCATCAATAGGAGTTTTGATCATGATCAAATATATGATGGTTGACAAAAGAGGAGTCAAAAGAGGAGTCATATTTTAACGAGCACCATCTTTTGGAATTATAGAGGTTTTCAAAATGTGCTGGATGATCCTAGCATTCTGGTTAATGGAATAGACACGAGGAAGATGGCTTACTTGTTCAACGCCACTAAGAGTTTGATTTACATCCATCCAATCATCATATACTCTAGAGGTCATGGTATGTGCTCTCACTCTTAAAGTCCTAAGGTAAAGAAAGTTGCCTAGATCTTCCTTTATTATTTCAACTCATTGCTTAAATACATAAGAGGTCATCCTAGTTTGATCTTACTTATTTTCATGTTTGGAAGAAACATTTGAAAAGTTTCACGATGGTATGCGTAAATTAAGGTAAGGATAAAGGAAAATTGGGTTGAGGCAAATAGGGGCATGACAAAAAAAGTTGATGTCACTCTGAATGAGGAGTCGAGAAGGGGTTATTTTGGCTGTAAGATACCAAAAGAAAGCTTCCTCATTTTCCTTAGAAAGAAAGTTATCGTCCCTACCAGATCGAGAGGATGAGCCCTTAAAAGTACGAGCTTGTTTTCTACTACTGGCCATCCTTAAGGTTTGGACTCGAGGAAATTGAAGAGAATGTGAAGAAAAACTTATCCAAGACCTTTCTATTAAAAGAAAAATGATCTATCATACAATACAAAATTTACATCGTACGTACGATTTCGAAATCATATGAGACAAAAAATATTTCATACATACGAACAAAAATGGCCAAAAATAAAATAGCTTTTCATAAACTGCTATTGCAAATCTGGTTTTAAAAAATACAGTCTTGATGATGACAGACATGTTTGTATTCTATTTTACTTGGCTAACCCACTGCAGGTACAAAAGATCAAAAGTAACTCAAGCCAACTCAAGATCAGGTCCAAGTGTGTCTATATGTAATATTTTCCATTTCTTGAGTCAAATGTAATATAAATGATCTCCTAGCTAAGTAACCTTGCACAGACACACTCAGGGAGAGAGCTTGAGTGAATTAGAGTTTTTGTTTAATTTTTATTCAGATCATCCTGGATGATCAAGTGAAAATAAAAACCCTAATTAGGGTGACCAAGTTAAGTCTGTCTGATTAAGCCAATCGTCCTGGACGATCCATCCATCGAACGGGATGATAGGCTCAAATCAGAAATTCTCAGTCGCCATATCAAGTTAGGCAAGTTTTATTTTTAGAGATTTGATCTGATCGTCTCGAACAATATGTGTATCATCCTGGATGATCTAGTACAATCATGCCTAAATTAGTCTCGTGATTAAAGAAAGGAATTAATATTTAATTGATACGATCATATCATCTGGGATGATCACAAGATCATCCGGGATGATCATGATCATCCAGTGAGTTTAACCTGTACGTCCAGAGTGGTGCTCAGGATGATTTTGGCACTTTTTAAACTAATCGTACAGGATGATAGACATATCATCCTGGACGATCAAGTCATTTTTGGATCATCTAGTATAAGTTCCTCTAGACGACCAGAGCGATCTTCTGGATGAAATTCTTGAATTTACACTAATCGTCCCGGACGATCGCATAATCATACAGGACAATCTGAACAACTTTTTCTACTAATGGTCTAGAAGAGCCAGATCGTCCAGGCTGAAATAGGTGATTTTGAACTGATCGTACAAGACGATCTTTAGATCATCCTGAATGATATTGGCCGACCAGTTGAGATTTAGAACAAATTTTGAGCCCTCCTATAAAAGATCTTTTTCTTCCAATAAGAAAAATATTTTTGCCACTTTCCTTTACAGAGAAACCCTAGATAGAGAGAGAGTTTGGGAGAGAGAGAGAGAGGATCTTATGAGGAGGAGTTTGTGAGGGATTCACAAAGGTTACTCCAAGAAAGGATCAGAGTCTTCTTCTCCGTTCATCGTCTCTCATCTTGCCGGTGTTTTCTGTGGGAGGATCGTTCGCAAGAAGATCTAGGTTCTCTGCCCGCTTCAGGAGGAAGCGAAAGGAGTTCGGGTTCTCTGCCTCCTTCAGGAAGAAGTGAAAGGAGTTCAGGTTCTCTGCCTGCTTCAGGAATAAGTAAAAGGAGTTCAGGTTCCCTGCCTCACCAGGTTGGTGGAAAGGAGTTTTGTACAGGCTTCTCCGCCTTGCTTTGGGAGCAAAAGGAGAGTCACTTTTGTGTTAGTGCAATACCCAGAGGAGAGGCTCCGGGGAGTGGACGTAGGTCAAGTTGACCGAACCACTATAAAATCTGGTGTGTTCTTTCTGATTATTTTATGCACTTTATTTTTCTGTTATTATCTGCTTGGGTGAAATCTGTGGTTGATCATTTTGCTTATGTGTTTTCTTGTTTCCACTGCAAATCATCGAAAAGATTGTTCCTTTTGCTTATGAATTTTTACATAACCAATTCACCCCCCCTCTTGGTTAGCCTCGAGACTAGCTCATCAGGGCTTAACATCCCTATCGAACTTTCAATTGCCACTCCCAAAGAGTCATTTCATACAGGCTTTTTGACCAGACGATCGTACAGATGAACACCTATTTGTCCGGGATGATCGGAATATTAATGATCATTTTATGACAGTTAGGTTCATCCACATGATAAACTAACAACAGGATCGTATAGATGAAGTGCAATTTCGTATGTATGATCTGTATTCAATAATTGACTCTCTGAAAACTATCCCCAATTGTATAGATGAAAAATAATTAATCGTACTGATGATGATGACATCGTATAGTATTACTTACATCAAAAAATCTCAATTTCATTTGCTCACTCAGAAAAATATCATATACATGTTTCAGGATTCATACAGTACAAAACAAATTCATACAGTACAAAGAAAAATAATTAAAATAAGATATGATAAAATATTTAAAAAAACTTTTCAAAAATGAATCACTCAAGATCCGAAAAAATGCAACAAAGAATAAACAACCAAGAACAAAAAGAACAAACAAAACAAAAGAAAACATACATATATACAAACTCTAACATACCACATAAGAAAATAAACATACACACAAATACATTACAAATCAAATTTATGGATATTCAATTTAAGCATTAAGATCAATCACACCTAATCTAGTTCTTAAGGTGCTAAACGTGTCAAAAGCCAGATGTTTTATGAAAATATCTGCTAGTTGATTCTCAGTGGTAACATGATGTAATTTAATTTCTCCTTTAGCCATATAATCTCTAATGAAGTGATGTCTAATATCAATATGCATGGTTCTAGAATGTTGAATAGGATTCTTTGAAATACATTTGGCACTTATATTATTATAAAAAATTAGAATAGTGCCAATAGAAAATCCTAAGTCAATCAGTTACTATTTTAACCAAAGAACCTATACCAAACAACTACCTAAGGTAATATATTCTACTTCAATAGTAGAAAGGACTACTAAATTCTACTTTTTGCTAGACCAAAAAATTAAAAAGTTTCCTATGAATTGATAAGTTTTAGAAGTACTTTTTTTATCAACCCTACATCCTGTAAAATTTGAATTAAAATATCCAATGATTTCAAAAGAAGAGCTGTGCTTAGGATACCAAATCTTTAAGTTTTGAGTTTCCAAAAGATATCTTAGAATTCTCTTAACAGCAGTTAGATGTGATTCCTTTAGATCAGCTTGAAATCTAGCACACAAATAAACATTAAATATAATATCTTGTCGGCTAGCAATCAAGTAACGTAATGATCTAATTATTCTTCTAAATTTCTTTTGATCAACATATTTTCCCTTAAGGTCCTTATCTAACTGCTTGAGGAAATCATTGGTGTACTCATTGGTTTAGCACTATCCATCTCATATTTCTTGAGGATATCTTTAATATACTTTAACTGACTCAGAAATGTCCGATCCTTCTATTGCTTAATGCTAAAACCAAGAAAGTAACTCAAATCTCCCATCAAACTCATTTCAAATTCACTGCTCATTATCTTTAAAAATTCATCACAAAGAGTTTTATTGATGGATCCAAATAAGATATCATCAACATATATTTGAACAATGAGTATGTCATCTCCTATCCTTTTTAAGAAGAGAGTGGTGTCCACACTTCCTTTAACAAATGATCTTTCTAACTTGAAAGTGCTTAACCTTTCATACCAAGCCCTAATTGCCTGTTTTAGTCTATATAATACCTTTTTCAATTTAAATACATGCTTAGGGAATTTTGAATTTTTAAAGCCCGGAGGTTGCTCAACATAAACATCCTCTTATATTACCCCATTAGGAAAGACACTCTTAACATCCATTTGAAATAATTTAAAAACCTTTAAAATAAGCGAAGGCTAGTAATACCCTTATCTCTTCAAGTATGGATATAGGGGCAAAAGTTACTTTAAAATTAATTCTTTCTATTTGATTATATCCCTTGGCCACTAATCTTGCCTTATTTCTAATTACAACACATGAATCATTCATTTTATTTTTAAACACTCACTTAGTTCCAATAACACTTTGATCCTTAGGCCTTTGAATCAATTCCCAAACATTATTTCTAACAAATTGATTCAACTCTTCTTGCATGGCCAAAATCTAAAATTCATCCGAAAGTGCTTGATTTATATTAGTGGGTTCAATCATTGATATAAAGGCAGAATGATTTACTTCTTTGCTAAGTCCATGACTAGTTTTAGCACCCTCACTAGATTCACCTAAAATCAATTCTTTAGGGTGATTCATAAAAAATTTCCATCCTCTAGGTAAAGGGTTTTCTGTTCCAATATTCTCTTCCAAATTTGTCTTTTCAATTCCTTGAGAGATATCATCAATATGATCTTCTTCCAACCTTGGCTCTTTAGAAATGCCAGATTCATCAAAAACTACAGGGAGGTCTCCTCAACTACCAAAATTCTCTTGTTAAAAACCCTATAGGATTTGCCAACACTAAAATATCCCAAAAAAATTCCTTCATCAAATTTAGAATCAAATTTTCCTAAAGGCATTTTATCATCTTTATGACTGAAGACCCGACATCCAAAAATATGCAAATGTGAAAGATTAGTTGTTCTTCTCTTAAGAAGTTCATAGGGTGTCTTATTTAAGTTGGATCTATTATTCACCCTATTCAGAACATAACATGTCATACTAACCGCTCCAGTCAAAAAATATTTTAGAAGTGAATATTCTACCAACATGGATCTAGAAGCTTCTATCAAAGTTTTATTCTTTCTTTCGACAACCCCATTCTACTGAGGGGTTCTAGGTGCTGAAAATTTGTGATCAATTCCTTGTT
Organism: Dendrobium chrysotoxum; assembly: GCA_019925795.1. Taxonomy (NCBI): domain Eukaryota; kingdom Viridiplantae; phylum Streptophyta; class Magnoliopsida; order Asparagales; family Orchidaceae; genus Dendrobium; species Dendrobium chrysotoxum. Next base: position 16,528,198 of record CM034304.1, on the reverse strand, counting down.
AATTACAAAAATCCTTAAAATTTTCATTTTCAAACTCTCCTCCATGATCACTCTGAATTGATAAAATTTTACACTATAGCTTTCTCTAAATCCAAGTATAAAAACTTCTAAATTCATCAAATAATTTACTCTTATGAAATAAGAATTTGACCCAAATGAATCTTAAAAAATTATCAATAATTACAAACGCAAAAACTTTACCTCTTAGACTTACAGTGCCAACCGGTCCAAAAAGATCCATGTGTATGACTTCTAGTGGTTTGCTAGTTCTTAGATCTTTAATTGAATGAAAGGAGGACTTCACCTGCTTTCCTAATTGACATGCATCATATAGGTGATCCTTACTAAAGCCTAGTTTGGGTATTCCTCTAACCAACTCTTTTTGGATAATTTTCTTAAGATTTTTTATGCTTGCATGACAAAGTCTTCTATGTCATAACCAAGATTCATCATTAACAGTTTTAAGACAAAAAGTATTTGAGGACTTAACAAAATTTAAATGAAGCATGTACATATTATTTACCCTATTTCCATGCAGTACATCAATTCCATTTCGGCTTATAATGCAGCTTGTAGGTAAAAATTTAATATTGAAATCTCTATCACAAAGCTAACTAATACTCAAAAAGTTATATTTCAAGCCTTCAACCTATAAACTATTCTCAATGAAAAAATTGTTCTTATTACCAATCATACATGTACCTACCACTCTCATAGTGATATTATCTCCAAGTGTTACCTTGCCTCCATTCCTCACTTCCAACGTTATAAATTGATTTGCATATCAGTTATATGCTTTAAACATCCACTCTCTAGGTACCAAATACTCTCATGAGGTCTTGTATTAGAATACTTCTACAAAAAGATCAAATATTAGACTTGGGAACTCAAATAAATTTGGGTTCACCTCTTGGCAATGATAAACAAGATGCATGCTTGATATACTGTGAGTTATGCATCTTAGGTCTCCACACTTGATGTGTTCTACTATGAATTATGCAAGTGTGGGATATGTGTCCTAACATTCCACATGAAAAATATTTCGCACCAAGAAAAGGATTTTTTAATCTATATGAGTTATATTATCTCTTTCTAGGTTTTGAACTTATATGCTTTTGTTTAGAGTCATAGAGTTATTCAAGTGTTGGTGTCGATTTATTTTCCATAATAGCCTTCATTTTTGTTTCTAGATATGAGTTTCTATTTTCCAACAATGAAATTTCTATTTTCAAATCAATTTCCTTATATTCAACTTCTTTCGTAAAAACTTTACAATCATTTTCAAGTTCAATATTTAATGATTTCAATAGTTCATACTTTTTATTCAAATCATCAAACTCATCCAATAATGTCATGTGGTTACTATCAATTGATGCGTAATCATTCCTAAGGATGTCAAGCTCTTTTTATAAATTTAAAAATTCTATGTTCAACTTTGCATGTAACTTTTTGAGTTTCCTATATGTAGTATGAATTTCCTTAGATACATTAAATAACTCATCATAGGATAAATCACATACCTCCTCCTGATCCGGATGATCAAGTTTGTCTGCCCTTAAGCACAAGTTCGTGACTTCTTCCTCTGCTTCTGTTTCTGAGGTGTCAGAAGCTGAGTCAGCCCAGAATGCTCTTTGCAGTTTCTTCTTACCCTTCCTAACATTGGTTTTCTCCTCAACCTTCTCCTTGCTAGGATTGGCTTTGAGATTCGGGCAATTAGATTTGATATGTCAAGGCTTCCAGCATTCAAAACAAATTACATTATTAGAAGCTTTTGTATTTTTGTGGAACTTACCTTTGTCACACTACTAACGTCTCCTTTACTTTCTTCTCAGAAAACTTTTGAATTGCCTCATCATGAGTGCAATATCATCTTCATCCTCAAGTTGTGACTGATCATTCTCAAAGTCATCCACTTTTAATGCGATATTCTTCTCCTTTCACTTGTCACCTGTATCAATCTGTCTTTGAGTCACTCCTTGTTTATAAGTATTTAGTGATCCAAGTAGATTGTCAATAGAATATACATTTAAGTCTTTTGACTCTGTTATAACAGTTATCTTTGCATCATAAGCAGTCAGTAAATAATGTAGAATTTTATTTACTTTTTTTAAATTTGTTAGTTCCCTATCTAAAGCATGCAATGAGATGACTATCTGTGTAAAATGAGTATACATGACACTAATTGATTTATTCGATTTCATGTGAAAGAGTTCGTAGTTATTAAAATATTCAATCTGGATTATTTCACCTCATTAGTTTCTTCATACATTATGCAAAGTCTATCATAAATTTATTTCCCAATTTTATAGGTTGAAACACAAATGTAATCTTTAGATTTAAGAGCATAGAAAAAGCTATTTTAACCTTCTGCATTTAACTGAGCTATGTCTTTTTCCTCTAATATCCAATCAGTAAATGGTGTTTCAATCCTAATGCCATCAACAAGTCTAGTAGGAGCAATATAGCCATCCTGTACTAACATCCACATGCGATAGTCAAGTGATTGTAGAAAAATAGACATACGGGTTTTCCAAAAGTTGAAAGGAATGTTATCTGGTGGTCTAGTTATCGAATATCCTTCTGGAGTGTTATGATTTCCTAAATTTTCCATAATAATTTTTCAAAAATTAATCTAAGCTTTAATTTTTGAAATAAGCTCTGATACCACTTGAAAGTACGTGCAGGTTGTTATTCCTACTATAACTATCCCAAGGCTAACCAAGAGGGGCGGGGTGAATTGGTATTTTAAAAATTCTTGGTTATTTAGAAAACCAATTAAATATTCTGAGCACAAAAATAAATTTTATGATAATTGCCATAATGATAATTTTTACAAAGATATTTTTCAACCATAAAAATTTAAAAATGTAAAAAAATAAAAAGCAGTAAAAAGTAAAGAAACAAAAAATACTAGATTTTATAGTGATTCGGTCCAACTAGACCTATGTCCACTCCCTGGAGACTCCTCCAGGTATTACGTAACTCAATAGTGTCTCTCCTTTTGCCCCTACAATAAGACGGAGAAGTCTTTACAAACTCTCTTCCACTAACCCAGTATGACAGAGAACCAATGCCTTTTATACTCTCCAAGTGATGGCAGCGTAGCAACTCATCCTTTTTCACCCTCCTAGTGAAGGTAGACAACCCAACATCCTTTTACACCCTCCTGGTGATGGTAGAGTACTGACGTCCTCTTTCACCCTCCTTGTGACCGCAGAGTACCGGATCTCCTTTGAAAATCCTCTCTCAAGAGCCTTCAAGGAAGTAGGGAAGAACTATGGAGAATAAATAAGAGATCCTCACCATTCAACACCTTTGTGAATCCCCTCACAAATCTCTCTCACAAGATCTCTCACTTTTCAATCTCAAGACACTCTCCCAAACATGCTCCTAAAGCACACTCAAGAGAAACTTGCAGCAAGATCAATGGATAGTCAATTTTTGGACACTAATATATGAAGGATAAGAAAAATCATCCAGAAAATTGAAAATTTCAAGTTAAACGGACTCCGATCGTACAGTATGATCAATGATTGTATGTATGAACAGTTCAAAAATGAATTTTTTTGTCTGGTACAATCCTGTACAAACCTGATTTAATACTCTATCAGCCGTCTGTACGAACTGCCATCATACAGTATGAATAGTTAAAAAATGAACTCATTTGTCTGGTACGATCATGTATGAATCTCATTTCATACTCTGTTAGTCGTATGTATGAACCCCATATCGTACAGTATGAATAGTTTAAATAAATCATGTCTTCCTTGGTACGAAAGTGAACAACACCATTTTATACTCTGTGAATCATTTGTATGAATATATATCGTACAGGATGAACATAAATCATACAGTACGAATAGATCAAAAATTACAAGTTTGTCTAAGATGATCTGGTACGCATTCATTTCGTACTCTATGATCATCTGTATAAACCAAAGTTCGTACAGTACGAAAAGTACTTAAAAATTTTCATGCATTATTTGATTTACTTCACTTTGGAGGAACAACATGTCAAATTGTCTCGGTATGATCCATAAATTGTATAGTGTGATTAGTTTTAAAATTTAAGATTTCAGTCACTCCCCCAGTGTGTGGGTGCATGGTTACCCAATTACATTCACACTCTCTCAGACTCAAGAAAATTAGAAAAAATACAGACTTCAATTACAATAAACCTTAATCTAATTTGTCTTGAAGTCTTCTACTGTCTAGAGTATGATTTTTCTGAAATGTTAGTACACACAAATAATACAAACAAAATATATCCAATATATGTTAGGAGAAATAATAATCAACATAATAATATTTTGGTATCATAAAAAACTCACATAAAATAAAAACATAATTTTGAAAGCTAAGTTGCAACATGTTTCAGGCTGTGTGGTTTGGATGTGTCCTAAGTGGATCGTTATTTAATGTTTTATAATATTCTTTTTAGTTTATTATAGGTTGGAGGAATATTTATTTCAAGTTCAAGTTGCAATGTTTTGGTGTTCATTTTAGGGTTAGTTTTAGGTGTTAAAATTGATTGATTATTAGTTTTCTAAAGTCTTAAATTTTAATTAGGTGTTTTAGTCCTTAAGCCCTAAAATTTACTACACTTATATCATCCAAAATAGAATCTAGATAAGGTATAGAGGCTCCCATTAATTAGTGATTTATGGTTAATTATTTAGGTTGAACGATAACTACTTTTGTTTACATCAGGGCCGTGAGATTTATTTCATGCTCGTTGGGGCTAACTTAATAACCTCATAGGGCTAGGCTACCCAGTAATTATTTTTTTTGCTTTAGGTTTGATTTAGTTCATTAGTTAATTATTAAGATTTATGATTATCTTGTTCATTAATTTATTAATGGTTTTCTATCAACTGGTTTATGGCATTGTCATAGTAGGTATGAGGACCAAGGCCTCCTTAGGACACATTGCCTTGTAGCTCATCCAACCTAAAAATCTTATTGATGTAGTTATGTAATGATTTGATTTTGATTAATTGGTTCTTGATTTAATTAGGTTTATGATTTATGGTTTGTATTCCTCTAAATTCATTCGTGGCGTTGTCACAATGGGCAGGAGGACTAAGACCTCCTTAGGACACATAGCCTCACAACTCGAGGTAGTCCATCCTAAACACTTCATTGGTGGAATGTTGGTTATTCATTTTAATGTTATAATCTTATTTAGTTAATTAGATTGGCGATTTACTAAAAAAATGATTATTTATTAATTTTTGGAATTTAATTGAATATATTAATGCATTAAATAAGCAGTTCATTTCTTGACTTTTGATTTACTTTTACGTTTTGGGGTTTTTATATTTTTAATGAACATTAGACCCTATGATGAGTAAAATTCCATTGAGTTTGCTGAATTTAAAATTTTTTATACTTAGTTATAATGTTTTAAAGTTTGGGTGTGTTTTGAACTGAGGTTGACCAAAATATTGACTTTTTAAGTTTTAGTGGCTCCTAGAAGTTTGGCATTGTTTATAAATATAAGACCCAGGGATGGGCTCAATTCCTTTGAGTTTGCTCAATTTGATATTTTCTATAATTAGTTATGATTTTTTAAAGTTAGAGTGTGTTTTTGAACTAAGGTTGACATAAATATTGATTTTTCTATTTTTAGTGTATTCTAAAAGTTTGGTACTTTTCATAAATAATAGACCTAGGGATTAGTCCAATGCCTATGAGTTTACTCAATTTGGAGTTTTCTACAATTAATTGTGAAATTTTTAAATTTATGCATTTAACTAAATTAATTAATTACCTATTTAGGGGGATTTTCTTATTTTTGCACGAAACTGACACAAACCTCTTGAAATACCTCCCAAATGTTAGGAATGAACTGCAAGAGTGATTTCAAGTGTTTAGAATTTATTTGGTATTTTTAAAAATTTTAAATTATTTATTTTAATTAATTATTAAAATGTTCTAATTATTAAATTAAAGTCAAATTTGAAGTGTGTTGATGAGGCTTTTAATTTCTCTAGATTGAATATTCAATTATAAGCATTTTGAGCCATTATTTGTATTTTTCTCATTTAATTTGGATTTTTTTTGAAGTTTTAGGCCCCAAAGAGCGGCTAATTTTTGTTTCACTTAATTTTTTGAACAAATGAAGTCCAAAATATGTGAAATTAAAACCTGGTGTTAATGATATCACTAAGTTTACTATTCCAAAGTATCCCGTCTATTGCGTGTATGTAAAATTTCTTAGGATTTTTTAAAGTTCTCTAGACAAGTCATTAATTATTTTCTCTAGGTGTCACTAGTGTTCAATGGGTTTGAAATTTGGTTTAACTAACCCTTACACATGCACATGCACACCACAAAAAAAATTAACAAGAGATCCTACCTATTTAGAGAGTTTTGAATTTTTAAAATTTTGAGTCCAACAATGACCCATCACTTTGAAAATTCAAACCATGGTAATCTTGAGCATACCTAATTTTTATAAAAATTACTAGGGATGACTAACATGCTAAAAATTTTCACCAAAATTTAAGTACAGTTTGACCACTGGATTATGAGAAAATTGACAAAATTAAATTTTAAACAGGCCTAAATATCTCATATTACAGTGATCAAAATTTGACAAAGTTAGTTTTTAAAAATTCTATGTCCAATACCTTTCCAACAAGTCTAAAATCACTCAATTTGGTGAAAAAATAGCTTTATCATGATTTTTTGAAGTTCTAAGCATTTAAGTTAATTTTAAATTCATTTAAAATGCCTCCACAATCAATTTTTTTCATTAGTAATAATTGGTTCTAGCGGCGGCATGTCACCACATTTTGGGATAGGTGTTGGTAGTTAGACGGGACACTTAACCACGTTAGTACATGGTTTAGCCTATCGGATTGATCATAACTAGATCTGATGCATAGAAAATGACAACGTCACCCTACATAATCCAGAGATTGGTACACGTTCAAATCACACTGCAAGTGTGCACTGTCCAACTGATCGTGGGCCATCTGATTAGGATAATGGGATGATCGGACGGCTGAAATTGATCCAAGATTTTTTAGTTCAAAATGAACTAAGAAATTCAAATTCTTATAACATTCAATCCACCCATCAAAATTTAATAAAATTTGAAACTGAAGATCATGGTACCCTTAGCTTTTATTACCTAGAGTTTTGAGGCTCTATACATTAAGATCTTTGAGAGTTTTGAACATGAACCTAAAACTATAAATGGCTATAACTTACTAGCTGGTGGATGGATTTGTGAGTTCTTGTTCATATCTTACTCTTAGAGAGATCCTCTTTAACTTTGTAGAAGACTCCAAGGGTTGGTTATGGATGGATTGAAATATAGCTCCAATCTTCCTCTTTCTCTCTCTATTTCACTCTCTCTTCACCAATAATGGCTTTGGAAGATATAAAATGGTGGGGAGAATCTTGGAGAAGATGAAGGAAACTCTAGAGAAGCTGCGAGATATAATTTGGGGCTGGAGGTAGCTTAGAGAATGATAGTTGATGGAATGTTAGTTTTGGGAGCTTTTTGGGCATTTGAACCCCAAGGGTCTATGTGGATGTTTAGGATTGATTGGATCCCTTGGTTAGATGATTGATACCTATCCAAGGAAGTTGGAAGCTAGAGGAAATGTGGCTTGGGTTAGTGTGATGTGTTTTGGCTCATGTGAGGGGAGATGATCACTTTTTACCTCGTTCAGCTAGGCTAATGCTTGGGCTTCATTCTGGAGTTACCTTAGGTTTGCTTTAGGGCTACTTTAGGGCTACTTTGAGAAGGTATTTTGGATTAATTAGAGGGGAATGAGATGGCTAGCCATGCTTGTTTATTTGAAAAATTTTCTTGGCTTTGAAGGGTTCCAGTGACTTGTTGGCTAGTCAACCAGTCAATGGTGATTAAGATATTTTAGAGAGGGGTCATGCATGCTGTAGCAAGAGACTCCAAAGGGTTTGAGCCTAATATTTGAGAATTCAGATCAAGATTCGATTACATGCATGGATTTGACCTTTCATGTTGAATTAACCAAGTCAAACCAATAATGATTTGACCCATGAGAATGTTGGACATGCTTAAAATATCCAATGAAATGATTTTAAATGTTCAATTTAGTTTAATGTGCTTGGAGCATTGAATTTTGACTTTGGTTAAGTGTATAGTTAACTTGGTCAACCTTGGATGACTTGGTCAATCAGCTCAAACCTAGGGTTGGGTTTAGTTCTAACAAGTTCAAAATAATATTTTGGACCCAATAGAGGTGGTCCCATGCAATAGTGAGGTCTCCTTGCATGAAATGTATGATTTGGGCCCTTAAGGAGCATTTTTATCAACCAGGTCAAACCAAGACTTGGGTTTAGGTTCAGTGCATCCTAAATAATATTTAGAATGCATTAGAAGGGGTTTCGAAGGCTGGTTTGAATGAGCCATGTTGATGTTTAGGGAAAGATTGATTTTCCCTTAAGGGTTTTGAGGCTTTATAGAATAATGGTCAACCAAGGTCAACTAGGGTCAAGAAAAAGTTCAATTTTATGTTTAACATGTCATAAAAAATATTATGGACATGCCCAAGGGGTTTGGAGAAGTTCCTAAGGTCAAATTCTATAAGGTGCATGGTCTAGTGGCATGGGCTATAAATATTTGAAGGTTTTACAACATTTGAAAATTAATTCAGGTTTAGTGGTTAAAGGGCTCATACTGGCCTCAAATTTGGATTATTAACCCTAGAGACATGCATAATCAATATGTTATTAATGGATCATGAATTAGAGGTCATTTGGTTTTGTTTTGAGCTTATTTAAAAATCACTTAAAAAGGGTTATGGGATAAGGGCTTTTTTGGCTTTAATTTTTGTTTGAGATTTTGGATTTGATTTTGGTTTTGGGTTTTGTTTTGATTTATTGACCTCATGCAAGAATTAGGTTAATAGTTAGGCCCCATCATAGCTTAGTTATCTTATAGTCTTAAGTTTAGGTATGAGTCCCTATGCTTTGTCTCCTTCGAAATAGATTCTCTAGTGTTGGAGCAAGCCCTTTTGTGGCACTATCACAACATAAAAATTAAATCTTGATCTTGTGGGAATAGGTGTGAGTCCTTGAGCTTCCTATTTCCAAGGATCTTGGTAGGCTATTATTGGATTTAAGTATGGGCCCCTTCATAACTTATAGTCATCTTTAGTCAGTTAAGATTAGGTGTGAGACCCTGTGCTTTATTTCCTTAGAACTCTGATAATTGGCATAGGATAAAGCCTTTCTATCCCATTTCCTATTGATCTTCCAAAATTTCAAGTCAATGAACATTTCTGCTTAAAAAACTAGCATGCATAGCACCTCTTAAATCCTGAGTGAAATAGTGGTAAGCTATTATAGTCATTTGATGCAGAAAGAGTTATTAACATTCAAAAATCTCTAAACTAAATAAATTTTTTTGGATTGATTTGATCACTTCAGTCAATTCCAACACATGTGATTCACTCTTTCAAGCTCATCACACCTTTTGGGGCTCCTTTTATTGACCTCATTTTTAAAGTGAGGTCAAGAACATGAAATCAAATTCAATCCCGAATCAATCCAAATTGGAAATCTAATTCAAAATCTAAAAGTTGAAATTAATTATTAAAATCCAAATCCAAAGCCCCTTGCTCCAAAACCAATGTCTAGGGAAATTTAAATCCTTTAAAACCCTCTCAAATGACCTTGGATTCATGATCGGTCACTTGCATATTGACTAGGCATGTCCTTCTAGTCAGCCATATTAATTTGAAAGCATTTTAAGCCTTCTAACCCTCAAAACTAAATTCATTTTCAAAGGCTATAAATCCTTCAAATATTTATAGCCTATGCCATGAGACCTTGCATCTTGTGGAAAAACACCTTGGAAATCTCTCCAAAATCATTGGTCATGTTTATAATCATTATCATGATGCTTTCAACCAATATTAACCCTTCGTGGATCATGGTTGACCATGACCTTGAACCCCAAATCCTCATGAAATATGAATTTCCTAATAAACTCTACATAACTCATTCAAACCAAACCTTAAAATCTCCTTCAATGCTATATATGATTTGGAGTGCATTGAGCCTAAAATAGCCCATGGTCAAGCTTGGTATACCAACTGAACCTAAGTTTATCAAAGACCTCTTAAGCCTTTGAAATTATTTTTCATGTATGGAAACCCCACCAAACCTTGGAATCACTTCTAACAAACTTAAAATGTTATTTAAAATTTATTGGACCCATATTGACCCCTAGTCGAACTTACTTGACGAAGTTAACTCATGAGTTGACCAAAACACACCTAAATATTTAAAAAATCCAAATCTAATTATTTTGAATAAAGCAATGAACCAAAATTATAGGAATAATACATGGGGTCACCTTGAGTCTCTAAAAAGTTTAGCCCATGTGCCCATCTGGTTTAGACAAATTAGTTGAACCAAGTGGACCCAAAGGGGTTTTCTTGAGCCAAATCCTCATCCTTATGAAATTAAATTACACCAATGGCTGTCGTAGGTGTTCTTTGGACTATTACACCAAACCCAATAAGCCCAACCCATGGGTTGACTTGGGTCAACCAATTGGGCTAAACCAAATCCTCCAAAGCCCAAATTCAGGACCGAAAGCCAACCCAGCCAAAATTGGTTGCTGTAAATATTTTAAATAATTTTTAGAAGATACTTTTCACCTACCCCAAGTAGCCCATTTGCTCTATTTGGCTTTATGTACCCAAAACTCTTGAAAATTCCTCATTTTACACCATTTTCCCTTGCATTGTCCTTCACCTGACCAAAAGAGCTGTCCCCAATAACTTCAGCCATGTGGAAAACATCAAGGGAAGTCTCCAAAAAGATCTCAGCCCTTTTTGAAGGCTCCATGCTTTAATTGGGTAGATAAGGCCAAAAAAGCTCATAAAAGCAACACTCCCAATTCATAACCTCCCAACCTCTTATTCTTGTCCCTTTGAGCTCCAAATAACTCTCCAAGCTTTCCCATAGCCTTCCTCGACCTTCTATAGCTCAAAATATCTCCATTAGAGAGGAGAGAGATATCAAAGGGAGAATAGTGAGAAAAGGTCTTCAAACACAAATAACTTTTGATCCATTGGAAATTAGATCTTGGAGTCTTCAAAAAAGTTATCGAGGACATCTGCAAGGGTCTATAAAGCCCAAAACAAAATGAAATCCATTCACATGATATATATATTTTTGTATTTGAAGTTTTAAACTCTATTTTATAATTACTTTAATATTCTGATGCATTGAGCCCCAACCATCATGGATTGGAAGATTATGGTACCAAAAAGCTGTGTTGTAAATTTTATTAATTTGGATAAGTAGAAAGAAATTTATAAGCATTTGAATAACTAGTTCATTTTTAAATTTAAAAAAAAATTGTGCGATCATAGCCATGTGATCATACGTGTTTTATGATCAAATGGCCTGTGTCATTTATAAGCGTAAATAATGTGTTATTTTATGTGTTATATTTCATGTGAAAAAAATATTTTTTAGTTGTGTGGTGCAGGAAAAATATAAAAAAATTCATAAAATTCTAAGTATCATCCAACACTGTGGCATCATACCAAATAATGCCGCAGTGCCATAAAAGGCACCGCCAAAGTGCCACAATATCAACATGGTGGTGCCAACTTCTCTAATGTACAACCCTAACTTCTCTGTTGTACAGAGCCATGGTCATGTCCTTGGGTATTCAGCTTCTTGTCTTTAAGTGAAGTTGACTCTTTTGCCATAAAAGGCTTTGCAACACCCAGCTTACTGTCTTTAAGCGCCGCAACATTAATCTATCATGCCTCAATGCCCAAATTACTATTTTGGCAACACAGTATTTCGAAGTTAATAGTACTATAGCATGGAAATGGTACCCAAGGATATGACCTATCAGTGAAATGATGTGACTATTCACTGAATAATAGATCCACGTTAATAAGCACCACGATCGAGGTAAAATAATAGCGTAGTGGTGTTAGTTCATTTTTTAGGCGTAGCAAGGCTGACCTTTCAAGCACCGTAGCGCTAATTGCCTACTTTACTTTTCTCTATAAATAATTGATGTGTTATGGTTGTAGGAGAATTGAATCCATTATTTAATTTAAATATAATTTAGAGTATTTCTCTAAATCTCTCTTAGGGTGAGAACTAAAGGAATTTAGGAAAGTATTTGACACAATCATTCGAATGTTAGTCTATGTTTTTTATAGCAACTCTATACATTAAGGAAGAAGGAGTATAGAGGAGATTCATTAAACCGTCTTGGTTATATCATTCTGTTGTATTTTCTTTCTTTTATGATTTTGATAGAAATGAGTTTGCTTATCTTTTCTTTCATATCTGGCTAATTCCTTAGTTTTAGATTGATGATATAGATAACATATTAAGTACAAATAAAAATTCTTATGCTCTAAAGTTAAAAGATATTTTTAATATTATCCTACACTCTTTATTTAATGCATATAGTGGTTATATATGTAGTTAAAATCTAGTGTGATGTATAGCCTCGATAGAGAAATGCAAGAATAACTAGGAATATTAGAATAGTGGGTTTGCATATCTAGACATAGGATGTAAAATATACTAGGTTCTTAAGGAGATGATATAACTATACGAGGTCAGTAGATATCCTTTTCATTCCTATAAGCTCGATAGAGATCTAGGGATGCATATACTTTGAATCACATCATAATTAAAAATTTTATTAGGAAAGATATTCAATTTATATTTATTAATCCAAAACAGTTTATTCAAATATTATATTCATTATTTTACTATTTTTATTTAGTGATTAAATCTCTACAATAAATATTTTTATTGAAGTAGGATAATTTTACAATTAAGGTAAAGAGTAGTAGTTGATTGTTAGAAAGTATACTTCCTTGTGGGTTTGACACTTTTCTATCACTTTCTTACTTAATTCGGCACGTATAATTGTGTATATTAAGTGGAGTTTGTTAGTTTGTGTCAAAGAAAACCTATGCATTATTTAGGGAAGATAAAGCCTTAAGTATATATTTTTATAATTCAAAATTTTACTCCATCGCAGCCCTATCCTCATCCAATTTTTGGTGTCATTGCCAAGGAAGTACTTAGCTTTTGTAACATATTAATTATATTGATGAATTAATTACATAGTTAGATCTACTTACATTTTTATTTTTATTTTTTTACTTTGATCACTAATTATATATTTTATTTTTTCAGTTCTATGCTTTATAGCCATAGAAAAGAATTTTTGTCATTTGATCCTGAAATTAAGAGAACCCTTTCTAAAATTTATAAAAGCAAAAAGATTTTAAAAATGACTAAACATGATTTAGAGCAAAATAATTTTAGACCTCATAAGGATTATGAAAACCCTTTACTTGACAAAATTCATCGGAGCATAAATATAACAACAATCCAAGTTATTAATTTTTAATTAAAACCAGCTATTATTAAAATGGTTTAAAACTATCAGTTTGGGGGAACTCCTGTTGAAGGTCCTAATTTATATTTAGCTAGTTTCTTAGAAATTTATGCAATATTTAAATACAACATCAATGGTGATGCTATTAGGCTTAGATTGTTTCCCTTTTCTCTAGGATATAAAGCTAAAATAAGGTTGAATTCTTTATCCTCGGGCTCTATAACCACTTGGAATGAGTTGGCTCATAAGTTTCTTACTATGTATTTTCCACCTCTAAAAACTGCCAAACTTAGAAATAACATAACTTCTTTTACTCAGTTTAAAGGAGAATCCATTTGTGAGAGTAGGGAAAGGTTTAAGAAAATGCTTAGCAAATGCTCACATCATGCATTACCTAATTGGTTAATTATTCAAACATTTTATAATAGATTAGTAGGATTTCTTTGAGCTATAATTATTGTTGTAGCTGGAGGATCATCAATGTCTAAGCCATTTGTGGAAGCTTATGAATTAATAGAAGAAATATCTACAAATAATTTCCAGTGGCCTATAGAAAGGGTAAATCCCAAAAAAATAGCTAGAATTTATGAATATGATGCTTTATCAATCTTGACAATACAAGTTACAGTAATTTTTAAGAAGTTGAATACAGTAGGAGTAAATTTAAGAATAGGAATTGAGTCCTCAACGGATTAAAATTTAATTGAAGGTAATAATATGCACGGGATTGAAAATATTAATGTAATTAGAAGACAAAATAATCCCTATTCAAATACATATAATTTAGGTTGGAGGAATCATCATAATTTTTATTGGTCAAATAATATGGGTGGTAGTAATCAAGGAAAAAATGTGCATAATAATTAAGGATTAAATTGGAATACTTCTCAATAACCTACTATTAATCCAAGACTTATATATCCTCAAAGATTGAATTAAAGCAATCAATTTGGAAATAAAAAGATAGCATTGGAAGATGTAGTTATGCAGTTAGGATCTCAATTATAAAATCAAGCAGCATCAATTAAAAATTTGGAAACCTAATCAAGTTAGCATATAATTTTAATTAGTAATTGACCTTTGGTATTTGGATGGATGCTCCTTTGCTTTCTTCTCACCCTCATTTTGTCTCTTGGGTTAAACCCGCTGTGGGTTGCTTCAAGCTGAATGTTGGTGTTGCTAATGAGAGTAACATCATGGGGTGTGGTGGCCTCATTAGGGATTGCCATGGTAATGTTATTCTTGCATTTGCAGGTCCTTTGCTTAATGGTAATCTTCATCTGGCATTTCTTAGTGCGATTCTTTATGGGTTGAGAATTTGTATGTCTCTTGGCATTTCTAATATTGGTATTGAGGCTGAGTCTACTCATAATATTCGGTGCATTCGTGAAGGTGCTATTTCTGTTTATAATTCTGAGGTTTTTTATATTGTTGGGGATATTAAATATTTGATGGTTTTTATCAATGTTTCTTTCTCCCATGTATTTAAGGAAGGTAATGCTTGTGCCAATTGGTTGGCTCACTTTGGATCTGAGATTGATTGGTTCATGGATTGTTTTGCCCAACTCACTAACATTTCAGGACCACAACTCACTTGTATCCTCGATCAGCTCAAGATTAGGTAAACTAGGAATAAAATCTATATTTTTTAGTCTTTTTATACTTTTTACCTTTCTTGAGTAGAATATTTATTAAGGTTGATCCTAAAGCTAACTAACCTTACACACACACTCAAGGGAGTGAGTTAAAAAAATTTCTATTTTTCAACTAATCGTACAGTATGATTTATATTAAAGTTAATCTGATAGAAAAAGAAAAAAATCTTAATGGAAACCATTTGAAGGATGGAAATAATTTCCCTTAGCCAAATTAAAAAATCGTGGCAAGTCTGGCAGAAGACTACAAACTTAGCACAGTGTGGGAGAAAATCCAAAATTAGGTTTAGTATATTATTAAGTCTGACTGAAGACTATAAAATTAGCACTTCAAGGGAGGTGACCCAACTTATAGCTTAGGTGCGATAAAGAGGGTTTGTTAGTTTTTTTAGTTTTCATAAAAAAAAACTTGAGAGATTAGAAAGCATCGCAATGATACTTTGAGCATCACAGCACAGAGCCAGGCTTTAATTTAAAATTTAAAATTTTAAAACTTCCTTTCACTTAAAAATTATAAAATGGCATAATGGAAGTTTAATTTTCAATCCTTATTAATTCTTGGGTATAAGGCTATCTTCTTCTTTCTGAAAATTCAACTTAAGTAATGGGTAGAATCAAGCAAAGACATTCCTCCTCTAAGATTAAAAGTGAAGTGTTGCAAATCTGGACCCAAGTCATATGATTTTAATGATAACAAACATTATTAAATTTTTCACTATGCTATTTGAATTTATTACATATCTGTTTATCCCTACTCACTAACATTTCAGGACCACAACACACTTGTAACCTCGATCAGCTCAAGACTAGGTAAACTAGGAATAAAATCTATATTTTTTAGTCTTTTTATACTTTTTATCTTTCTTGAGTTGATTATTTATTAAGGTTGATCCTAAAGCTAAGTAACCTTGCACACACACTCAAGGGAGTGAGTTAAAAAAATTTCTATTTTTTAACTAATCGTACAGTACGATTTATATTATACTAAACAATCAGTTAAATAGAAAACCCTAATTAAGGCACAATTATTAATTAGAAGTGATTAAAATAATCATACTGTATGATCCGTATCATATAGAATGATAAGTTATAATCAACAAAATAGTCGCCAATTATAATTTAGGTAATATTTTAATATTCAAATTTTCTATCTAATCATACTGTACGATATATATCATATTGTATGCTATATGATAATCATGCCTAAATTAGTCATATGATTAGGGGAATAATTATGGTTAATTTATTCAATCGAATCATACATGACAATTTGACCGATCATACTGTACGACCTAATTCTTGCATGGGATGATAATTAATCACCACCTATCGTATAAGATGAAATACCATAGTTTTTAACTAATTGTACATGATGATTCCCCATTTTAGTACTGTATGAATCGATCGCTGCATGGGACAATAATTTATCGTCGTCTATCGTACTAGATGATTAAGTACAAACCTTGAACTGATCTTAGAGGATAATACAGTTTGCATTATCTAAAAGGCTATTTATACTAATCATATTGGACATTGATCTCAATCATCTTAGACAATCAGTTCATCTCCTTAAAATAATCATATAGGATCTATCTCTTTGTATAGCACTAATAGGAGTACTTTAAACTAATCGTACAGGATGATCTTAGATCGTACTGGTTGATTAAAGATGTCAGATTGAAATTTAGGTCTTTTTGAGAGGGGGTCTATTTAGACTCTCCTATTATCTTATTTCAAAGACTTTTTGGCTGCTAAGTGTTCTGAGGGGTGAAAAGAGGTGCTTAGGAGAGCTTTGGGAAAAGAGAGGGAGAGTTTTTGTAAGGGAGATTTATGAGGGATTCATAAAGTTACTCCAAGCAAGGTTCTTCCTCATGTTCTTTAAGCTTTTGCCTTGATCCTTTGGAGGCTCCTAGGAGACATTATATAGTAATAGTCACAGGTTCTCTGCCTTCTCTAGGAGGGACAAAAAGGATTATAGGTTCTCTGCCTTATCTAGGAGGGAGAAAAAGGATTACAGGTTCTCTGCCTTCACCAGGAGGGTAAAAAAGGATTCTAGGTTCTCTACCTTCACCATGAGGGTGAAAAAGGATTCCAAGTTCTCTACCTTCATTGGTTAGTGAAAAAGATTTTATAAGGCTTCTCCGCTTTGTTGTGGGGGGAAAAGGAGAGACACTACTTTTAGTGCAATACCTAGAAGGAGGATTCCAGGGAGTGGATGTAGGTCAGGTTAGATCAAACCACTATAAATTTTTGTGTGTTTTATTTTTATTATTTTGTACTATCATTTTTCTATGATTTACTATGTGGTTGACAAACTCTCATTTTTTGTTATTATGAAATTAATCTTCTTCCGCATTATGGGATTAAGTTATTTGTTTTTTGATATTAAAAAGCTACAAAAAGATTTTTTTTTATTTAAATTTTTTGAATAACCAATTTACCCCTTCTTGGTTAGTCTTGAGTTGGTTCTTTGAGATTTAATAATATTCATGAACTTTCAAGTGGTATCAGAGCGGGATTCAAAAACTAAGTTTTAGAAAACTTTTGAAAAATGATCCATGGCTACTTTTGGTAATCATAATACTATGGAAGGGTATTCAATCACATGACCACCTTTATTTGATAATATTCCTTTTGATTTTTTAAAAATTTGCATATCTACTTTCTTGCATTCTATAGATTATCGCATATGGATGTTAGTTCAGGAAAGATACTTTGTAACATCTCCTTTTATAAATGGCATCAAAATTGAACTACTTTTTTTTTAATAGAGCATAGAGGATAGATATTTAGCCCAACTGAATGAAAAATGTATAAACTATTTTTTTATGCATTAAAATTAGAAGATTACATGTGTGTATCAACTTACACAACAAGAAAAGAATTTTGGGTCTGCATAACCTATGAAGAAAAAAATGAAGTTAAAAAATCTTGGATGAATATTTTGCTCCATAATTATGAATTATTTTGCATGAAACCTAGTGAGTCAATTTCTAAAAATATACTATGTTCACTCAAATTATCACTTCCCTACATACATTAGGTAGAGAACTCACAAATTCTGAAAAAGTTAATTAGATTTTGTATTGTCTACCTAGTTTTTATGATGCCAAAATAACTAATATTACTGATTCCAAGGATCTTAATGTTTATTCAATTGATAACTTACTTGGATCACTCATTGCTTATGAGCAAGGAGTGAGTGAAAATGCAGGTGAGAAAAGAAAAGAGAAAATAGTTACTTTAAAGGTTGATAATTCTAAAAGTGACAATTCTTTATCTGAAGGAGATGATGACATTGCGCTGATGATAAGGCAATTCAAAAGCTTTTTGAAGAAAAATCAAAAGCGATGTCAATAATGAAATAAAGGTAAATCTAATAAAATTCCAAGTCTTCTTTTAATGTCATCAGTTTCGAATACAGGAAGCCAAGGCACATGAAGACATATTGCCCAAATCTTAAAACTCACCCAATCAAGGAAAAGGGCAAAGAGAGCCAAATTCAAGAAGAGCAAATAATGGACACAGAATGCTTTTTGGGCAGACTTCACTTTAGAATCTTTCGAGATAGAAGGTTAAGAGGAGGAAACCAACCTATTCTTAATGGCAGATGACCATCTTGATCATTCTGATCAAGAGGAGCTATGTGAGCTTTCTTAAGATGAATTATTTAAATTTTTTGAAAAAATCCATAATCCATATAGAAAGCTCAAGAAAATGTATGTAAGCCTTAATTTTGATATTTCACATTTGCAAAAAGAGCATGAATGCCTTAGGAAAGATCACTCCGTTTTGGATAATAATCATATGATCTTACATGATGAATTTGATGCATTAAATAAGAAGCATCTTGATTTAACTGCTGAGAAGGATTCCTTGAAAGCATCTCATATTAATTTAGAAAATTCAATTAAAGAACTAAAATCATATTTAGATGAAGCTGATGATAGGGAGCATGCATTAAAAATTGATAACGCAATTCTTGAAAGTGCAAACAAATTTTTGCAAGTGGAAGTTACTGCTTTTAAAGAAAATAAACCATCACCTACAGTTATAGAATTTCACAAATCATTATCACAACATACATCATTTAAACCTAGGAAGAGGCACCATAATCTAAATAGACTAGTGAATCCATTCCCAGGAGTTAAGTTCTTTTCTTGTGGCATGCTAGGATATATCTCCCATACTTGCACTATTCATCATATAACACATTTAGTATGGAGGCCAAAATTGCATAAATCACAGCATAGCATGCAAATACATCATCCATTGATCCATAAGGTATAACCCAAACTTGTTTGGATTCTTAAATCTAATCATTAATGATTTTATAGGGTTGCTCTCATAAAAGGCCTTATGAGTGCGTATGGTACCTGGACAGTGGATTTCAAGGCACATGACTGGAGATATAAAGTAATTCATCATGCTAGAAGACAGGGCAGGGGGTAAGGTAACATTTGGATATAACACAACTAGGAAGGTGGTTGGATCAGGTATAATTGACAACTCAAAAAATTTCATGATTGAAAATATTTTATTGGTAGATGCTTAAAAATAATTTTCTCAGCATTAGCCAACTCTGTGATAAAACCTTCAACATAAAATTTTTATCTACTAGCTATATGATTAGCTTAAATATAAATACTATTTTATGAGAAAAAAGAATTAATAATATTTACATGCTTGCTGAATTATATTGATTATACTACTTTTTACCTAAAAACTATTGCTGATAAATCCTAGTTATGGCATAGGAGATTATGTCATGCAAGCATGAAAAATCTTAGAAAAATCACCCAAAAATACTTAGTGAGAGGCATACCCAAACTAGATTTCACCAAGGATAACCTATGTGATGCCTGCCAGTTAGGAAAACAAGTCAAATCCTTCTTCCACTTAATTAAGAACATTAACACTAGCAAACCATTAGAAGTCCTTCACATGGTTCTCTTTGGACCCGTTAGCACTGCAAGCCTAGGAGGGAAAGTCTTTGGGTATATGATTATTGATGATTACTCAAGGTTTACTTAGATTAGATTCTTATCTCATAAAAGTGAATCATTCGAGTAGTTTAGGACATTCTCCACTTGGATTCAGAGGAAGCTAGGATGTGAAATTCTAACCATTCATAATGATCATGGTGGAAAATTTGAAAATAAAAAATTTGAATCTTACTGTAAAGAGCAAGAGATATATCATAACTTTTTAGCTCCTAGAACTCCTCAGTAGAACGAGGTAGATGAAAGAAAAAACAAGACCTTGGTTGAAGCCACTAGAGCCATATTAGTTGAATGCTCACTTCCTGAATACTTCTGGGTAGAAGCGATAAATACAACCAGTTAAGGTCTGAATATGGTTAATGTTAGATCCAAGCTAAATAAGACACCCTATGAAATCATTAAGGGTATGACACCCAAACTCTCTCACCTTCATATCTTTGAATGTAAAGTGTTCATTTTAAATCATGTAAAATCTCTACTAGGAAAATTTGACCTCAAATCCGACGAAGGAGTTTTTCTAGGATACTAAAATATTGGAAAATCCTTTAGAGTTTTTAATAAAAGGACACTGGTGGCAGAGGAGATCACTCATGTAATATTTGATGAATCTGATAATTTTAAAGGGTCTATGATAGAAGAAGAAGAAGTGGCTGAAGTCACCCAAGGAGTAAAATCTATAAATCTTGAAGAAAGGGTAGAACCTGAAAAATTTCTACCTAGAGAATGGAAATATTCTTCAAGTAATCCAAATGATATGATCTTAAGAGACCCATCTAAAGATGTTAGAAGTAGGCATGGACTTAGAAAAAAGTTAACCACTTAACCTTTATTTTAATAATTAAACCCACAAATATAAATCAAGTGCTATCTAGTTAATTATAGATCCTAGCCATGCAAGAAGAACTGAATCAATTTGCTAGAAATGATGTTTAGGAGCTAATTGAAAGACTTAAAAACCAGAGTGTTATTTGAACAAAATGGGTTTTCAAAATAAAATGAATGATTCTGGTGTAGTGGTTATAAATGAAGTAATACTAGTGGCTATAGGGTACAAATAAATAGAAGGGATTAACTTTAAAGAGACTTTTTGCCCTTGTGGCTAAACTAAAAGCAATAAGGGTGCTACTAGCTTTTTCTTGCTTTAAGGGATTTAAATTATACCAAATGGATGTTAAGAGTGTCTTTCTTAATGGGGTAATAAAAGAAGATGTGTATGTTGAACAACCCCAAGGCTTTAAAAATTCATAATTTTCCAATCATGTGTTTAAATTAAGAAATGTATTATATGGATTGAAACAAGCACCTAGAGTATGGTATGAAAGGCTAAGCACATTCCTACTGGATAGAACCTTTGTTAAGGGGAGTGTAGACACCACCTTATTTCAAAAAGGTAGGAGAAGAACTACTCATTGTTAAATTTATGTTTATGATATTTTGTTTGGATACTCTGATAAAAAACTATGTGATGAATTTTCTAAAATAATAAGTAAGGAGTTTAAGATGAGTATAATGGGAGAACTGAACTACTTTCTTGGATTTAATATAAGGCAGAAGGATGATTGGAATTTTTCTTAGTCAATCAAAATACATTAAGGACATCCTTAAGAATCTCACTTGACTGTTGTTAAGAGAATCCTTAAATATCTCTTAGGAACCCAAAACTTGAGAATATGGCATCCTAGGCACAACACTTCTTTTGAAATCATAGAATATTCTGGTTACTTTGTTGGATGTAAGGTAGATAGAAAAAACATTTTTGGAACTTGTCAAATCATAGGACAATCTTTAGTCTCCTAGTCCAGTAAAAAATAAAACTTAGTAGCCCTGTCCACTATAAAAGCTGAATACATAACCTTAGGAAGTTATGTGGCACAAGTCCTTTGGTTAAAGCAACAAATTTTGGATTTATGACTACATGTAGGCACCATTCCAATTATATGTTTTAACACTAGTGCCATATGTATTTCAAATAATCCAATCCAACACTTCAGGACCAAACACATAGACATAAGGCACCATTTCATTAGGGATCATGTCACCAAATGAGAAATAGAGCAACATCATATAGCCACTCAAAATTAGCTGTCAGACATCTTTATAAAACTGTTGGCTTCTGAAACATTCAGAACTTTAAGAACCAGATTAGGTGTCATAAATATTCATGCTTAAAATTGGATGTTTTGAAGATCTAAAATATAATCATAGTATTTTCTTATTTTATCGTTCAGTGTTTTATATTTTTTTCTTTATGAATGTTTATTTATTTATTTTAAAATTTAAGAATTTAATCACTACTCACTTTAGTAATTGAACTCTTCTTTAAATGAAAATCTTACCTATTTTTTAAGTAGTGATTGACTCCTCTAAAATAATGAAGGGAAGAAAAATTAGAGATTATCTCTCTTCCTCTAACACCTTTACTGGTGTAATTTCTTTTCAAATCAAAATCTATTTCAAATTAAAAATTGGACTAAGAAATAGAGATCTATTTTATCTTCCTATAGTTCTCTATCTCATTTGAATATTTTTGTAAATCAATGAATCTATTTCAAATTTTCTTAATCAAGCTGTTTGTCTATATCAGATGGATCAGGTTTTGGTTATAGTTTACTCTTTTTATATAAGACTGTGAGTTCTTCTTCTCTCATATTTGGAAGATAATCTCACAATTGAAAGTTTTTAAAAACTTAGAAAGAAAGCAAGTTTACAAAAGAGAAAAAGAGACACAAAATGAGCCTAAAAGCTAAAAAGATGCACAAAGTGTATCAAAAATCAAAAGATGTGCAAAGTGTGCCAAAAACTGATAAAGGAGGTACAAAATGAGCCCACAATGAGTTAGCTTTCCTTCCTTTCAAATCTTTACATCTTAGAGAAATCCATGTGCCAATTGATATGTCTACACCTAAATTTGAAAATCATGATTTATGATTCATCACTTTGCAATGCTATTCCCTTTGATACAATTCTAAAAAGAAGTTTTAAAAGATCATATTCCTTTTCTAATTTATTTTTTGAATTAAATTTTTGTTTAAAAAGGACTTTAACCTGTAAGGAGCTTGAGCTAGGGTTGACAAAATTCAAATTTCTAACCTTTCTGGATCTTAGTGCTATCAATACATTTATTATTGAGTTTTTGCTCTAATTATATGGTAAAATTTTCATTTAATGCATCTAATTAATTCTTAACAAAAAAAAGAAAAAAAATTTTGATGTTTGATGTGTATTTTCTCTTGATTACTTGATTTCTATCATGTTTTGGTTGTCTTTTTTCTTATTTTATTTCACTTTATTTTTCTTCTTGGAGATTTTCTAATCATTCATGCCCGTATCTAATTTTTACTCAGATTGTACTGTATGATGCACATCATCCTATACAATCTTCACCAATATCATCACATATCCAATCACAATGCATCCAACAGTTCATATTCATCAATTATTAATAATCGTATTGTATGAACACTTACTTCATATGGTATGATCCATGTGGCAGTAGCCATTGAATGAATTGAATTTGGCTGATATGATATTAAATGATGTTTTATACTGTACGAACACCTATTCGTACTGTATGATTATCACAGTCAATAATCGTCTATACCAACTCCTTGGGATGAATGCTTTATCTTTAATAATCCAGTATGATCTTGATCGTACTATATGATGAGACAGACTTTTTGATTGAATTGGATTAGATAAATTAATTACAGTAGATCATCCAGTATGATCTCAATCATACTATATGATCTAGCCTATTCTATATAAATAGACCAAATTCATTCTTTGTTCTTCACTCTAATCCTTCCAACTCTCCTTCCTCTCACATGAGCTGTAAATCTTGGCAATGGCTGGAGGTAAGAGGTCTCGAGCACTTATCGGGAGTTTATCCAAACGTCTAGCAGATCTTAGATTTCCTGAGGCTATTGATGAAGAGGCTTATCAGAGGTATAGAATGGCCAGGATCACACCTTCTAAAATCATCAACCAGGAAGTTTTAAACTTCTACGTACTGAATATTTTTTCCCACACCACTCTTAGCTTCATCCTCACTGTTGCCTACCCATTTAATTCAGAACTTCTTTTTGAAATTTTTTTAAAGTCTTCACATAAATAGTGTGTATACTACCTTACAATCTTACGTTAATAGGAGACCAATTGAAATCACCTACTAAGACTTCCATGACTTTCTCCACCTTTCCACAACTAGTGAGAAAGTTCACCATGTAGCTTCATACACTGAGTATAATTAGACCCAAGAAAACACTGTTATTAGAGAATCCACTGTTAACGATCACATTCCTACTATGAACACGTTAGTGTAAGATGCTAGAATCATCTAGCATATTCTTTGCAACTCCATAATTCTAAAAACTAGAGATTGGATCAATATCACACTAGCTTTATCCTTAGCTACCTATTACAATATGGCTCATATTGATTTTAATGCAGCTGATCTTATAATCTGATATCTTAAAAATCTAACCTGCATTAGCGATCTTAATTAGAGAAGGCCTAATCTTGCCTTTAAACATCTCATTGCCTTTATCCTAAAATCTAAGTATAATTTCTAATTTCCTGCACCACCTGATCACCTCCCAGTCTTCTATTTCAATAGCTTCTTCCACATCCTTCACAGTATGCATTGCTACAATATTTGATATATTGACAGTGAGCCAAAGGAGGGAGAGGAAGAACAACCTCACGTAATAGCTCCTATCCACCAACAGCTCAGATTGATCAGCTAGTTTAGAGGTTCAATCAGTGGGAGGCCCATTTTGACTCCTATGTAGCTGAGTAGTAGTAACAACACGAGAATGACTTAGCTCACTTCGATCAGTATGTAGCCCAACAGTAGCACCAACATGATCAGTATAAGGCTTGGTTTGCAAATAAGTTTTCCTCTTTCCACCAGTACTTCTAGCCACCACCTCCTCCACCTCCATCTGATCAAGATCCTTCTTTGTTTTAGTCACTTTTTTGTTTTGTGAACTATGTACTTTTCTTATTTTTTAGTTTCCTCTTTGTTTGATGTTGTTTCCTACTCTTTTTGTGATGTCAAAAGGGGGACTAGCAAGTGTTGATAGCTTGATATTTTGCTTTAAAATATTCAATTTCATGTTTATCTTTTCATTTTATGTGTTCTCCTATTATGTGTTATTTTTTCTCTTTTTCTTTTCAACATAAAAAAATTTATTTTTAACACCTCCCCTATATTTAAAAATTCACTTAGTAAGGCGGGCTTATGGAATAACAAAACACTCTTAAATCATAAATCAACAATATTTGCCATCATTTAAAAGGGGGAGATTGTTGTAAATCTAGACCCAAGTCTTATGATTTTGATGATAATAAATATTATTTGATTTTTCACTATGCTATTTGAATCTATTGCATATATGTTTTTCCCTGCTCACTAATATTTCAGGATCACAGCTCACTTGCAACCTCGATCAGCTCAAGACTAGATAAACTAGGAATAAAGTCTGTATTTTTTAGTCTTTTTATACTTTTTACCTTTCTTGAGTCGAATATGTATTGAGGTGGATCATAAAGCTAAGTAACCTTGCACACACATATTTAAGCGAGTGAGTTGGTGAGTTAAAAAAATTTATAATTTTGAACTAATCATACCGTATAATTTATATCATACTAGATGATCAGTTAAATAGAAAACCCTAATTAGGGCACCTTTGTTAATTAAGAGTGATAAACTAATTCACCTTAAGCTTCCTCTTTCTCTTAATTAAGATCTTGTAATCATTCTCTCTGCTCTGGCATCCGAGGCAATTCCCAGGCGCTCTTTATTTCATTCACTCGTGCGGTTGATTTTGCCCTGCTGGCGTGGATTGCTTGCATTTTTCATTTACTTTCCTTCTCTTTATTTACTTCATTTTCATTTCTTCACCAATTTTGAGGTTTTTTTAGTTTTTGGGTGCTGGAAGATGACGACTCCATCGTCATCTAACCCGTCGACTTCTACCCTTTTTTAGGGGAAATCTCATTCTTTCAAAGATATGTTGGCTGGTTCTTCGACATCTTCTTCTAAGTTTCATTTTGTTCATTCCTCATTTAAAGGTTGTTCGGCCCTGTTGTTTAAGGACTCCGTGGTTGCACAGTAGGCTGCTCCCTTTGCTTTAACGCTTGTGGGTAAATTCCTCCTAAGACGTCCGAACCTTGATGTTATATGAAAATTTTTTCTTAACCTAAAACTATCAAGATTGTATCATATCGGCTTACTGGATCAAAGGCATGTTGTTATCCAACTATCTAATGATCTTGATTATAGCTGTATTTTTGCTAGGAGATCTTATTATATATAAGTGTGTCAAATGTGTTTGCTTAAATGGACTCCGAATTTTCACGTTAGGGAGGAATCCCCTATTGCACTGGTGTGGATTTCCTTCCCAAATTTGAAACTTCATTTCCTTAATACCCAAATCTTATTTGGTTTGGCTTCAATCCTTGAAGGCCATTACAAACAGACCAAGCCACTGCTTTTATTTTATAGCCATCCGTGGCTCAGGTTTTGGTTGAATTGGATGTTTCTAAGAAACATCCAACTGAGATATGGATTGGGTCAGAGGTGAAGAGTTATTTGCAAAAAGTGGAATTTGAAAATTTACCCATCTTTTGTTCTCATTGAAAAATGCATGGTCATGGTATTAATGAATGTTTTGGAAGCATCCTCACCATCGCAAAAAAAGGACTCTTCCAAACAACCACTAGGGGTTGATGTTTCTCATGAAGTTACTGCCCCTAACCCTATGAACTTGGTGGGTAATATCTCTAAACCGCCTCAAATTATTGAGGAGCCTATACAATTAGCCAATGGCGATCCTGAACCAACTGTTACTAATGTGGTCTGTTCAAATTATGATTAGGGCGATAATGATAAAACCTCTTTTATTCCACCTTCTGTTAGTGAGAAAAGGGTTGAGCAAATGTTGCCTAATAATGCTTTTCAAAATACTACTTTTATCGATTCCATTAGTCCTTGTATGATTAACAAAAATTTGTCATAAATGAATGGTAATCTGCTATCTAACATAATTTCTAACCCTTTGATTTTGAATGAGCAGGAGAATGTGATATAAGTTAATGCGGTCATTGAATTACCTTATAAAGAAAGTGATGGGAATGGAAACCTATTGGAGGAGGGTGAATTAGCTTTAGTGGAGGATAGCCTTTCTCTTGGGGAATGCATTGATGGCCTTGATGTGATAAGTAAAGGTAATATGGAGGATGATGGTCTGTTTATGGAGGATGAATGTCCACAACAAGTTAGTCAGGGAGTCCAACAAAATGATAGTAAGCTTCCTTCAACTTCTCATTATAATAATGATGCTTTTACTGACACAGAGGATATGAGAATTATTGCTAAATATTTTGCTAAAGATGATATTGACACTAGTTTTATTAAAATTCATAGCAATAGAGGCAGGAAAAGCAAAAAACATCATTATTCAATCTTCTAGAACCACTCGTCGCTCACACACTAGTCACTAATCATTGCTTATGTTTAAAACTATTATTTGGAATGTTAGGGGTATTGGTTGCCCCTCCTCTAGGTTAAGAGTTAAGAATTTATGTCGTATTCACAATGTTTCTATTCTTATTTTGCTTGAGCCACTTATTAATGTCTCTAAATTATAGTCTACTGCTAGAATATTGGGTTTTAAGCATTATGTTTCTAATTCAACAAATAAATTTTGGGCCTTTTGGAGAGATCCCATTAGGTTAGATGTTATTGGTGATTTTACTCAAGTTTTACACAATAGCATTAAATTTTTAAATGAGAATTATTATGCCTCTTTTATCTATGCTGCTTCTGCTCGTAATATTAGAAAAATTCTTTGGGATCAACTTATTAATTTTCATGATATTGCCAACTTACCTTGGATGGTTGGTGGTGATTTTAATACAATTTCTAATCCTTCTGAGTGTTTGGGGGGTTTTCCTCCTAACTATCATTCTATGGAGGATTTGAACAACATGATTATGGAATGTAATTTGATTGACATTGGTTTTTCTGGTAATAATTTCATATGGAATCATGGTCATCTTTGGCAACGTTTGGTTCGTGTTCTTTTTAATGACTATTGGCTTAATTTGTTTAATTCTGTTTCTATTAAGCATCTTAGCAAAACTCTTTCTGACCATTCTTCACTGCTGATTATGCTTAAAGCTAGACAGATGAACTCTATGCCTCATTTTACATTTTAGAATATGTGGCTGCTTCATAAATTCTTCCTGACGGTTGTTAAGGAAAATTGGGATGCTCCCTTGCATCTTGATAATTCGGTACAGGGCATGAAGTGGTTTTGGTACATACTTAAAAGATCGAAATAGATCATTAATTGGTGGAATCATAATGTCTTTAAAAATATTTTTACCAATATTCTAATTGCTAAAGACAAAGTTAATTCTTTTGAGGCTAACTGTCAAGTTTTTCCCTCTAATGCTAATTTTAACTTGCTTAAAGAGGCTAAAGTCTGTCTGTTTACCATACAAGCACAGGAGGAAGCCTTTTGGAAGCAAAAAGCTGCTACTAAACATCTGGTTAAGGGGGATAATAATACAAAATATTTTCATACTTTGGTCAAGAGAAAAAGAGCCAAAACTCCATTAATAAAATCAGTAGGGATGATGGTTCTACTACTGAAGATGGGGAGGAAATTGCTAATTTAGCTATTCAGCATTTTCATAATCACCTTAATAAAGCTTTTACCCCTATTAATCTTGTTAACTCTGACATAATCCCTAATCTTATATCTCAGGAGGATAATGACTTACTTGTTAAACCCCCCTCTTTGGAGGAATTAAAAGAGATTGTTGATGACACGAATGGTGATTCTGTGGCTGGCCCTGATGGCTTTACTACTAAGTTTTTTAGAAGGCTTGGTAGATTATTATTTGCTTTGATCTTTTCTCTGTTGTTTTGGATTTTTTTGCTAGGAACTCCATCCCTAAATTCTTTACTTCTACCTCTATTGTGCTTATTCCCAAGAGTAACTCGATCAGCAGTTGGAATGATTTTAGACCTATTAGTCTTCGTACCTTTTTTAGTAAGCTAATTTCTAAAATTTTTATGAGTAGGTTAAACTCTATTTTGCCTAAAATCATATAAACCTATCAAATGGGTTTTGTTAAAGGCCATGCTATTGCTGATAATATCCTCTTGGCGCAAGAATTTTATCATGACCTGAATGTCAGGGTGAGAGGCAACAATATTATTTTAAAGCTTGACATTGCCAAGGCCTATGACAACATTGATTGGATCTTTCTTTATAAGATTTTACATTTGTTTGGTTTTAACTTGGTTTATTATAAATTGCATTGAAGGTTTCTATTTTTCCATTATTATCAATGGCAAGAGCAATGGTATTTTTAAGTCATCGCATGGTCTTAGATAGGGAGACCCTATTTCTCCTACTCTTTTCATTATTGATGTGGATTACTTGTCTAGAGGCATTGCTAATCTCTTTGAGAATCATCCTACCCTTTATTTTAGAATCTTAGGTGGTTTTCCGATTTCTCACTTGTGTTTTGCTGATGATTTATTCATTTTATGAATGGTTCTTTAAATCGTATCAAAAAACTTTTGGATTTTCTTCAACAATTTGAGAATGTTAGTGGTCTTACTTTAAACAATAAGAAATGTTGCTTTATTGCTCCCAAAACATGCCTAACGAGCGTATTGTGCCTATTAAAGCTATGACTGGCTTTGTACAAGCTCATATGTCTATTAAGTATCTTGGTGTCCCTCTCTTTAAAGGGCGTAAGAAGTCTTTTCTTTTTGATGATTTAATTTCTTTGATACATAATAGGTTTCTGTCCTAGGATTCTAACTTTATGAGTTTTGGAGGTAGGCTTACTCTCATTAGAAGTGCTCTTTGCTCTCTTCCTGTTTATATATTCCAAACTCTTCAACCTACTCAAACTATGTGCAATAGGATTGATAAACTTATCAATAAGTTTTTTTTGGAAAGGGGCTAATATTAATTCTAAAATCATTTGGTCCTCTTGGGATAAATGTTGTGGGGTGTTAAATGAGGGTACTTTGGGTTGTAAGAGCATGTTGGACTTATCCTATACTTTTTCTTTCAAGTTATGGTATACCTTTATTGCTAATAAAAGCCTTTGGGCTATGTTTATGGTTGCTAAATACTGTGCGGGTAAACATCCTACTCTGTACTCTTATAACCAATGTGACTCTAAAGTTCGGAAGAGGCTTTGTAGTTCAAATGGATGGTTGAACCTCATCTTTCCTTGGGGCTATGTGGTGGTAATATTTTCTTTTGGCAAGATCATTGGTTAGGCCAGCAGTCTAATGATTCCATCACTAATACTTCTTCTACTGCGGCGATCAAGGTGAATTTTTTTATTACTGATAACTATTGGGATTATGATAAACCTGCAAATGTAATTCCTAATTCTATTATTCATCAAATTTTTAATCTTCCCCGGAACACTGATTTGGAGGATTTACTTTTATGTAATTTGTCTAATGTGGTACTTTTAAACTTATGGATGCTTGGAATGCCTTTAGAAACAAGAAGGATAGCTCCTCTATTTGGGCTATGATTTGGCATAAGAGCATTTCTTCTACTATTGCTATCTTTATTTGGAGAATTTTGCATAAGTTCATTCCTACTGAAGATAATTTAATTAAAAGGGGTTTTATTAAGGCTTCCAAATGCCAATGCTGCTATCATGTGGAGAATATGCATCATGTTTTCCTTTCTGGTCCTTTAGCGATTAAAACTTGGACTTATTTTGATGATATTTTCAAAGTTAATTGTTTTCATGCTAAGCTTTCTATTAATGCTTATCTTAATTCTTGGTTTGTTAATTCTTAGGGGCATATTAGAAGCATTATTCCGTCGCTTATCCTTTGGTTTTTATGGTTGTATCAGAATAATTCTTGTTTTAATGGTGTTGGCATAAACCATCATAGAATTATCAATAATGTGAAAGACAAATCTTGAAACTTTATTCTGTTAAGCTGCTTTCTTATAAGAGTTTTAAAAACTTTGGCTTTGTGGCTGATGCATTAGGTATTACTTTGAATAATTTTTTGAATCCTGCTAGTTTGAGAACTATCTAATGGATTAAGCCTATTATTAACATTTATAAGTTGAATGTCAAGGGTATTTATAATCAGCTTATTGATGGGGTGCTCAGGGACAATGATCGTAACATAGTTATGGCTTTTGCTGGGGCCCTACCATTGTGTGATAAGAATTTTGCTGAGTTCTCAACTATTCTCTATGGGATTAAAATGTACATTTCCTTGGATATTATCACTACCTGTATTGAAGTGGATTTTATCTCTATTATTCATTGTTTAAATACTTTGAAGGACTCTATTTGCAATGCTAATCTTTTCTATGTATTGAGAGACATCAAATTGTTCATGACTCTTATTAATGCCTCTTGCTCTCATGTCTTTAGGGAAGGAAATTCTTATGCGATTTGGCTAGTTAATTGGGGTTGTAAGTTGGAGCACCTTACTGATTTTACTGGTAATAACTTACCTTCTTAGGTTAAAGGGCTTATTAGATTGGATAAAATTAATACTCCTTTGTTAGAACTTAATTTTGTGGGGTTTTTGGTTTTTGGTTCTTTGTTTAGGCTTGGTGGTTCCCTGATTTTTTATTTTCATGATAATTTTGGCTGGTCTAGTTTTGATATTACTGGTGTCTCCCTGGCTCTTTGTTCTGCATTTACTCTTCTCGGGTGGGTGTCCTGGCTGGTTGGGGGTTTGCCACTTTATTTGGTGGTGGCTTCTGCTCCTGGTTGCTATTTTCTTTTGGAGCATTACTTAGTCCAATTTGGAGTTATGGTTAATTTTTTTTACTACTGTAACTAGTTTAGGGTTGTTTGCTGCTTCAGTCCTTCTTATTTTTGTTACTTTGGTTTCTATTTCCTGGTTAGCCCTGTAACTGAGGATTTATGTTTGATTCTTCTATTGGTTGTTGTGGTGCTGTTGGTTTTTTTGGCCTTTAGCTTTTTCCTAATCCACTCACTGTGCTTTTTTGTTGGGGAGTGGAGCAATGATTGGTATTTTAAAGGTTCTAAATTATATCCCCTTAGTTGCGCTTCTATTCCCATTTGTATTTGTTCTTTTGGTCGAGAGGCTTTTACCTATGGTTGTCTCTTTTTGACTGGCCCAGCTATTCTGCTTTCTTGGAGCTTTCAGGTTTTTGTTTTGGGTGGATGCTGGATGGGGAGTTCTGGAGCCTTGGTTGTTGTGTTTACTGGCCTGTCTGCTTTCTCCTGGGGCAGTCAGGTCTCCTTAATGAGTGGTGGCTGGACAGTGTGTCCTTGTTGATTATTGGTTGGGGGGACTGTAGCTGGTTGTGTTGGATGTCGAAGGTCCTTGTGCTGTGGTGGGTGTGGTCTGTTAGTTTAGTGTTGGTGAGGTTGGATTGGTTGCGTCTTCCTGATTATCTCTGTTGCCTGGTCTTTTATGGGTTTGGAATTGAGCGATTTTGGGGTTTTAATCATGAAGGTTGTGGCTATATTCTGAACTCTATTTCTTAGATCCCCTGTGCTCTGGCCAGTTTCTTGGGCTGTCTGATTGACTATTATCTTTTTTTTTTCTGGTTCCCTAGTTCATATTTTCCCTGGCCCATTTTATTAGAGGTGAACAATTGTAGTGATCCTTCTTGCTTTAATTTTTGCTCTGTTACCATTATTCATAAGGACTTATTTGTTGGCTCGGGATACTCTACTGATAATGTTTCGACTTGGGGTATTTTTCCCTGTTGGCCTTTTTCTACTTGTAATAAGTATATTTGGTGGTATTATCTTCCTTTTATAGATTATCATTTGTTGTGTTATTGTTCTTGTGGCCTTCACCTTTTTTTGCCGGATTTGATTAGTACAGGTGATCGTGGTGTTGATTTTTTGGATAGGAAGCTGGAGCTCATTACTATTTTTTATTGTCTTCCTTCTTTTTGGGTGCCCTTACTTGTGCACTGTAGAATGTACCTAGGTGTCAATGTACTTTTGCCCAGTAGGGGTCTTGAGCTCATAAGTTTTTTTGGTTTTAATTTTGTAGCTCTTTTGAGCATTAGAGAGCTTGAGGCCCCTTTAAGGACTTTATACTTTTTTCCTATAATTAACGTGTAATCCCCTCCGTGAGTTCCCTCCCCCCCCCCCCCCCCCCCCCCCCCCCCAAAAAAAAAAGAGTGATTAAACTAATTATACTGTATGATCCATATCATACAGGATGATCAATTATAGTCAGCAAAACAATCACTAATCACAATTTAGGTAATATCTTAATATTCAAATTTTGTGTCTAATCGTACCGTACAATATGCAATGTGCTATATGATATATGACAATCATGCCTAAATTGATCATGTGATTAGGGGAATAACTATAGTTAATTTGTTCGATTGAATCATACAGGATAATTTTATCGATCGTACTTTATGACCTGATTCTTACATGGGACAATAATTAATCACCACCTATCGTACAAGATGTAATACCATAGTTTTCAACTAATCATATAGGATGATTCCTCATTTTTGTACTGTATAAATTGATTGTTGCATGGGATGATAATTTATCATCGTCTATCATTATGGACGATCAAGTACAAACCTTAAATTGATCATACAAAATAATGCAAGTCATATTATCTAAAGGGCTATTTTATACTAATCGTACTGGATGATGATCTCAATCATCTTGGATGATCAGTTCATATCTTTTAACTAATCATACAAGATCTATCTCTTCATACAGTACTAACAGGAGTACTTTGAACTAATTGTATAGGATGATCTTAGATCGTACTAGATGATCAGAAATGCTAGATTAAAATTTAGGGCCTTTTGAGAAACTCTCTATTTAAATTCTCCTTTTGTCTTATTTCAAAGACTTTTTGGCTACTAAGTGTTTTGAGGCAAGCAAGGAGGTACTTAGGAGAGCTTTGTGAGAGAAGAGGGAGGGAGAGTTTTTTTAGGGAGATTTGTGTGGGATTCATAAGGTTACTCCATGCAAAGTTATTCCTCGTCTTCTTCAATCTTCTTCCTTGATCTTTTGGAGGCTCCTGGAAGATATTTTACTATAATAGTCATAGATTCTCTACCATTTCTAAGAGGGAGAAAAAGGATTACAGGTTCTCTGCCTTCTTCAGGAGGGTGAAAGAGGATTGTAGGTTCTCTGCCTTCATTACAAGAGTTAAAAAGGATTCTAGGTTCTCTGCCTTCATCAGGAGGGTGAAAAAGGATTCCAGGTTCTCTGCTTTCGCCGGGTTGGTGATCAAGATTTTGTAAGGGCTTCTCTGCCTTACTATGGAGGTAAAAGGAGAGACACTACTTTTAGTGCAATACCTGGAAAGGAGGTTTCTAGGGAGTGGATGTAGGTTAGGTTGGATCGAACCACTATAAATTTTTGTGTGAATTGTTTGTATTATTCAGCACTTTTAATTTTTTTATGATTTACTATGTGGTTAATAAACTCTAATTTTTTTATTATGAAATTAATCTACATCCATAGTAGGGGATTGAGGTGTTTATTTTTTAGATATTAAAAGGCAACAAAAAATATTTTCTATTTAATTTAAAATTTTTAAATAACTAATTCACCCCCCCCCCCCCCCCCCCCCCTCTTGGTTAGCCTTGGGCTGGTTCTTTTAGGTTTGACAACCTTCGTGAACTTTCATGAAGAGCAAATGGAAAATGAAGATTCATTTTCTCTTCTCCACATGTAAAGTTCTGTTATTATCAATAAACTTCATAAGTTAAATGACGATGTTCATGAGGATACAAGATGATACAAGGCAAAAATGAAGAAAATGCATAAATATGAAGTTTTAGAGTATAAATTTCATCCTGGTCAAGATGTTCTAGTGTTTGATTACAAGAAGACGTTTTGCCATGGTAAAATTAAATTTGGATGTGTTAGCCTATATTCTATTATTAGAATATATCTCAAAGGTGCCATCAGCATTCAAGATAAGAAAACTTTTAACATTTTTAAGGTCAATGGTCATAGATTGAAACCATGTGATTAGATGAATAGGGAAACCATAAAGATGGAGGAATAAAGGATGTATGTTTGTATCTTGGTTGTACTTCATATTTTTTAGAAGATAATGTACTTATGTGAGTAATTGGAGAATGTATTTTTGTGCTGGCTTTAAAAGCCAGTATGCTATGCATGGTGCCTAGTGCACTAGTTATCTAATAACCTATGCTATGTTATGTTAACACATGTTTTATACGCCATTTATCATTTATATGAAAGTATTGTAGTGTTAATTATTATTATCATTCATTTTATTTACATTTTATTAAAAATCCCCTCATTCTTGCTATAATTTTTGCATTCTGATTATTTAATTAACCTTAGTAAAAATTATATTTAAAATTTATGTAAAACTAGAATAATAATAAAACCCTAGATCATAGTTCAAATGAATACTATTTATACTTCATAGAGTGAAAAAATTAATAATTAACTTATTTAGATCATTTAAGTTATTACCTTAATTTGAAATTATAAATTAAACCTTTATATATTAATTTTGGAAATAAAGATGAATAGTTAAAATTAAATATTAGCTATGAAAAGATTAAAATTAGAAATCATAAGCAATCCAAATTTGGAATTAGTAATCTTATTAAATCCTTGCATTCAATTCATTAAGATTATAAAAGGGTTCAAAGAAAAATTGATATTCAACATTATTAACTATGTACTTCAAATAAAAAAAGGAATGCTAAAATAGTTCTATCTTAGATAG
Organism: Dendrobium chrysotoxum; assembly: GCA_019925795.1. Classification (NCBI taxonomy): domain Eukaryota; kingdom Viridiplantae; phylum Streptophyta; class Magnoliopsida; order Asparagales; family Orchidaceae; genus Dendrobium; species Dendrobium chrysotoxum. The sequence continues at coordinate 16,492,369 of CM034304.1, read as the reverse complement.
AAAAAAAAAAAAGATGAGTACATTCAAAAATTAATATCAATCAAAATTCACAAAGGAAAAAAATAAAAAAATTAGTACAAATGATGGTGAACTAATGAAAGTTTCAATTTTAACTACTAACATATCTAATCCTTAAACTACATTATTCACTTTCAAATTTAAAAATTAATAACTAAATCTAAAACTTGTGAATTTAAATTAAGTAATAATAAGGATGAATAATTAGTGTAATTATTAGTATCTTTTCTAAACTAGAATTATAATCTTATTCATTTTTACCACTTCTAGGCAGTGATGTATTATTGTATATTTTAGTAATTTTAAATTAATAGTTTTTACTTTGATTAATCATTTAATCAAGATTGTAATATTTTTATTTGCTTTAGGACTACAATGTTTAAGCTGGGGAGAATTTGAATAATGTGTTATTTTATGTGTAATATTTTCTGTGAAAATGTGTTGTTTAGTTATATTGAACAGGAAAAATACAGAAAAAGGCATAAAACTCTAAGTTGGGGAAAATTTGACAAATTGTAAGTGTTAAGGTTTAAATATTACAAATCAGTAATTTATAAATTAAATTAATTAAACATCCCCAACCAACCATCAAACTTAAATAAGTAGGTAATCGCTAGATAACTCGGGCTTACGAGGCTATTAACTTTGCCCCATGGAGGGTGAAATAAATCACATAGCCATGGTCTAACAAAGTTAATTGCTATTCAACTTAAATAACCATTGAATTTAGCAATGAAATGCTTAAACATATGAGGTTTTGATACATCTTGGTCAACTCCTTTCAAGAAGGCACTTGTGTATTGGATTTAAAGCATTAAATGGCTGACCAAAATATCTTAAACTACCAATTAACAATCAACATCAACAATTAAAATCAATCCTAAGAAAATAAATCTCAAAACATCATAAATATTAAAACCTTAACTTAAAACAAATTCCCTTAGCTTTCAATAAACCAAATCTTGCCCTCAGAAAATTTCAAATTATAATAAATCCAATGATATATCCAAACCACACAACCTATTATACACACTATAGATGGCTTGTTAGGATAGCTAACTATAGTTTTAGGCTAGGCCATTTTCCTTTTATGTGCTTTTATATAATGTGAAAATGATGTGTATGTGAATGAGTGTTATTGTTATGGTTTGATGTGATAAATTTTGTGATTCTTATGCTGTGATGTTTATGCCAAGCTGCTTATGATGTGATTTAAGATAGGTATTTAAATTTTTCTAGGTTAGGAGTGATCTGGATGTTTATCACTGACCAAAATTTTTAGAAGGTAGCCATGCTTATATAGAGCTATTATTAAAAGGGTACAAAAACTAATTTAAGTTTAATTTAATCAAATTTTTGCTGCTTTCATTGCATAGCTCCCTTAATTATTAATAGCATGGCTAAGCTATTAGGTTGCTCATAAAGAGAAAATGCTTATGACGATCTAATGTGATGTGATGTGAAATGCTTATATAAACTACTTACTAACATTGCAAGGAGTATAAAGTATTTTTCATATAAAATATAATGCATTAAAAAGAGTTATGAAAAGCATTTTTCCAAAAGAGAAAATAAACATCCTTTATTGGAGAGTTCTTTTCATTTAGATATCCTATTAGTTGAATATATAAAGAAGCCCAAAGATAATAACCAAGAAGAATTGAAGATAAAATGCCTTATTTTATAAAGATTTGCGCCATTTGATTATGTGTAGAATCTAGGTAATTGTTGGTGGAGCCTAACCACCTTCACTTTCAGCAGACCCTGGGTTATATATTAAATGACATTTTCCATATAAACTTTTGATATTTATACTCTTTTAAATTGATGTGTTTATATTATTTATGTTGTAGAAGTTGCCTATTCTTTATAGGTTTCTTTCTTGTATATACATGTGTCTGAAATTTTTCTAGGTTCATTAGAATAAAATTCTTCTACTCATAACTAAATAAAATTCTTAAGAAAATATAGAAAGATAGATAATTTTTAAGAAGTAATCAAGAGCTCATCTACAGTCTCATGAATTCATACCCTTTCTTCTCTCCTTATTTAGGCACCTCACCGCCTAGGGGTGGGCACTATTCTATTTCAGGAGAGCTATGCTCTTTTAGAGAAAAATTAATTTTTGTAAGTCTTTTTCAAAAACTTCAAAGCATTCTAATTTCATATATATTCCATTAGCTTGCATTATATTAGAAACAAATAAAAAATAATTAAAATTTAATAGCATTAGCTCTAAAAGTAAAATATCATTCATATGTACTGGGCCATTTAGGATTTTCTCTATACATCTGCCTTATGCTTCAAAGAACTTTAAATGGCAATAACTTACCCATCTTTCATAAGATAGGATAGCATGGTTTTGAGACAATTAGGTGATTTAGCTAGCATTCCACGCTAAAAAGATGTAAGTCTAGAAATTTATACACTACAATTAGAATAGGTTTAACTTACTATTTTATAGTGCCTAACTGAGAGCTAGAATCTTAAGCGGACCTCAAATCATAAGTCCTCACCCTCTAGGAATGTAATCCTTTATATCTAGTAAAATGGAAACTCAAAGATAAAATCTTCTCTCTAAAATATTAAAGCACAACATTAGAATAATTTATCTATCTCTCGAGATAGTATTTTATTCTCAATATCATAACTAATCACAAGAATAGAAGCACCATAAATCTATATGAATTTTGAATTAAAATTTTATTTTTCCATAGGACCATAGTCGATGGTTGGTGGAGGTCAGAGGGACTAAATTAACAATCAATAGAGGTCTGAGGGACTATAGTCTACAAGAAATAGAGGTCAGAGTAACTTTAGGTGGTTGGGTGGAGGTTTAGTGACTGTAGGTTGCCAGGAGGAGGTCATTCGGCAATCGGCATACTAGTATTGGTCTGGCGACTATTAGTGGCCAGGTGGTGGTCAGGTGGTGGTGCTTGGGTAGAACTCTTAGGTCCTTGAAGCCTCAGAGCTCTCTCTTATCTCTAATAAAAGCTCCCAACTTACAAAGGTCAAAGTGCCTCTTTCTTTTACCTGCATGTGTGCTTGATCTTTGTTCAAAGCTAAGACATTAAGCTCTTAGTCCCTCTTCCACCCTGAATTTTCCAGGACATAAAAGTGTAGCGCCATTAGTGAGAATTGATTCTTGGCTAGGGACTACCTTTGTTGCAACCTCGAAAGATTGCTCACATCAATACCTAAGGCATGGTTAAAGCAAGTAGTCCCTATATCATGATCTATTATCAAGTTCAAAATAATTCCTTCAATATTAAGGGTAACATTGAAGGGAAGAAAACATGCATTATCTATCATCAATTACTGACCATCACTATATAAAATTTGTTAGAAATGATCTTTGGTTGGGACGCAACCTTTACTACAACCTCAAAAGGTCGTTCACATCAACATCTTGTACACGGTTGAAGAAAGGTTGTCCCTTTACCAGTACCTATTATCAGGTTTGAAAGAAGTCCTTCAATACTGAGGATAACTTCATTACAATATCAAGAAGACATTATTTAATCATCTCGCAACCATCATCTATTACTGCATTAATACCCTATGAAGTATATTTGGAATGGGGGACAGCCTTGGTTGTAATCTAAAATATGTTTGTGGTCAAGCAAGGCCCTTCAATATTTAATTTGCAACCTTCTATCATAAATATTCTCACAAAGACACGAAGGCTTCAATTGAATCCTAAACTCTATACAGTCTCCAACTTGACTTTTGCTCCTTGAGTAAGGGCACAGTCTAGACCTCAAAGAGGTAGTGACGGTCTAAAGATTTACCATTTATTCAACTTTGATTTAGGATAAATGTGACATTCGCTCCCTCCTAATTAAGGCATAATCGATCGTAGAGGGATTTGACTTGACCTCTTCCACATAAGTTAACATCATTGAGTAATTCTCTAATAAATAATCTCAGATAGGTTAAACATCCTTGGTGGATTCCCTGGATCTCTTCCACACAGATTAACACCATCAAGAAATGCTTTGATAAATTATCTAAGATAGGTCAAACATCCCTTGTTGATCTCCCTCAACCCCTTCCATATAGGTTTGTTAATGAATTTAATTATATTTAAAGAGGAACAATTTCTTTGAAATAAATGAATATAATTATATCTTAATAAGTTTTAAATTTACAAAGCCAAATAATGTAATAGCTCATTTAATTAAGAAGTTAAAGGGAAATGAATGGCTAGTATTGAAGACATCAAAATATATTACATGAAATGAAAAGCTTGATTTTAATTTGAGGATAATATCAAATCATTTTTTTAATAGTAATATAAATATATTAATTCTCAAACAACAACAACAACAACAAGCCTTTATCCCACTTTATGGGGTCGGCTACACAAATCCTTTTTCTCTATTATGACCTATTAAAACTAAAATTCTCATCTAAATCTAAAAATGGAAGGTCATTTCTCATGTTTTCTAACCAAGTCTATTTAGGTCTACCTCTACCTTTCTTAACCTAAGTCAAATTTAATACATCTACTTTCATAATAGGATCATCGGATGGCCACCATTTTATGTGACTAAACCATCTAAGGAGACTCTTTCTAATCTTATCTTCCACTAGAGCTACTCCAACCTTTTCAAGTATATGCTCATTTTGTATCTTATCCTTAAGAGTAAATCCACTCATCTACCTAAGTATCCTCATCTCTGCAACACTTAACTTAATATTATTCTTCTATTTTAAAGGCAAACATTTTGCACCATAAAGCATTGCATGTATCTTTACCATCTTATAGATTTTTCCCTTAAGTTTTAGAGGGAATTTTCTACCACACAACAAGCCCGATGCATTCCTCCTCTTCAACCATCCAACTTGAATTCTACTAATAATTTCCCCATCTATTTCACCATCACTCTGAATAATAGACCCAAGATATCTCACACGAGTGCTCTTATTAATGACTTGATCACCCAGAGTCACAATCCCCCTGTTAGATCTATTATTACTAAAATTACACTCCATATATTTAGTTTTAGATCTACTCAAATGAAAGCCTTTAGACTGTAAGGTTGACCTTCTTAATTCATGTTTACTTGAAACCCCCTCTCTAGTCTTATCAACAAGAAGAATATCATCAACAAAATCATACACTAGGGTACAACCTCTTGCAAATGTCTAGTGAGAACATCCATGACTAAAGCAAAAGATATGAGCTTAAGGATGATCCTTGATGCAATCCAACTGTAATAGAAAAATACTTGGTCAAACCACCTTGTGTTTGAACACAAGTAATAGCTCCTACATACATATCCTTAATGACTTGAAGCAGTATTAACCCCTTTCTTATGTAGAACTCTCCATAGCACTTCTCTTGGAACTTTATCATATACTTTCTCTAAATCAATAAAACTCATATGTAGATCCTCCTTATTCACTCTATACTTCTCCATTAAACCTCTCAATAAATGTATAGCTTCTATAGTAGACCTACCCGGCATGAATCCAAATTGATTTTGAGAAACATTAGTGTCATGCCGCAACCTATGCTCCATAACTCTCTCCCATAATTTTAAAGTATGACACATTAACTTAATTCCCCTATAATTCACACAATCTTCTGCATCACCTTTATTCTTAAAAATAGGAATAAACACACTCATTCTCCACTAATGTTTTTTTTTAAGATGTAAACCAAATGCATTAATCAATAAAGAAAAAACAATTACAACCTACAAAACATTATTATCAGATTTCTCCTTTGACAAATTAATAAAAGGAGGAACCTTATTCATACTAATATCAACCCATAGAAAATTACTAAAAAGAGCATAGTTAGCACACAAATATGCTAATTTATTACCATTCCTATCTATACAATTGAAAATAACATGGTTGACATCCTTGAGAAAAGCAAGATCCTCCATCCACTGACCACCTTTCCTCACTAAATTTTGAAGAAATTTGATAATGTTAGAATTATCACCTTCGATGATAATCCCTTTATAATTGAACATCCTATCTTTAGTAACATCCCTAAGAGATTGAATAGCTAAAAGCTCCAATCGAGAAACATCCTAATGAACACAAGTATGTCCAAAAGCGAATAGAAATCTACCTTTATTATCACGAAAGACACCGCCAATACCAGATTTATACGAAGGTAATAAAGAAGAGTCAACATTAACTTTGATCCAATCGGGAGGAGGAGGGAGCCAATGATTCAACAACAGCCTACTTGACTGATCAGTACCCGAGTGATCCGAACTAAATTTACCAGCAGATGCAAAAATTGAAGCATAGCTCACTAAATGAGCAGCAATCACCATGGAGTTTTCTCTAATACCTTCATGAATAAACTTATTCCTAGCCTTCCATGAAAGGTAAAGCGAATTACAATACAAATTAAGTAACAAACTATTTTTTGAACTAAGATAGAATAGCCATTTACAACAATCTTCAAATTTGTCAAAAGAAGGGATCCCGAATCCCCATCTATTTAAATGTTGAAATACCTCCTTCAACTTCACACACTTGGTTGCCATATGATCAATATCTTCAATCGCATTGCAACTTCTAGGACAAGAATTTCCCTCTTACAATCTCCTATACGATAGGAATTGAAATGTTGGAATAGCATTGTTGAACATCCTCCACCAGAAAATCTCCACCCAAGGTATGAGCTTAGCCTTTTTGATCCATTTCCAATAAGGAAAGCCAGTCTAATCCTAAACCGAAGCTTCAAAAGCCAATGCCAAAATAGATTTCCCAGAATTTTGATAAATAATTCCATAATATCTTCACATAATTCTGGCTTAATTTGAATTTGACAGATCAAATCCACAAGATCCTTCCCAAAGTAATTACTGAGCTCGCCTACATTCCAACAGCCACTTACAATTAACTTGTCTATAGTAAATTCAATACTTCATAGAGCCACCACAAACGTAGGCCACTTATTAATACATTTATCCAATATCAAAATATCCTTATAAGCATCAATTGCACTACCAGCCGCAATGTTCCACCTAACAATAGGATTAAGATATCTTCCACCATAAGAAATAATTTTCAAAGATGATGAACCTCCCTTCTTTGATCCAACATCATCAAACAGAGAACCATATTTTGGTACAAGAGTTTTATGCAGAAAAGACACTTTTTCCTATACAAATTTCCAAGCAAGCTTTTCCCTCAAATGGCCAACCTTGCTTGCACAGGAGTGTAATCCATGCCTTCCCCACTTCACTGGCTTACACAACAAATCCCATTTGACATAATAAAGTCTAAACCTTCCATCCATCTTACTCCATATAAAACTTCTACACATCTTATCAAGCTCATCAAGCACACCTTTCAGGACAAGCGAGTGTGTATAATGAAATGTAGGTTAAGAAAGCATTACTGATTTAATAAGAGTAAATTTACCAGCTACGGAGAGGAACTTACTTCCCTAAACATTCAACATTCTCAAAGCTTTATAAATAAAGAACTAAAAATTAGCCCCAACAAGCCTCCTCAAAGAAATTTTAACACCAAGATAATAGAATTCCTTAACTGAATTAAACCCCATGATACGAGTGATAGATTTCTTTTTCCTCCACTTAACAAATTTACCAAAAATTATAGCATATTTGTTAATGTTTATCCTTTGCCTCGTCCAACCACAAAAATCTATTACAATTCTCTTAATCTCCTTCACAACCATTATAATAGCTTGAGAAAAAAATAATAATATAATCTGCATACAGCAAATGAGAAATCTTTAGGCCATTTGGACAAATACAAACTCTAATTGAATCATCTTTCTAAATAAAATTATTTGATAAAAGTTGTGAGAAAAAAATAAATAAATAAGGTGACAAAGGACAACCTTCATGGAAACCACTTCTAGCATTAATCCAATTTGAAAAACTGCCATTAATCATTCTCCACTAATCTAGTATCTTTTTAGTCATCAAAATAATATTAAAAAGTTTAGTAGGAAAAGAAATTCCTTCATCTCCTAAGCATTTCCACACTTCTATTGGAGTATCATCAGGTCAAACAGCTTTTCCACACTTCATTTTCTTTAAAGCCTCTTTAACTTCGATTTTACTAATAAGTTGATAAAAACAAAAATCATTATTTTCATTTAGGGTGCTAAGGTCACTAAAGTCAATCCTATTCTCATAATCTTTATTAAATAGTTTAGCAAAATATCTCATCCACCTTTGTTGAATATCCTCTTCTAATAAAAACACTTTTTGACCTTCATCCTTAATACACTTCACTTGAACTAAATCCTTACTACTCATATCTCTTTGTTTAGCTAACTTATACATATATCTTTCAGCTTCCTTTATATAAATCATTAAAAGCAAAATTCTTTGCATTACAAATTAATTTCTTAGACTTCTCACGGGCCTCTTTATATCTTTCCCAATTATCAAACTTTTTACAGCTAAACCAAATTTTATAAAAAAATTTCTTATTTTTTATCTTTTAATGCATATTTTGATTCCACCACTAACTATTTTTACTATTAGTAGTTTTTTTATTTGATGCTCCAAGCACAACTTTTGTAGCATTCTTAATATCACTAAATATTTTCTCCCACATAACATTAGCATCCTCATGCATAGAAAAAATCTAAAGATCTATAATCTTACTCTCAAAAATATTTTTGTTAATATTTTTTAAATACCCAATCTTATACTAGAACAACAATTTACTTAACTTTTAACATTCTGCCCTGTCATCTTAAAGTTTAAAATTAATAAGCGATGTTGGAAACTTTAGTCGACATATTTTTACTTATAAGAATATAATCAATCTGATTCCACCATCATCTATTTTTATTATAAGCCATCGTCAAACATCCTTTGCCCAACCATCTCCATCTATTAAACTCTTTCCAATTATTTTAGTTTATTCATATCATCTAAGCATCATCATCCTTATAACTTGATCACTGTTACCCTATTAACACCATCTAACTACTATATATGTAGTATGCTCCCTCATATTTATGGAGAGATAAAATTATATTACATATTTTATAATCACATCTTTTTAAATTAAGGGTAAGGTAATATTTTGTAATATATATATATATATATATATATATATATATATATATATATATATATATATATATATATATATATATGTGGTGTGAAAGTTTTAATGTGGGTTGTTAGACTGACTTGGACTACAAGTGCACACTAAGAGGGAGGAGAGTCAATTGGTGATTTAAAAAGTTCTCTTCAAAAAATTATCCTTTTTCAAATATTATGATTTACTGGAAAAATAATATGACAACACCGATCTAATAAAAACTTTCTTTGATTTATAAAAGAAACTTGCAAAGGAAAATATTTTTGTTATTTTTGATTTTTTGTTTTCTTTTAAAGAAAAATCAAAATGTACTTCTAATGTAAAGTGAAGCTCACAAATCATAGATTTAGCAATGAGTAAAATTCAAGGAATAAAGTACAAAAAATTAATAGAAAAGATCCAAGAAAGAACACACCATAGATTTATAGTGGTTTGGTCAACCTTGACCTATGTCTACTCCTCAGAGTCCTCCACTCCTAGAATTGCACTAAATATTAGTGACACTCCTTTTTCCCCCACACCAAGTTGGAGAAGCCCTTACAAATCACTTCTACCTCCTCGGTGCGACGGAGAAGCTGAATCCTTTCACCACCTCGGTGTAGCAGAGTAGCTGAATCTCTTTCACCTCCTCGGTAAGATGGAGTATCTGAATCACATTCACCTCCTCGGTGTGGCAGAGAAGCTGGATCCTTCCCCTGAAGAGACAATTCTCAGTGTTTCCCACAAATAATAACACTAACCTTAGAGGAAGAAGGTGCATGATCATCGAACAACTGTGCGTAGAAAGCCCCTCTCACGCACTCTCTTATTCCCACAGGAAATTTCTCTCTCAAGACCCTCTCTTCTCTCTCTCCCAATGTAATGGTCACTCTTCAAACCCTTCTTGTAGAAGCTCTCTCTAAGAAAAATTGGCAAAAGACCCTCTTAAATTAATTACGAGGAGTATTTAAAGAATGGCTAAAAAAACTTAAAAATTTAATTCAATTGTCACTGATCATTCTGTATGATATACTTATCATACCATGCAATTAATTTAATAACCCCTAATAGTAGTGTATGATGAGGGATGTACAGTACAATCAATTCAAATAATTTGATCAGATCATCCTATACGATGTTATGTCATATAACATGATTAGTTCAATCAAATCTCATATTCATATAAGATGACTCAAGGTGATTAATTATTGTCCTTATATCTTCTTGGTTTGTACCATATGAAGTACCCTTCGTACTGTAAAATTACCAATCACCATTAATTATGGATTCGATTGCTTAATCTTAGGGATCAATTTAGGCATGATTTTTAAAGTTCATACAATATGAACAAGGTTGTACCGTATGAATAATATAAATTTTAATCTTTAATAAATTTCCTAAATATTATTGGTAGATAGGAGCTTAGATTTAAATTGATCATCCTGTATGATCATGTTTGTATATTATGATTAGTTTAACATTATTAATCTATCAATTAATCATTAACTTTAATTTTCTAATCAATAGATCATACAGTATGATCATGTTCATACCATACATATATTAGAGAATTTAACTTTTTAATTTTCACTCTCCATGTGTGTGTGCACGGTCGCTAAGTAGGCATATGCCTGTTACAGGACTTTTGACTCAAGCAATATAAATAAATGAAAATACTGACTTTTACAGAACATCAAACCTATTCGACCCAGTCTTGAGTCAATCATTTATTTCATGATGTATAGGGTAATTGAAATGTTAGTGCATAACAAAAGAAATATGTAATATAAATACTAGGAGAAACAAAGTAGAAAACCAATAATATTTGTTATCATCAAAATCATAACCTCAGGATCCTAGATTGCAACATGGTGAGCTATTTTATATAGGTAAGCCTTGTGGTTTTTCCCTTTCTGAGTTTTGTCACATGAAAATGTCGGTCTCTATGAGGTTATTTTTTGTTACATATTAGATTTTTATGCAAGTATAAAAATTATAAAGAATTCCCTCTCTATCACAATAAATTTTCTAGCATGTTATAATTTGACATTATTTTTGAGAAATATATCTTAATATCTTGAAATTATTATTTTAGTAGCTGGAAGGAATAATATTAGTTGTAATGGACTTTCATGTTCCAACACTAATCAAACAAGAAATCTATCACATAACTTTGGATGTCATAATCAGCCAAGAGTGGGTCCCAAGACTGAGCCTTAGAGCATTAGATACATAGGATGGAGACGCAAAATGCCTAAGTCTGTAAGCTATTTAAAGAGATTAACCAACAAAGAGTTCCATCAACTATAAAATGGGGCTAGATAATTTAGAGATGCTTATGTACCATACCCTCATCATTATGTTCAAGTTCATCCTCCACCATAGCCTAACTTAGAAGTTGTTGACAGTACTAGTTGAAATCATCATTTTCATGTTGTTTAACCAATGCAGAATCCTCCACTACTTAGCCTTGGGTTATGGATACTCCTTGTAACATTAATCAAAATGAATTATAGTGTATTATTTAGGACCAATTTTTTTAGGTATATGAATCAGATTATTGATCAAGATGCTTTTGGCAGTCTTCACTCTTAACAAAAAATGTTTTATAGCATCCAATTCTATTTGAGTGTATGTTTCCCACTATTAATCCATATGATTGGTCCACTTACCCCTATAAGCATATTAATCAATATAGAACCATCATACATATCAAACAAGCTTTTGATGCACTCCTTTCTCAGATTTTCCTTGTTACTCTCAAGGTTTAAGCTTGCATCTAGTTATACTCACTCTTCAATAAAATTATTGATAATTTTACCCACCTTGCTCTACTTTTATCTAATAATTTATCAACAATAAGAGAATCATCATCAATTCCTCCAATATTTGGGAGATCTACTAAAATGAAGAAGAATTTTTGAAAAAGCACTTTTAATGATTTTGAGAGAGGATTATGTGTTATGGTGTTGCATCTTTCTTGGTTGTTTTATCCCAAGATTTTTTAGCTGCTCATTGATATGAGATATTGTTCACTGTTATGATAATCTTATTCACATAATAGAAGCACAAATTACTTCCACCATGGATGTTAATGCACACTGGATACATTTTGAGTAATAATTTAACAAGCTAAAGAAGGTCAAGAAGGTTGATACATATCTAAAAAAATTACTTAAACAACACAAATCTCATCAGAAAAATTTAAATTAAAAACTTCTAAAATTAAATTAAGGATGATTCAAAATTTGATTGCAACAAACTTATAGTTGAACTAAAGGTCTTTTTAAGATGAGCCTATCAACACCACAATTGATATAATCTAAGTCCAAAATGAACCCAAATCAAGCACTTGAAGCATATTTGAAAGTTTTACGAAATTATTGAAGAACCAAGAAATCTCTTAATCTTGCATACATATATATATTCAAATTGAACAAATCTATGAGATGAATTCAATGAGGCCAAGATCATTCAATTTTGAGGTCATTCATATATTTAAATAGTTAAGAAATATTTTATGATCATGTGGATCAATATGGGTCATTCGATAGAGTATTTTTTTAATTTAAGCCAAATTTACCATAATACCCTTAAAAGTGTTACAAATATGGCTCCATTTTCTACATGTAGGGGGTTTGGCAACCAAGAGAGATGAAGATCTCTATCCCATTTCACACTAATTTTATCTGATGACCACCATTAGCAGTCACATCCACCATCGCTTGACTTATATCATCTCATTATTTTGACCTGACTACTAACATATAACCTCTTTATTGGACTTCAGTTGCCCTCATGTTGGTACTTGACTTCTATAATCCTTAAAATGGGAATTAAATTATTACTCTAAATTATATAATCATTTCTTCTTTGATTATAGAGAAGAGAATATTCATGTATATTGGACTATTAGAATTGGGCCATGCCCTATGATTTGTTCCCTTCTTAGATTTTTCACATAAAAATTTTCTAATATTTCTTAAAAACTTTATCTATGCATGCTACATCTTTGTACAAAGATAAGATATTTAATATAGATGAAATTGAACCATTTGGTGTTACTCAAACATTGCCTAATATTGTAGAGGCCCCTACATCATAGCCTTATCAAGTTCTATCAAATAATGTTAATTCAACTCATCCTTCCCATATTGCTTGACCAACCTGTAATCCTCCACCATCCATGGAGAATTTAAATCAACATTGCCTCATTGACATCTCTCATGATGTTATAAGAAATTAACTATGAAGACTTGTTTAGGTGAAATTCTCTTTATGAGAAAGGAATCAACTTATATCTTATCATAGCTTTCAAGATCCTTTACTTCTAACTATTGCAATTCTCCAACATCCTATTATATTGGAGTTTAAGTTTCTTATCATATTATGGGAACCCCTACAAGAATACTAAACCTTAATTAAATCTTCATGCATATTAAGTTACCACTCTGCCAGATCTTTTGCATAATTTTTAAGCACAAGCTCGCACTTTATTTTATTTTCTCTTTCATAGAACAATTCATATTTTCATTGATCTAGCTAAACTTTCATTGAATAATATATTAACTATCTAAAGATCATCCAGGATTCTTCCCACCTTTTTGAATTCAAAATAAGGGAGAGACCCTTAAGGAGTTCTTTCAAATATTCTCTTTCGAAGCACATCAAAATTTTGGAGTTGATCTAAAATTGTTACTAGGTATTTATCTTAGTGGTCATCTACTTGGACCTTTCTACTCCTTATTAATGCATGAAACATTCCACTCTTACACTAATCTTATTCATCAAATAGAAGCACAAATAACAAATAATAAGACCATCAACATTCATTAAAAGTATTTTGAATAATCCTCAAATAAATATAAAAATTTATAACAAGAAGGTCATCAACCTCCTCAATAAAAAAGTCGTAGACAAAAGACTAGAGACCCTTCACATAAAAATAAACACGAGTTTCTAATTATACCCACTAAATGCATCTTGAGTTAACATCCTAACGAAAATCCAAAATTTCAAACACCTCAAATAGAAAAACCTCTAAAAAATCTAAACAATGAAAATTAGTCTCAATATTATCATTTAATCATTCAAGAGAATATTCAAGAAAAATATTTCCAATTAAAGGAAGAGTTCAAATCTCTCATTTTCTTAAGAAATTTGATTATAATAATAACTTATAGATATTTAACCTTAAAATAAAGGAGATAAGAAGAGTTGAGGTAAGGACATTATTAAAATTATCAAATGAAAAATTTGACAGTTAATTAAAATAGTTGAACATCTTTATAATTATATTGTATGATTAGGATTATATTATATGATAACACTATGAATTTTTTTTAAATAAAATAATTAAGTTATATCAATTGACAAAAATAAAATAAAATTTTGAAATGATAAATCATATTGTATGATGAAAATCATCCTGTACGACCTACTATTTTCTATAAAACATGTCATTATCTATTTTATCTAAAATAGGTAAATTCAAATTTCAACATATCATCCTGTATAAAGTATTTTATATTGTATGATTATTTAATACTTTAACCTAATTTGGGGCTAAAAATAAAGGTGTCAAATTAGAATAATATTTTATACTATATGGTCAATATAGTACAGTCCAAACAAACAAAGAGCTTGTCTAGATGATCTAAAATCAAATAAGATGAAGAGTTGACATCTTGAATTAATATTGTAAGATCTTAACTATATAGTATAATTAAACATAGAGTATTTTTAAGGTTATAGGTTGATTGAACTAATGTACTGTAAAATCCTTGACCATATTGTACGATCACCCAATAAATTTTAATAAATAGGCTATTTTGGAATTATTTTGGAGCCATCATATAAATATCAAAACATAAGAAATCTAAGTAGCTTTGTGACCAAAATTTTTCTAGGGTTTATTAAGAGCTTTTGAGAGTTACAAGAGATCTTTGAGAGAGTGAATTGGAGAGGAGAGATTAGAAAGAGTTTGAGAATTATTTGGGACAGTCCAAAAAAGTTATGTGAGAGAGATATACCAAGGTTATATTTATCTAATCTATATCCTTATTCCTCTAGTTTTTGTTTAAGTTCTTAAGAGAAGAGCTTGTTTAAGATTTTCTTGTAAGGTCTTAATGGAGTTGTAAAAGGCTAGGAGAACTTTATGGATCTAGCAGGAGGCTAGGGAGAAGTTACCTTTCAAGAAGAAAAGCATTGTAGGATTCCTCCTTTACTGGTGAAGGAGAGAGGCATCTTCACTTTGTTGGGAGTAGAAGAAGAGAGATGTTTCTCCACCTTGTAAGAAACAGGAGATAGTTAGTGGAGTTTTTGACGAGGACACATTGAGTGGATGTAGGTTAAGTTGACTAAATCACTATAAATAATTTGTGATTCTTTCTCATTTTTTGGCACTTAATATATTGTAAACTTCTTTCATGCTAATAATGGTTTGATGATGTCAAAAAAAATTTAATAAGCTAGTACTCTTAATTTAATTTTACCAGATAAAATAATGTAAAATTTTATTTAAAAAACAATTTTTAATTACAAAAAAAAATTCTATAAGCAAGTCTTTAAATAGTTTTCTTTTAGTTGATAAAATATTTAAAATAATAATTATAATATATTTCTAAAAATAATTTTTGGTTACAAGAAAATTTATTTTTGAGCAAGTCGTTAAAGTGGGTTTTTCTTTTGGTGTTGGTTGCTTTTGTATATAAAATCATAATTTTAAAATCTTTAAAAGGTGTACCCATTCAACACCCCCTTTGCCCCCGTAGGTGTGTTAAAAACACTTTCAATTTGTGTTGGAGAAGTATATTCTTACTAAATTGGTTTGGAAACCTTAAGTAAATCTTTACATACCACATTATGGAAATCGAAACATATTATAGGGGTACTCGTTTACCCATCCATCACATTTTAATACTATTCCCTTTAATTTTTTGAAGGCATGTATGGCTATATTTATTCAATTAATTTATTTTAGAATGTGGAACTTAATTTATGTGGGCTATACACCACCCCATAAAATAAAAAATCACATCAAAATTGAACTTCCATTTAGTGATACCAATTTTGATGATAGGGATCATACACAACTAAATCTTAAATATTTAAGTTAATTGTTCTATGCTTTAAAATCTAAAGTCTATATTTGTGTTTCTATTTACACCACCTGGAAAAAAAATTTGGCGAGAATTTATTTAACTTTTGAAGGAACTAATGTGGTAAAGTAATTCCATATGAATATTTTACTAGATTATTCTGAATTATTCTACATGCACCTAAATGAATCTATTTCTAATATGTACACATGGTTTACCAAAATTATTACCTCATTACTTGCATTAGAAAGAGAATTTAGCACTAAAAAGTTATTAAAATTCTAAGATATTTGCCTGAATCTTGGGATGCCAAAGTTATGTCAATCTCAAAGTTGAAAGATTTAATTATATATTCTATTAATAATTTACTTGGCTCTCTAATAGATCATGAATAAAAAGTAACTCCAAAGGAGGCATAGATGAGAATATAGCCCACTGACTAGGCAGGTGAAAACAATTCCTAAAGAGCAAGAAAGAAAAACATATTGACAAGTGGGGAGAAAAAGGTAAGAAAGTTAATAAGTTTTCTAACACTATCTATTTTGAATATAAGAAAATA
This sequence comes from Dendrobium chrysotoxum, assembly GCA_019925795.1. NCBI lineage: Eukaryota > Viridiplantae > Streptophyta > Magnoliopsida > Asparagales > Orchidaceae > Dendrobium > Dendrobium chrysotoxum. Next base: position 16,475,641 of record CM034304.1, on the reverse strand, counting down.
GGTAATACGAAATTGGAGTGTCCCAATCTAAAGAACAAACCACCAAATGATAAAGATAAGAAGAAAGTCAAGCACAAAATGATCAAGAGAAAACCTAAAAAAAAATTTTGAGTCAGTTCAAACTTTGATTCCTCTAACATTGAATCTAAAGAGGATATTACTAATTTAAGTTTAGTGGTAAAAGACAGCTCAGGTGACACCAATGAGGACCAAGTATGTTATTATTTGTATAGTTAAGTTCTTTCTTTTATGGAGCACTTACATGATAAATATCAAAAGCTTAAGCAAACAGAACATTTTTAGAAAGAGAGAATACTACATTAAAAGATGAACTTTCTAAGTTAATTAAAGAATTTGTTGATTTAAGATATAATTTCATAGACAAAACCTCATTCATATTGCATTAGACATTGCATACAAAACATTAGAAGCTAAGATGTTGCATCATTGGGAAAGTGAGCACGGAGCATAGGTCAAGGTAGGAATATTTAAAAGTGCAAATGAATATCTTAGAAAAGAAATTATAGAATTCAAAGCACTTTCATCTAGCTCCTCACACACTCATAAAATACCTATTAGGGAATAACATGCATCCTCTTCCTCAAGGAGAAAGAATAATCATTGAATAAATTTGCACATTAATTTCTAGGAGTAACATATTATTCTTCTGGCAAGATAGGACACACATTACATGGGCCTACCCTTATTGGATCCATCATATTATATTATGTGTTTGGAGGCCCAAGGCCCTAAGTGCATAACATGGCATACATACATCTTATTGCACTTGGGGCCCCAAGCTTATTTAGCCTGCTAAAGTTATGACTAAGTATATTTTATAGGTTTTCCTTTGTAAGAGGTCTAGTGAAGGTATATGGTACTAAGGTAGTGGATTCTCACAACACATGACTAGAGACAGGAACAAATTCTTCCCACTAGAGTCTAAATATGGAAGAAAGATGAGCCACAGGGATAATGTCACTAGGAAGTCATTGGCACAGGCATGATAGGTAAGTAAATGGTTTTACTATTATGAAAGTTTAACTAGTAGATGAATTAAAATATAATCTACTGAGCATTACTCAATTATGCAATAAAAGCCTAAACATAAATTTTGTTATGAGAAATGATTACTCATGTTGAATGATAAATTTATCTTAGAAGTGCTACAAGTTAATAATATATATAAGATTGACTTAGACTGCATAAATAAATCTAGCAAAATGTGTTGACTAAAAAATGTTGTAGATGAATCTTTGATATGTGTTAAGTGAAAATTATGTAGTGTTTCATGGTCTTAAATTCATGTAAAAATGTTTGGTTTTAGTTGATGCTATACATGAAAGACTCGAGAAATGGAGAAAAATTCACAAGTGTTGAAGTATTGTCATAGTGCCGAAATAATCAATGGCATTACATATTTAATGCCTTGACGTTAGATTAGGACATTGCAGTGACAGAGCATAAAAAAATGTCAATTAATTCAGTGCCCTGATAAAGCAAATGTTAGCACTGCAGTGCTTTTGAATATCACAATGCTAGAAATTAGCATCGCAGGTTTGGAGTCTAAGGAATTTGTGCTCATGCACCAAACTACATAATGCCATAATATTGGATGACATATTCTATGGCCACAACATTAAACTTTTATAATGTCACAATATAGCAATTAACAAAATATAGAGCTATGCTGAATCACCCAAGCGACATGTTGGTTCAGCCAATATCTATGCTAGATCATTCTAGCATCATAGTGGAGCATACTTAGCAGTGAGGCATTAATTCATATCGTAACTCCACAGTGATAATCTGTCAATCGCCATAGTGCATGAGTCTATTTTTGGGTTAAGTATAAGTAGTTTTTCTAGTCTTTTTATTAGGGAGTTCTAGGAGTATTTTCTTTTATGAAGAGTAGTTATTAGAGAGGCTAGACAGAAGATAGATATACTATTGCAATCCAGGAGATCAATCCTATATTTTGATAATTATAAATATTATTAGAGTTTTACATAGGTTCTTCTACTTTTTATTATTACATATTACTTTTTGTGTGTACTAATGCTTCAAGTATAATATATGCCAAGCACTGCCAAAAGACCAGGACTCAAGATTAGATAGTCTAGGATCCAGACTCCTAAAGTATAAGTAGTTTTTTCTAGTCTTTATAAGAGTCTATAATTTTATCTTTCTTGAGTCTATAAATTATAAAAGGTGTATATTTAGTATATCAACCGTGCACACATACACAAGGGAGTAAAATTAAATGTTTTGATTTTTTTTAATATTGTATTATATGATCTGGATTCATATTGTATGGTTTGGGCAAAATAGAAATTAATTAAACTATTTAATTAAAAATTTTAATTTTGAACTAATCATACTGTATGATCCCAATCATACTGGGCTATTAGTTGAAACCAAGAAACCCCATTGCCAATTATATATTAGGCAATATTTTTTAATTTAATAATTGAATTATTCCTATTGTATGATTACAATCATATTATATGATGTAATTAAATATTACCTAATTTAATCCTATACAATTTCTAGTGTGCTCGTTGCATTTTTCTTATTACATTTTATTCTTCACATTTTAATTTCTTCCACATTATATAATTATAACTTTTGGTTGAAAGCATTGTGATTATTTTGGTTTAATTCTAATGTGATAAAAAAATTTATAAAAAAAAATAATCTAAAAAAATTTAATATTTGTGTTTTCTATAAAATCAAAACAAAAGAAAAATTGCATTTGAATTTTTTATATCATTACTCTTTGGACTATTAGCTAAAGTTTAAAGTTGATATTAAGGTTTTTTTAAAGGGAGTGATTTTGAAAATTAAATTTTAAAATACCAATTCAACCCCTCCTCTGCCCCCCCACCCCCCCCCCCCCCCCCCCCACTTGGTGTGCCTTGGGCAGTTCAACTAGGTTTAACAACCTCATTTCAAATTTCAATTAGTATCAAAGCAGTTTCTTTAGAATTGTTAGTTTAAAAACCTTAAGTAGATCCAAATGAAAATTTAAATGGTAAAAATGATTCTATTAAAGGATACTTAATTACTCATCCACCAATGTTTTATAATATACCGTATGATTTTGGAAAGTTTGCATGTCTACATTCATTCAATCTATTGAGTATCGTAGGTGGCATATTATTTATGTAGGATATACTCGTCCATCTGACATTGTTAATGGCATCAAGAAAGAAATTCTTCTTAATGAATGGAGTTTTGAGGATAGAGACAATGCTCAAATTAATGTAAAATGCCTAAACTATTTTTTCTGTGCCCTAAAGTCTGAGGATTATATAAACGTTTCTCATGTACAACTGGTAAAAAAATATGGGATAGGTTATGTATCACTTATGAAGGAACTAGTAAGGTTAAACAATCTAGGCTACATTTTTTACTTCATGAATACGAACTCTTTTGCATTAAATCTAGTGAGATTATTACTAATATGTACACTAGGTTTATTAAAATAGTGACATCACTACATACTCTAGGAAGAGAATTATCTAACTCTGAGAAGGTCAATAAAATTTTATGCTGCCTGCCAGATAGTTTTAATTCAAAAGTAACTTCCATCTATAAATCTAATGACTTAAATATATATTCTATTAATAGTTCACTTGGCTCACTCATTGCTTATGAGCAAAATGTGAGTCAAAGATTGCTTGATGCAGGTGACCAGAGGAAGGAGAAGACAATGGCATTGAAGGCCAATGACTCTGATAGCAGTAGCTTTGTAGATGATGGAGATGATGATATATAATTAATTATCCAGTAGTTCAAAAGCTTTCTTAAGTGAAAGTAAAGATGCCATCAAGACTGGGATAAAGAAAAGTCAAGTAGAAATAATAAAGTTTTTTTTTACACTATTTCTTTTGAATGTAGGAAGCCTGAACATTTGAGGACTGATTGCCCCAAGCTAAGAAGTCATCTTAACATGGAGAAAAGTAACAAAAAATCAAATGCTAGAAAGGGTGATGAAAAACAAAATGCTAATAGGAAGAAATAATGAATGCAGAAAGCCTTCTAGGTATACTCCTCCTTTGATTCATTAGAGCAAGGGTCAGAAGAGGAGGTACTGAATATATGCCTTGTGGTGAAAGATAATCTTGTTATTTTTTATCAGGAAGAGGTATGTCAATTATCTTATGATGAGTTATTTAATATTTCTAAAAAAATTTAAGACTCATATAGGAAACTTGAGAAACTGCATGCAAATTTGAAAGTAGAATTTTTTTATTTATAGAGCCAGTAAGGCATTATAGCTAGCGGCATGAAAATATTAAAGTTAAACATTCTACTTTAGATAAGGAGTATGCTTTTCTACTAGAAGAATTTGATGAGTTAAATAAGAAGCATAGTAAATTATGATAATCACACAAATCCTTAAAAAATGAGTAGGTTGAATTAGAAAATGCATTCAAGGAATTAGAAACACTTACAATGACACTAGACACTAGTGAGCATGCATTCAAATGTGAAGTTGAAAGTTATAAAAATGTAAATAAGGTTTTTAAAAAGAAACTATTTGTGCTTCAAAATAATACACCATTGCCTAAACTAGCACAAAAGCAATAACTTGAGACATAACTTGCATCACATGTCCCTAGAATGAAGTATTATCCCTCATGTAGGTTAGTAAACTCATTTCCTGGGATTAAATATTACTCTTATGCATGGTAGAACATATTATAAAATTTTTTATTATACATCAAAGAAAACTACTAGTGTGGAGGCCCTAATCATTAACATCAAAGCATATCATTCATTCCATTCATTCATTAAAGCATAAGGTGAAAATAAAGCTCACTTAGGTTCATAAATCTAACATTTAATTGACCTTATAAGGATGGTCTCACAAAAGGCCTAGTGAGAGCATGTGATACTCGGACAGTCGGTGTTCAAAATATATGAAGGGAGATCTGAAGCAGTTCATCAAGCTAGAGGTCAGGAGAGGAGGTAAGGTAACACTGGGTGACAACACCACTAGAAAAGTGATAGTCTCTTGTACTATTGGAAAAACAAATAATTTAATTATTGATAATGTACTTTTAATAGATAGCTTGAAACATAATCTGCTTTGTACTAGCCAACTTTGTGATAAGGGTTTTGACATCAAGTTTCTCTCTAACAAATGCATGATTTATTTTAGTGGAAAAATTATGTTAGAAGGAAAAAAGGATAAATAATATTTATATGCTTGATTTGTCTTGTGTTGATATTCCTAATAATCTTTACTGAAATCTACTTTGTACTATACGATACACATGGCACAAACCATTGGATGAAATCAACTCGGTTGGTATAATATTTAATAATATATCATACTATATGAATATATATTGGTAAAAGATCGTACAAGCTAACTCCTCAGGATTATAGCTTTCACGATGATCATCTAGTATGATTCTGATCGTATTGTATGATTTGACCAAACTTTTTCACTGATTAGACAAGACAAATTAACTTCTTCTGATCATATTGCATGGTACATATCATACTATATGATCTCTTTGAGTACTATTTAAGGAGGGGGAATTCAAGCTTTTCTAATAAATAATTCCTCCTTCTCAATCTTAAATCTTATATTCTCAGTCTTCTTTTTCTCAATAGTCGATGGTAAGCACTTTAGGGCTCTTATAGGCAGCTCCTCTTGACATCCTGTAGAACCCAGGTTTCAAGAAGTTGCAAATAATGAAGCTTAGCAATGTTACAAGGCTGTTGGGACTACTCCTTCAAAAAATTGTAAATCAAGAAATTCTTAACTTCTAGGTACTCAATCTCTTTGTTGGCATGAGACTATGATTTCTTTTGACCTTAGCTTTCCCTTTCAATTTTGAATTACTTTTTGAATTCTTCGACAACCTAAGAGTCAAAAGTGAGGGCACAACACATCAATCTTTTGTCTCTAGAAGCCCTATAGAAATAACCTATAAAAATTTTAATCAAATCATACACCTCTCTACTATTAGCCTCCAAGCTCACTGCACAGCCTTTATCCTTGACTATGACTGAATACAAGCCAACATTACACTTTGAGATACTCCACTAAACAATCATGCTCCTTTGGTCAGCACCCATATTTAAGATGCATGTATAATTCAACATATCCATAGATACTCCATCATTTTTAAAGTAAGAGATAGGGTCAATATCACACCCCTTCTATCCCTTGTCACATATTTCTTTATGACAAAAACTGAACTTAATCTAGCAGACCTGATTATTCACTACATTAAAAACTTGACAAGTATTAGAGATCTTAGGATTACATATAAGCAGAACCTAGAATTAGAAGACCTCATAGCCTATGTCTTGGAATCTAAATATAACCTACAATATCCTTCACCACCCGATCACCTCCCATTCTTCTACTCCAACAATTCTTTTTATGTACTTCATGGTTATTATGTGTTGGATCCTGAGCAAGAGGAGGTAAAGTGAGCTCCAGCACCAGTTCCAACATTAACTGCAACACCAGCTTTAACACCATCTCCTAAATACCATTCCCACCTTTATAAAAGGATGGTAGAGAGATTTGACAGCATGGACGTGTGATTGAACACACATTTTTAGGGGTATAATACACATTGGGAGTGCTCCAGTAGTAGCACGAGTAACTATAATAGCAGCATGAGGAAGATAGTGACTGGTTTAGTGATCCATTTTTATCTCTTCACTAGTACTTTTAGCCACCATCACCACCTGATTAGGGACCTTTCTACTTTTAGTGTTATGGGTTATTTTATAGTTTCCATTTTTTTCTTATTATTGTAGTTTGTGATGTCTATTATTTTTCTAAGTTGCTTTTTTTTGTCCTTTTTGATGTATCAAAAGGGGGAGTAGGATGTTTATTTGTTATACCTAATTTTTGAGTTAGTTCAATTTTTTTATTACTCTGTGTTTATTTTGTGCCTTATTATTCTTTAAATAAGAAAAATATTAATATTATCTCTCTATTTTTAAAGATATCACATAGTAAGGGTGAGGCCTTAGGAGAGAAAAAACTAAATTGAAATTGCTCTTATAATGTTGGCCATCATAAAAAAAGGGAAGATTATCGCAATTCGGGAGCCCAAGCCTATATTTTGAATGTTACAAACATTCTTGGTGTTTTAGATAGGTTCTTCTATTTTTTTTTATTGCATATTATTTTTTATGTGTACTAATATTTCAGGTATAATATATGCCAAGCATCTCCAAAGGATCAAGACTTAAGATTGGATAGCCTAGGATTGATGTCTGTAAGATTCTATAATTTTTATCTTTCTTGAGTCTATGAATTATAAAAGGTGTATGTTTAGCTTAGCAATCATGCACACACACACAAGAGAGTAAAATTAAATGTGTTAATTTTTTTTTAATATCATATTGTACGATTGAAGATTATACTGTAAGATTTAGGCAAAATGGAAATTAATTAAACCATTTAATTAAATAAATTTACTTTTGAACTAATCATATTGTATGATCCTAGTCATATATGATGATAATTTGTAATCAGGAAACCCCACCACCGATCATAAATTAGGCAATATTTTTAAATTTGAAATTTGAACTATTCATAATGCACTATTACATTCATTCTGTATAATATAATTAATTCTTGTCTAACCTAATCCTATTATTAAAAAATCAAATCAGGATAAATTGATATTTAAGATTATATTGTATGATGTCAAGGTTCCTATAGTATGATTCGATTACCTCCCAGGATGATAATTAACCATCAGCGAAAGCACGGGACAAAAATCCTATTCAATTGAACTCATCATATAATACGACCTTGATATCATGCTAAACAATAAGTTCAAGTATTTAAACTATTTATATAGTCCCTTAATTATCGTATAGTACTAACATGATATATTGAATTAATCATACTATATGATCCTTAGATCCTATTGTATGATCAAAAACATATGAATTGAAATTTTAGGGTTTTTGATAGCCTTGTATTTATGCTCTCTTACTAAAATTTGAAAACATTTTTGGCTATTAGGAAATTTTTTATAGAGTTTATTTGAGATGTTCTATCTTCTTGAGAGATCTTGGAGTTTGGAGAGAAAGCAAGAGAAGTTATGTGTGAGGGAGATGTGGTGTGAGAGGTTATTTCACGTGATTGCTCAAAATAAGCTTCTACTTAAGTTCCTTCATGTGTCTTCATTGATCATGACGGAAGCTCCGAGGAAAAAGTATTCAAGGCCAAAGATCATCTACACTCCGCCTCACTGGGAGAGTGAATGGGATTCAAGTTCTCTACCTCACTAGGTTGGTGAAATAGATTTTGGTACTTTGCCACACCGGGTTAATGGAAGAGTTTTTTTAAGGGATTCCACCTTGTTATGGGAGAGAAAGGAGGGTCACTAAAGTTTTAGTGCAATACCCAGAGAGGAAGACTCTGGGGAGTTGACATAGGTCAAGTTTTGATCGAACAACTATAAATTTCTGGTGTGTTCATTCCATTTTTCGTCTTACATTTTAATTTCTTGCATGTTATATTATTACAAATCTTGGTTAAAAGCATTGTGATTTTTTGGTTTAATTCTTCTAAGAAAAAAAGTATAAAAAAATTATCTCAAAAAATTACATTATTATGTTTTCTATAAAATCAAAATAAAAGAAAATTTGTATTTGAATTTTTTTATATCATTAGTTTCTACATTGTGAGAACACGTTTAAGATTTATCTTTTTTTTTTTTAAGGGAGTGATTTTGAAAAAGAAAATTTAAAACACCAATTCACACCCCCCCCCCCCCCCCCCCCCCCCCCCTCTTAGTGTACTTTGGGCAATTCAACTAGGTTTAAAATCTTGTTTAAACTTTTATATACAATTTAGAGTGGCTGCCCAACATTTTACATAGAAAAAAAACAATTAAAAAAGAAAGTAGTGTGGATCATAAGATTTGTAAGGGGAGATTCACTTTGGGAACGGTCCATCTATAGGCCCTATTTGGAAACTTCATTATTGGGTGACATTTTCTATACCTTTTCTATATGTACTATCTTTCTGAAGCAAGTAAACTCATAAATTTTGGCTAATGCTGTGAAATTTTAAAAAAAAGAGTAAAATGTTTTATCATTGTTACAAGTTTTATTTAAATTATTTTCTTTTCATTTATTTCTTCTGTGATTGGTATATGCATAACAAAACTAGTAATAAGCCCTTATTATTTAATTTAGAAGATGTAAGGACCCTTATAAAATAAAAAAATCCAAGACTATATCATATAAGCCCTTATTATTTAATTTAGAAGATGTAAGGACCCTTATAAAATAAAAAAATCCAAGACTATATCATTAGGAATGGTTGAACCAAAAACAAGATCAGGGCCATCCTAGTCCTCTTAGGAAGTAGTCCATTCTTATAGTAGATGGACTTCATCAAAGTATTAATCAACCTACTATCTAAGCCAATAAATTTGATCAAAAACATGCTTTTAATTCAAATGATTCAAAATTCTCTATTTGGGGTAACTTTTATTGGGGATCCCAACTTATAATTAGCTAATTTCTTAGAAATTTGTATAAGATTTAAGTATAATAAATTTAATGATAACATTATTAGACTTCAATTATTTTCATTTTCTCTGTGGGATAAAGTTAAGATGTGGCTAAATTCCTTGCCCCTAGGCTCCATAACTACTTAGAATTAGTTGACACATAAGTTCCTAACCAATTATTTTCCATATTCTAAAACTACCTAGCTTAAGAATAATATAACTTCTTCTTCCTAGTTTGAAGGAGAATCAATATATGAGTTGAGAAAGATTTAAAGAGAAGCTTAGGAAGTGCCCTAATCATGCATTGCCTGATTTATTAGTTATTCGGACTATTTATAATGGGATTGTAGGATCCCATAGGTTAATAATTGATGCTAAAGTTGGAGGTTCTTTAATGTCAAAACCCATTAAAGAGGCTTATGACTTGATATAGGATATGTAAATAAATAATTTATAGTGGCCTTTTAATAGGGTGAAGCCTAAGAGAATAACAAGTGGCTATGAGTCATATGCTTTATAAATTTTGACAACTAAGGTGGTAGCCATGTCTAAGAAGTTAGATAATTTCATAGTTAGTTCAAGTTCAGGATCGCATATACATTTGGATGAGCATGATTTAAATTCTGATGGTGAGAATAGGGCTCAAGTGATTAAAAATGTGAATTTGATTAAAAGACAAAATGATTCTTATTCAAATTCTTATAATCCAGATTAAAGGAACCACCCTAATTTTAGCTGAAATAATAAAAATAATGGAAATAATTAGTGGAATGTAGGCCAATTTAATCCTGGAGGAAATTAGAGTAATCTTCAACCACCTATAGTAAACCCTAAGCCTTTTTATCCCCTAGACTTTGGTTTATAATTAGGAAGGCACCTTTGGAAGACTTAGTGATTCAGATGGGAAGCCAATTGCAGAGTCAAGCTACCTGTATTAAGAATTTGAAATTTTAATTAGGATAGCTTGCAATATTCTTTGGCATTTGTCCACATGGAACCTTACCTTGTACTACTTAAGTTAATCTAAAAAAAAGGGAAAGTTCATAGCTTGGAGAATCTAAGGAGTATTAGTGATACCACTAGGCCAAAATAAAATATCTTAGTAAGTTTAGCTGAATATGATAAATTTAGTACTGCTTGGGAGGCAACTCAATTCTATTGATGTTAGGTTTGAGTTTTATTATTGAAGCTCTTATTTACCATTGTATTTTTATTACTTTTATTTTTTAATTATGAAAAATATTATCTTTATATTATGTTTAAGTTACTAAGTATGGTTATGAATAAAATAATTACATGTTATTTATCTAAAAATTTACATAATTTAAAAAATTTGAGCAAACACCACAACATCGAGTCTTTAAGTGCTGTAGTGCTTTCTTGTCAAGCATTGAACCACCTAAATCAGGCACTGTCACACTAAATTTTTAAGAAAATTGGAATAATATAAAGTCATAATGCTACCTTGCACTTCAGAGTGCTTTAACACTCATATCTATAGCGATGTGGTGCCAAATCTTTTATTTGCTACAGTGATACAATATGATATTCAATGTTTTATTACAAAACTCTTTTTTTCCATCTTGACTTTTTATTGAGTGCACAATGTTAGGTCAAAAGACTAATTAATAGTTATAGCGCCATAGCGATAGTCTTTACCCAGTGCTGCAATGCTCATATATGTCAAATGTCACAGTGGTCCATTTGTTAAAAAGCGATGCTTCAATTTCCCATGCAAATGCTACAGTGCCACCTATCCCATCACACCATGGAATTTTATAAATTTTAATGTTTATCATTTAGTGCTTTTTCTAATGCCACAATATTGTCCATTACATCACCGCAACATTCATCGCATTTATAAGTAGAAGAGGAAGGTTTCATTATTTTTATAATGTTTTGAGCCTATTGAGTTGTAATTATATGATCTCCACTTTTCCTACTAAAATTATTCTTAAATGGCCTTAATAGCGTAGGCTAGTAAGAAGAGTGCTTCCTCTTCTTATGACGGGAGGAGATTAATTTTTGTCGAGGTAGAAAAGTAATATGCATAATTATTTATAAGAAAATAGTTAATAATTTAGCGGGATTTTCAAAATCCTATAGGAGTGGTAATGCAAATTATGGTAAACAGGGGTTGTGGAATAATATGTGAGGAGCCTAATGCCAATGTGGTGAACTTAGTGAGGGAGTTTTTTTCCAATGCAAAGAAATCCAAGACAATAAATATTTTGTAAGGGGTAAGTGGATATCATTCGCTCTAACTAGTATTAACAAACTTTATAAGCTTAAGGATATATAGTTTTATGATTACTTAACCTTTAGCAATGCACCCATTGATCCTCAAGAGGTGTTGAGAGTTTCTTGTGATTGTAGGCGTGGAGTCATCTAGAAGGAGAGAGAGAAAAAGAAAATAAATTTTCCTACGTCTTATATGACCCAACTTTCTAAACCTTGGCACTATTTTATTTCTGCATGCTTTCTACCAAGAAAAAACATTGGTGAAGTGACTAGAGATAGAGCCATTTTAAACTATATTATTCAGGCTGGTCATTCCATATATATTGGAAAGTTGATTCATTCCTCTCTCACATAAATTATTAGGGGTTTCACTTCTATTGGGGGTCACCCTTCACTTATTTATGCCCTTTATGTTACCGCTAGTGTGAGAGGTGAGTCAATCAAGGAGAAATAATTTCCTATTTCTGCTCACTAAAAAGAAATTTGAAAGTTTTAAGAGGAAGGGAGATGAAGACGAGGAAGGGCCAAGTGAACCCCAATTAGCAGTCAACTAAGTAGTAGTAGGTAAAGTGCTAGTACCCCATGATCTTTTGATAAGTGGGTGGATGATTTAAGAGAGCAAATGGAGGGTGTTAATTTTTTTTTTATCAGGATTGTAAGGGTGGTAGTAGGTGTTGTGTCAGAGGGTTGCACATTCTATGGACATGCTAGAAAAGCTGTATAACAATTCAAATTTCAATTAAGCACTAGTTGGGATGTTTATGAGGAGTCATTTTACTTAGAACCCCTATAAGATATAGTTTCCTTCTGCCCTTGTATATGACCTCTTTGTGTGGCACCCACCGATAGCAATAGATGACAATAATGATGAGGAGGAGGTGGAGGATTGGGATATATCTTCATTGATTTTTTAACTTTATTTTATTTTTCCTGGCTTGCTTGAGAGAGAGATAAGGAGAGGAGAGATGGCTGGTGATATTATGGTTAGTTATATTTTTGTTTTCTTTATTTTTCTTATTTTCTTTTGCTTGGGAGATCCCCATTGGTTGTGGATGACTATGATAATCGATAAAGATGTTACGGTGATAGTGATTATTATTGTTGTCCTGGTAGAGGTTAGTGTATTATGCATTATGTGTTGGTGTTATATACTACTATAATTTGAGCTGCATTGTGTACTTCTTATCATATTCAATGAAAAAGCATGTTTAGTTTCTTTGCAAAATTTAGTTATATCATTTTTTATTAATTATGTATATTATTCTATTGTTGATAATCATTATTGTTGTTGTTAGTTAAAATTTTCATTTACTAAAATGTCACAAATACTTAACTGTTGAAATTGTCCTCTCCATAGCTATTGCACTTTGATCACTAAGCTAGATAAAATAAAAAGTGAAATTAAAAATTATTTAAAATTAAGAATAGTACAAACCCTATGTATTGAAAATATAAAAGATAACATATTTTAATTTGGAAATAAAAATAATAAAACAAATAAAGAATTTAAGTAAATATCTTATCTTGAACTTCAAACACTTAAGCACTGGCTAATAGTTTCAAAATTTAATAATTAAGTTTAGGAAAAGGGAGTGTGTAGATTAAATTATTAAAATCATTATAAACTCTAGTATAGAATTACTGAGCTTATAACAATCCTTACATTAATTTAATTTAGGGTTTCTTGAAGGAAGAAGGCAATCAGATAATCAAAATCATTATTGTAGTACTCCAATATGTTTGAAAAAAGAAACACATGAAAAACAAGCAAATCAAAGGACATAAAGTAAAATGAAAATTGAGTACTTCATAAATCAAAAATTGGTATATGAGGTAGTTACATTCTTAAAAGAACAGTAATACATAAATCAAGTAGGATAGTGTAAGTAAACTAATACTTATGAAGGTTTTCAAATAAATTTCTAATTTAACTAAAGGCACAAATTATTTCTAAATGAAATATTATTCAACTGTAAAATTAGTATTCAATAATGCACTTACCCTTATAGTTGATGAGTTCAACTTGAATATTAACATGGATGACTTATTAGGATGATTGTTTATGATTATTTAAATTAAAATTGCAACACTTTGATCATTCCAATTTACATATAAATTGTAGTGTATTATCTTATATTTTAGTAAACTTTAAATTGCCAAATATTTAATTAGGCTAATGAAGTTGATCAATACGTAAACACACCATTACTTGAGGATAAGTAAGAGCTTAAGCTGGGGGGAATTTGTTAATTAAAAATTACGTAGTGTTCTATTATCTTAAATTCTAGTAAAAATATTTATTTGTAGTTGATGTTGTGAGTAAAGTATAAGAAGTTTTTTTAAGTCTCTTTGTGAGGGAGTTCTTGGAATCTTTTCATTTTAGAAGAGAAATTATTAGAGAGGCTAGAGGGGAGATAGATACAAACTTTAGTTTGTCTTCCCAAATTTATAAATGATAATAAAATAATTCCATAAGAATGGAGTGTGGAGATTAAAGTTTGTTAGCGAAAATTCACTTTGGGAAGGGTCCATCTATAAGCTCTATTTTGTAACCTTCATTACAAGGTGATATTTTTGCATCTTTTCAATCTATACTATCTTTTCGAAAAAAGTAATGAAATTTATATTGTTCAATTTGCATGCTATGGCTAACTAAACTATATTTTTGGACTAATGCTATGAAAACATAATCTAATTACTAATGTAGACTCTTGTACTTTAAACAATTAATGGTTATTTGTAATATCTCTCATTCATAATTTAATCTATATAATGACCATGTATGGAATAAAATATAGGGTACATATTATCTCGATGGAGGAGCATTATAATTACTAGGAGTATTCTCTTGCATGCCTAGACATAGTGTGTTTAACTTTCTAGGTTCTGCAGATAAAGAAATTGTAAGAAGGCATATACCTTTCTTTACATCCTTACAAGCTCAATAGAGATCTAAGGATGCATATGCTCTAATTCACAATAAGATTCTACCTAGGAAAACTTAGGATATTTCATAGTCATTAGTCACAACACATTATCTATTAGTATCTTACTATTCTTCTACATTTCTAAATTTAAAAAGACTACAAACTTGATTTTCATTTCATAGGATAAATCATGTAGCTAGAGTAGACATTACTATAATAATTGTATAAAAGCAAAAAAAATTTTCATGGGATCGACAGTCTCTCATATCACTTATATTTCTTGATCGATATATGCCCTTATGTTTCTAGTGGAGATTTATATTCAAGGAAACATAACCATAATTCAACCCATAACAAACATACACAAATCCCACATCACTATGACATTGAAGATTGTCATAATAATATGAGGACACATAGGAAGATTACTATAGTTAGTATGGGAAGTACCAAAACTTGACTTCACCAAGGAATATTTATATGATGGGTGTTAGTTAAGGAAGCAAGTTAACTCATCATTCAATTCAACATAAGATGTAGTTATCTCTAAACCATTAGAAACATTTTGCATGGATCTACTTGTACCAATTAGTTCCATAAGTTTAAGAGGAAAGTCATAAGGATTTTTAATAGTTGATGATCATACAAGATTCACATGGGTGAAATTTTTGAAAATAAGAGAGAATCTTTTAATGAATTTAAAATATTCTTGATTTGGATTCAAAGAAAAATAGATAGTTCCATCTTTGTTAATCATGGTGACCAAAGTGGAGAATTTAAAAATGAGAAGTTTGAGTCATTTTTCAAAATCTCTACGTCAAATTTTGACCCAGAGATTTCAAATTTTAAGTAAGGCTTAACCAAGCATCAAATTGACTTAGAAATTTTTGGGGAAGTATAAACATACCCAAGAATGTTCCCTAAATATTTGAAAGCATTTGGATTCTTCTACATTACATAATTCAATAAATATAGTTTGTTGTATTTATAAAACTACTAAAATCCTACAAAACATCAAGCTTTAAAATTACATGCATTTAAGGTACTCCACCATTGGAATTCATAGAGTCCTCACACATGCATTTTGGTTCATTGTGTAAGGAGTTATGAATTTTTAAAGATTGAGCAATTTTCTTGGATTTAATACATTAGATATACAAAGTCATCCTGCACTAACACATGCATCTCCATCTAATTGACCACCTAAACAACCCCCCCCCCCCCCCCCCCCCCTAGACAGCGTAACATTGATCTCATCCATTCGATTAGAGCTCAAACGTTTGAGATATAATGATAAAAAAATTATGGGAGGGTAGTATGTAACCTAATTTGACTTAATCATAGTTGTCTTGTGAATTTAAAAAGAATAAAAGATTATGATTTCTTCTTTAACTCTTACTTGTAATTTCAACCATGTGAAATAATTTGCATAATCTAATAGATTCCTTTCGTTAATCTTGCTCAAAATAATCCATGAAGGTCAATTGATAAACAAACTTAAATCCAACTACTAAATGGCCATTGATTGAAGGTTTCCTTCACTATTGACTATACCTAAGCTAAAGGAGGCTTATGTTTGGAAATTACCTATATCTAATTATCAGTTGAAGGGGATTTTGCTTCGATCACCCTTGACAAGACTTGGAGAACACTTCTCATTCAAACTGTGAGAGTTAGAGAATAGTGGATCAAAAGTTTGATGTTTGGACAAAAGGTGGTTGTTAGAGTTCACTTCAACTCACTCAGGAAGGGATCTAAAAGTTTAAGGAAACCATAGATTCATTGGAAAACTCTTAGGGAGGGATTTCAAGTAAAAAATTAGAACCATTTTTAATAAAAAATTGAAGTATTTGCAAGGTGACCTGATATGCATTTGGCTCAAATATCTATAAGGAAGAGATGGCTAGGTGGTTGAGTCATCTTTAGATGGCTTAATAAGACCAAAGCAACTCACAAGAAAAGGCATTCCCCATGTGATAAGTTGTCTAGGAAGTTATGAGTGAACTAATGGAATTCAAACATATATGGTGCCAATTTCGACCACCTCAAGCAAGGCTATGTGCTGAGGTTGGCTAGGAAGGTATGTGGGCTCTAGGGGAAGGCAATCCAATAATTAGATTTTCCAATTACTTATGGAATTAAAATTGGGTGATGAAAACTTGAATTTGGATGCTTGGTTTAGCCAAATTGGCTAACCCAAGTTATCCTATGGGCTAGACTTGGTGGGTTGAGTGTTAGGGGTCTAGAGACACCAAATGCAAGCAATAGCTTTGGCCAATTTCACATAGAGAGTGATTTGGCTCAAGTAAACCCTTTTAGGTTCACTTGGGTTAGCCCAAATGGCTAAAATAGGTGGGCCCAAGTGTTAGGCTAGCTTGGGCTAATCCTTCAACACCAAATAAAGTTGTTTGAGGGTTTGGGGGCCAAGAGCCCCATGGATTTGATTGAATTCAAATAGGAGACCCATATGGATTAATCAGTTGAGCAAGGTTGACCTTTTTAACAAAGGTTTTCCAAGCCCATAGAATGGGTCCCCTGGGTTCCAAAGGACTCATGGAGTTTACTAGATGTGGCTTTATGGCATGCTAAGCTCAAGTATGTTGAAATTCATGAATGGATGATGATATAGGGGAATGCTAAGTTTAATTTTATGTTTACTTGGATATAATTCAAATGAAACTTTAAGTGCACGTGCTAATAATTAATAAAGGGAAAGAGGGAGTGTCAATCTCATGAGGAAATTATGTACTACACACAATTTTTTTTGGTACTATTTACCCAATCTATGATATTTAACCTATGAAATGAAATTAGAGATAATTTCTATTTCAATTGAGAAATGTAAGAAATGGTGAAGATACCAGTACGTAAAGTGCTATGGACTAAAAATAGAGAATATCCTTAGTTTTTTCTAAGCGGACTCCTATACATTAGTTATGAATTAGAACATAAGCATCCTTAGAACTTTATTGAGATTTTAAGGATGTAAAGAAAGGTTTACGACCTTCCTATAGTTATTTTATCTCAATAGACTCTAGAATACTAAACATCCTATGCCTAGGCATGCAAGCATTCTATTCCAATTCTCCTATTTATTCCAATATTTATCCATTGAGGTAACAGACCACACTATATGTGAAGACTTATACATGGCCACTGCATAAATTAAATGAAGAGTAGGAGATTGAAAATATCATTCATACTTTAAAAAATAAGAATCTGCATTATGAATTATAATGGTTGTCACGTCAATAGTCCAAAACTATGAATGTAGCTGGCAATGGAATTAAAATTGAATAATATAAATTTCATTACTTACTCAAAAAAGAAAGTACAAATAGAGAAGATGAAGGAAATTTCTTTTGGAATAAAGAATCCCAAATATATCCTATAGATTAACCCTTCCCAAAGTGAATCTCCCCTTACAACTTTACTCTCCGTACTTCTTTTCCCTCCAACTGATTGTTTGCTTAGTACAATGTTGACCAGTCATACTAAATAATGCATCTCACTATTCCCAAGTCTCTCTCAAACTTTTTGGAGAAAGGACTGAAAACTCTTCACAAACAAAGATTAAAAAACTATTTATACTTAATACATAAATAAACTCAGGTACTACGGCGCTCGATAAGGTGGCACCACGGCATTATACGATGTACTAGAACCACGATGCTACTAAATGTTCTCCATTACAGTGATGAGCTAACTCGATGTGGTTGTTTGCTGATCCAGTGCAATGCTTCACTAATCTAGTGATGAGTTTTATTTCCTTAATTGCTGCTATGAGGCACTACAAAAGTTGCATACTGTGGTGCTCGGTTACATTACCTGGCATTGCGGCACTTTTGAGGTCAGTGCTTCAGTGTTGAATTAATTATATATTTTCCTATGACTCCAGCACTACAATATTTACTCTGGTCATTGTAACACACACATGGCACTGTGGTGATGGCCTTTACTCCACCGTGACACTAAATTAAATGAAATATTTATAAGGATCTGGCTCTGTAATATTTTGATCTTGTGCCAGAGCATTCAAGAAGTTGTGGCACCGATAGTTCTAGCCCTAATTCTAAAATTTGCATTTTCACACATTTCTTGAGACATTCCTGCAAAATATTAACTAAAACACACATCTTTACATGAGTTAATTGAATAAAAATACTACATAATTTTCTCATACAAATTCCCCCAGCTTAAACTTTTGCTTTTCCTCAAGCAATTATGATTACACCTTTGATAAGCTTTATTAGTTTAAATGAAAATTTTGTAATTTAAAATTAATTAAAATATAAGATAATGCTCTACCATTTAAATGTGAATTTGAATGATCAAAGTATGCCAATTTTAGTTCAACAAATCATGAATAATCATCCTAAGGAATCACATTTATTTATATTCAATTTAAACTCCTCAACTACAAGTATAATTTTAATTATACTATTAATTTAGGTTGAACAGCTTATAATTTAGGAATTTGTCTCACATTAGTTAATTTTGAAATTCATTTATAACCTTTCATATGGAGTAGCATAATTAAATTCTCCTTTTAAAAATTAATTATTAGAATCCTTTAGGAATTTAGTATCCTTGGATACTAATTTTGATGCTATAATACTCATTTTCTTTTGGGTTTTTCTTTCTTTTCTTTTGATCTTTATGAGTTTCACTTCTCTCTTTTCAATACACATGAGTATTAAAAAAATGTTTTTGAATATCTAATTAGCTTTAGTCCTTCAAGTTATCCAAAATAAATTTTTTTTACAGATTGTATAAGTTCACTAGTTCAATACTTGAGTTCATAACGAATTTAATAAATTAATCCAAGTAATTTCTTTTTCTAAACTGAGCTATTTAGTCATATATTCAATAGCAGCTACTAAGGTGTTAATGTATTTAAGTTCAAAAATTCAAGTGCTAACTTAGATGGTTTTCTTTAATTGATTGCTAAGATTTTCAAATTAGAAATTTTTGTTATTTGTTCTTTCAATGTAGCACCTATAGTTTTATATTGTTCTTAGTTTTAAATGATTTTTAATTGATATTTTTTATTTTGGTTAACTTTAATATCAGATTGTAAAATATGGAGGACATTTCAATAGTTAAGAAAAAAAGGAAAATTAATTAAGAAAAACTTAACTAAATAACATGAATAATAATTAACAAAAAATACTCTAGTTATGCAGGTAACTAATTTATCAAAGTAAATACCAAACATGCCTTTTAATAAGAATGATACTAAGTATAAAAAGGATTACAATAATGAAATGCCCTGAACTACAACTACATGAACTTGTGCACTGCTCCACAATCCAATCATAAGAATATCCATGTCACAAGTACCTCTAAAGAAAGGGAATGTAAAATAAAGAAAAATAAAAACCACAAAATCAACATCATCTCTTCTCTCTCTCTCTCTCTCTCTCTCTCTCTCTCTCTCTCTCTCTCTCTCTCTCAAGAAAAGAAAAGAAAAATAATAAACAAGGATTAATCCAAATCCTCCTCCTCCTCCTCTTCCTCCTCCTCCTCCTCCTAATCATCATCATCAATATTTATTGATGCTGCTACTGGTGGGTACCACATAAGGGTCATACGTAGAGGCTAGCAGGAACTAAAGTTGATTCGGGTTTTCAACGAATGGACTCCTCTTGAACATACTGACTAACACTTCATTGAACTGGGAAGCATAGTTGAACTACATTTCTTACATATTTATATAATTGGCAACCCTGTGGGGTATACTCTGCTGCCACTCCCTAGACTCATCACGAAAAGAAGTAACATCCTCCAATACTTGCCTAAGATTTGCAACCTGCACTCCTAAAGATTTAAGCATATGGACACTTAACCAAATTGAATTGGGTTGACTGGTTAAAAAGGGCTCACTAGGACCTTCTTCCTCCTCCTCACCTCCCTTCCTAAATCTCTCTATTTTCTACTTAGTGAAAGTAGAAATGAGAAAACTTTACTCCTCACTAGACTCACGCAACACACTAGCGATGACACAAAAGGAATAAATAAGAGAAGGATGGCCCAAACCATTAGAGTAAAGCCCGTAATGATGCACATTGAAGAAGAAAAGATTAATTTCCCATCAATTGAGTGACCCACCTAAAATATACAATTAAAACTTCCCTTTCTTAGGTCACCTCGCTAATGTTTTTGCTTGGCAGGAATCTAACAAAAATTAATTTGTGCCAAGCATTGGATAATTGAGTTAAATAACAAGAAAGCTAACTAATTACATTTACACTTCTTACTTTCCACACTACTCCACCCCTAGGACTACACAAAACTCTAAAAGCTCCTGGGATCTATAGGTGAAAGAAAACTAGTCATCAAACTCTAGGTCTTTTAATTTATAGATTTAATTGATATTATAGAGATCAAAAGGTGCCCACTTCTCTCTTACTAGAAACATATTATTTTGGGTCTCCTTAGCATTTGCAAAGAACTCTCTAACAATATTAACAACACAAGTTATAGGTTCCTCAAATAGGTTTTCCCAACCCCTTCTCACAATCATGAATATAAGCTATCCTCAAGGATTTAAAAATCCCCTCTCATGAATCAACTATTTGATAATAAACAGTTGATCATACCTTTGTTTAGCCTCTGGAGATACGAATTACCTATGTTCATATGAAGAAGAAGCCCTCTTCTCATTGGCTTGCATTTTTGGGGCCACTAAAAAAAAATTTGAGTAGGAGCACAAAGAAACATGATAGTGGTGCTGAATGAGAAAAATTGAAAAGCAGCCCTCCTTTTTTATAAATTTGATGAGTGTTGCGGCACTCAAATGGGTAACACTGTAGTGCTATAAAGTACTAAATGATAAATAATTAAATTGATAGTGGTGCTACAAGTGAAATGATTCATGGCATTGCGATGCTAGCATTACAAATGCGTACTTTTTGACTGCAAGACAATTGTGGTGTTCAACAGGTATGATATCTATGGCGATGGGTAAAGGTTGCCACTCCAGTACTAAACCTAAATAATTATGGTTTTGACCTAACACTACACTTCTTAAAAAACATTCTTAAAGAAAAATTGTGTGCCATACAGTAACATTAAATATAATGTCTCAGTATTATAAAAATAAACAATTTGGCACCACGGTGCTACATGGATTAGCGTAGAAGAACTTTATAAGTGGAAGTGGCACAATGGTGCTTAAATGTACAACACTGTACAATTTCATCACAAAAATTTTTATGAAACTTCAATCCAATGGTGTCCTATTTAGACACTTTCGTTCTTGGTAAGCAAACACTTCAGATCTCTTAGACATGACACTGCGGTGTTGGTTCAATTTTGCAAATTTTATAAATACTCAAAAAATATATGATTTAATTATTTTACTCACAACCATGCTTAGTAAATTACACATAATACACACATGAAATTATTTATAATTATTAAATCAAAATAATAAATAGAAACATTACACATCAATAATAAAGTTAATATTTAACATCAATAGAATTGGGTTGCCTTCCAAGCAGTGCTAAGTTTAAAGTCCATAGCCAGACTTGCCTAGATTTTCATTTTGGCTTAGATGCATCACTCCAAGATATAATATTTCCCTTTTTTTTCTTTGGGGTAACTCCAGGGGTGTTGGGCAAGGTGTAATGGGGCCTACTACTAAAGAAAATTATAAGATGCCCTAATTAATTTACTATATTCTTAATGGAAGCAACTTGACTTTGTAATTGTGTTCCCATTTGAATCACTAAATCCTCCAAATGTTTCTTCCTATATCTGAATTAATTATTTTGATTCAATCCAGCGGGATAAGTGAAAGTTCGTGTAGGTTGTTAGACCTAATAGAATTGTCCCAAGGCTAACCAAGAGGGGAGTAAATTGGTAATTTTAAAAAATTCTTGGATTTTGGGAAACCCTTTCTTAAACTTTATGAAACTTGAATTACTACTACATAAATATGTAGTTAATTTTTTTTAAATTAATTTTAACAAATAAATTTTCAACCACAAGATTTAAAGCAGTAAATTAAAATTGCAAAAAAATAAAAATTAAAAGAAGAACACCAAATTTTATAGTGGTTCAGTACAACAAGACCTACGTCCCCTCCCTGGAGGCTCCTTCTCCAGATATAGCACTAAACAATAGTGTCTCTCCTTTTTCCCCCATAGCAAGGCAGAGAAGCCTTTACAAACTCTGTTCCACCAACCCGGTGTAGAAGAGAACTGATACTTTTTACACCCTCCAAGTGATGGCAGTGTACCAACTCATCCTTTATTACCCTCCTGATGAAGGCAGAGAACCCAACATTGCTTTTCACCCTCCTGGTGAAGGCAGAGAACTCAACGTCCTTTTTCACCCTCCTGGTGAAGGTAGAGAATGTTGATCCAATCTTGAAGATCTTCACTTGAGTGACTCCATATAAGTTGTGAAGAAATTAAAAGAAGAATAAAGAGATCTTCACTTTGTGCATCTTTTCAGTGTTGGCTAATTTTTTGCCTCTTTTTCATTTTTGGCAAGCATTGCACATCTTTTAAGATTGTGGCACATTTTGTGCATCTTTTCAAATTTGGACTAAATTTGTGCCTCTTTTTATTTTTGGCGAGCATTCCCGATATCAACAAATCTTAAAATAAAATCTAATAATTAACAAAGAAATCAATAAATTGGATAAGAAAATAAAAGAAAATTAATTCATCTTTTTGCAACAATTTTTAGAGAAAAAAATCTATAGGAACAAGAAAATGATCTCCTTTTCTATATCTAATCACAATTTTATTTAAATTTTTAGAATTTTAAATTTAGTTAGGAGATTAAGTTGTAGTGCAAAATATTTTAAAATTTCATTCCATAGATCAACAATATTTGATTAGTCTATAGGAACTTACAACAATTTAAGAGCATTAACACAAAAAAATATCATTTCATAATAATTTTTTTTAAGAAATTAGACTAAAACAATGCATACATCAACAACATTAAATGCAGATACAACTAAAAAAGAGTACATCATCACATGAAAACTAAAAAATAAGGCATACATCAAGTGCAATAGAAAATAAAACTAATAAGGCGGAGGATCCTAATCTGGAGGTGGCTGAGGAGGTGTAAACAAGGTAAAGTAGCTAATGATTATAGCTACTTGAGTGTTGATCGAATTGAACTGTCCTCGAACCCATCCAATATCTTCACGATATTTCACATCCTACTGGTCTAGGCGAGTTTCAATATAATCAAATCTTTGATCAAAGTGAGACTCAATTCAATTAAAACACTGGACCATTTCTTGATAGAAATGCTGCTCAGGTCGAAGAGCAGGTGCAGGTGCTGGAGCCTGTTCTTCTCCAATGTCATCTCCCTCTTCCCCTTGATCCCGATGAAAAAGTGAATGAAATGAGGCATTAGTGAAATAGCATGGAAGTTGATTTTTAGGATCAAGATGAACCAAATTGTATTTCTTTTTGAGGACATAGGCAATCAAATATCATAAAGCTATATTTTTCTTCCTTCTTGTGGTAGCAAGTCTAATATCAGTCAAATTATTGATACAGTCTAGAATCAGTTGGGCTTCATCAATAGGAGTGTCTGTCATTATGAGATGTGTAATAATAGAAAGCAAAGGAGTACGGTTGATATGAACACCAGCTTTAGGGATAATCAATGTTCTCAAAATGTGCTGGATGATCCTGGCATTTTGGTTTAAGGTGTGCACACGAGGTTGATGGTAGAATGAAGGTGTACCTCTAAGGGTTTGATTTTTAGTTGACCAGTCAAAATCCTCTCTAGATGTCATTGTGTGTGCCCTTACACCTTCAGTTCTAAGGTGTAAGTAGGTGCCTAAGTCTTCCTTAGGTATCTCTATCCTATGTTTAAGAACATAAGATGACATGACTGTGTGGTTCTCCCTAATTTTCAAATTGGCCAAAAAAATAAAAAGTTTTAGAATGAAAGGCGTGGATTAATGTGAGAATGAAAGCAAATTGGGTAGAATCAAAGAGAGGCATTACTGAGAAGTTCATGTCTTCTTGAATCAGAAGATGAGAAGGAGTTATTTTTTCCTCAATGAAGTGATCATATGTAGCTTCATTCTCTTTTGACAAAAAATTTTTGTCTACTTGTCTTGATCTAGAAGAAGACCCTCTTGAATGTCGTGCCCGTTTGCTGCTGGTACTTGCCATTTGAACACAAGAAGGTTTGAAAGTGATGGAATGGTGAAATTTTTAAGGAATGGCTTTAAATTTAAAGAAATCAGGCTTTATCGTATAATACGATATGAGGTTCGTATGTACGATATTTACTTCATCCAACATGAAAATAGTTTCATACAGATGAATGAAAATGATCAAAAATAGTTATGTTGATGAAATGACTTTTCATAAACATAATTTATGAGGAGTCATATCGTACAACTTTTTGACCAAAATGATCATACAGACGAACACCTATTTGTCTGGGATGAACAACTAATAATTTTGTACCTAACGGTTCAAATCATCCACATGTACCTGATAACATGATCATACAGATGATCTGAAGTTCGTACAAACGATCTTCCCCAACTCCTTAAAATTAACTCCAAAGGTCAGGAATGACCTAAGGAGATATTCCAAAGTGTTTGGTAATTTTATAGAAGTTTTAGATATTTTTAATTAATTAAATTAATTAAATATTAATTTTTAACTTAAAATTAAATAATCCTCAAATTTGAAATCATATTAAAGTGATTTTAATTTTCTCTGATTAAGGATTGAATTTTGATTAGTTTGATATATTATTTAAAATTTTTAGATTTAATTTTGATTTATTACAAAAGTTTGAAGTTTCTGGGCTCTAAAAAGGCTTGAATTTTGACTTGGTTAATTTTCTAACCTCATGACCTCCAAATCTAGTAAAATTTGAACCTATGGTGTAAAATTTCACTAAGTTTAATTTTCTAAATTTTCATCCCAATTGAATGTGTGTATAATTTCCTGTAAATTTTCTAAGTTAACTATTCCTTTTTCTTAATTATTTTTCCTAGGTATCTCTAGTGTTCAATTAGGTTTGAAACTTTGGTCATCTAACCCAGACACTATATTTTACATACCACAAAAAAATAGAAGGCTAATTCTAAGTGGTGTGTGAGTTATAAATTTTCAAAGTTCTGGGTCAAAATCTGACCAAAAACTTTAAAAATTTAATTCACTAAAATCTAGCCATCAACCAGAGCTGAATTTTTTATAGCATTTGGGTATCACATCACAGTTTATCTTGTCCAAATTTGAACTCAATCAAATCACTGGATTGAGAATTATCAAAGCATTTCACTTTTTGTTAAACACTGAATAACACTCTATGTAGTGATCCAAATCCGTTAAAATAAATCTTAAAAAAAACATGAGCTCATGACAATTCCAACAAGCCTAAGAACATCAAATTTAGACAAGAAATTAATTTTTGGTGAAATTTTGAAGTTTAGAGCATTTAAACTATTTTTTTTTTAATCAGTTTTGATTCAAAAAATTGAATCAACGGCCAAGATTTGGCTACGTCACTGCACCTTCTTACTGAAGAATCAGGGCTTGAACCCCAGGGAAGAAATGAGCTCAGAGCTGTCTGATTGGCCTAGTTCAAATGAATGGAAGGCCTAGATTGACCAAGATTTTTTAGTTCATGCTTGAACTGAAACTTCAAATGCTCATAACTTTTGATCTAACCATCATAATTTGATGAATATTGAAATGTAGGATCTAGGTACTCTAATCTTTCAACCCATGGAGTTTCAAGGCTCCATGCATTGAGATTTGGGAGAAATTAAGGTTTGATCATATAACTTAAAACAGCGATAACTTACAATCCAAATGTCAGATTTTGATGTTTTTAGGCTTGTTAGAAAGTTAGAGAAGTCCTCTACAACTTTACGGAAGATCTTAAGAACTTTTGATGGTTGGATTTAAATCTGGTGTTGAAATTCTCCTTTCTCTCTCTTCTCAAATTGGGTTCTAGAGCTTGCAACCACTTGGGAAATGGCTGGAGGGGCTTTTCTTATAGATGGAGAAGCTGAGGGAGAGTTGGAGTGGGATAGATATTGCTAGAATTAAAGATTTTGGATGTAGGTAATAAAGCCATATTTTTTGAGTTAAATAGGAATTATCTTCCCACTCTAATGATTACATGCTCTTGATTGAGAGAGAGAGGAAGTTAGGGTATTTCCAAGTATCTATTATAGCCACCAAATGCATAAGAGTTTGAATTTATTAGGATGATTTGGCTTTCCAAGGTGGCAAAGCCACATAAGTATGTAATTTGACTTGGTTGACTACTTTGACAAATCAACTATGCCTTTGACTGATGAGGTGGAAGTCAAATGTTCATGCTAATTGGTTGGAGTAGTCTTGAGGAGGCTCAAGGCTATGGAATGAGAGTTTGAATATACATATATATATATATATATATATATATATATATATATATATATATATATATATATAAAGAAGTTTGACCAAATCTAGTTGAGTTGACTTGGTGATTTAGACAGGCTAGCTAGGGTTTAATCCAAAATAAAATTTGCAAATGTTTGAACCATTATTGGGATACCTTTTGGAATGAATTTAAGGGTTCAAATGGTTTGATTTGGTCATAGGGGTTGATTTGGCCCATTTAACCCTTAAAGGGTTATTTGGTCAACCAAGTTGACCTAGAGCTTGGGTTTGAACTCAATGGGTTTGGTTTGATATTTTGAGTCTGTTAGAAATGCTCTCAAGATTTGGGAAGGTCATTTGGGTCAAAAATTACTTATTTGACCCTTAAAGAGCATTTAGGTCAACCCTAGTTGACTTGGTCAACCATGTTAACCCAGGGGCTAGGATTTGGTCCAACAGGTTTGTTTCAATATTTGGAGTTGAATGGAAGTGGTTCCATTCAAATATAAGGTCATTTGATTCAAAATGACTATTCATACTCTTAAGGGGTATTTCAGTCATTTTGGGTTGACTTGGTCAACTAGGCTTGACCAAGGTCTGGGTTTGAATTCTTTGCACTCCTGATAATGATTAGAATGCATTAGAAGAGTTTTGGGATTCAATTTGAAAAGGTTATGTTGGAATTTCAAGAAAAGTCCAAAATTACCTTAAAAGGGCATTTTGGTTATTTTGACCCCTGATTAACTGGGGGTCAAAATGGGTCCACCAAAATACAATTTAATGCTTAACATATCATGATTAAGGGTTTGGATGTAATCAAGGGGTTTGGAGAAGGCTCCAAGGTTAAAATCTACTTGGTAGCTTGTCCAATGGCATAGGCCATAAATATTTGAATGTTTAACAACCTTTGGTTTTCAATTTAGTTTCTGGGGTTAAAAACCTCAGAATGAGCTCAAATTTGAAAGGTAGACCCTAGGGACATGCCTAATCAATATTCAATTTATATATCATGAATCTAGGGTCATTTGATTGGGGTTTGAGGTGCTTGAAAAATCATTAGAAAAGGCTTTCACGATAGGGCCTTTGAACCTTGAATTTTAGTTTAAATTTTTGGGTTTAAACTAGATTAATCCTAGGGTCTAAGTTGATCTAGGATTTGGATTGGTCCTAGTGACCTCATGTAAAAATGAGGTCAATAAATGAACCCCCAATATGTGTAGTAGAATGAAGTTCTACTACACATATTGGCGTTGATTCAAATTGAAAGGTCAAGTTTGGAGTTTTAATCCTAAGGAAAGAAAAAGTCTATCCCTAAAGAATCAGTGTTTGAGTTGATACTAGGGTAGTGCCATGGAGGGCATATTCTACCACTAGTGGGTCTAATCCTAAGGAAAGTAGAAACCTAACCTTAGAGAAAAGAAAACCTGGGTGATTGTATAGGAAGGAAGAATTCCTAACTATAGAGGATTGAGTTTAAAATTTGACTCTAAGGGAAAGGATAGCCTAGACCTAGAGGATTGAGTTTTGAATGGATACTAGGATAGTGCCAGGAAAGGCATACTCTACCACTAGTAGATCTAGTTTTAAGGGAAGGGAAAACCTAAACCCTAGAAAAAAAAGCTTAATTTGAGGATTTAAAATTGAAATTGAAACTAGGGTGGTGCCACAATGGGCATTCTCTACCACTAGTAGATCTAATCCTAAGGAAGGAAAAGACCTAACCTTAAGAAAAAGAAGATTGAATTCTACAAAATTAAATTGAAATTGAAACTATGATGGTGCCACAGAGGGCATTATCTAATCACTAAGAAATCTAATCCTAAGAAAGAAAAAGTCCTAACCTTGAGGAAAAGAAGATTGATTATAGTATTTGAATTGATACTAGGGTAGTGCAAAGAGGGGCATATTCTACCACTAGGATGTCTAAACCTAAGGTAGAAAAGGACCTATGCTTAAGGAAAAGTGGATTGAATTCTTAAGTTTAAAGTTTGAAGCTAGGATGGTGCCACAAAGGGCATTCTCCACCACTAGCAGATTTAATCCTAAGGGAAGGAAGAACCTAAATTTAAGGGAAAGAAGGTTTGATTTTAGAGTTTGAAATTAAAACTAGGGTGGTGCCATAAAGAGGCGTTCTCTACCACTAGTAGATCTAATCCTAAGGGAAGGAAAAACATATCCTTAAGGAAAAGAAAATTTGATAAATCTTGTGGGAATGAAGCCTTGCTTCCCATAGAGGATGGAATTTTAAATTTGAAGTCAATGATGGTGCCACAGTGGGCGTGCTCCATCACTAATGGATGATCTTATGGAGAAGAAACTTGCTCTACACAAAAGATCGCACCTAGATTTTGAAACTAGGATGGTGCCATAATGAGCCTACTCCATCACAAGTGGATGATCTTATGGAGAGTAAACTTGCTCTATACAAAAGATCAAATATGGAATTTAAAACTAGGATGGTGCCATAGAGGGCATGCTCCATTACTAGCAGATGATCATGTGGGGAGGAAACTTCCTCCTCATAGAAGATCAAAATTAAGTTTTGAAAGCAAGGCCTTAAGCTTCTCCAATTAGATTCGGGCACTCTGCTTAATTGTAATTTGATCTTGAATGGCAATTTCTAGCGAAGTAACCCACTCCTCTAGTGGGACTAATCTTGGACCTAGCATAGAGTGTAATTTTATAGGAAAAGATGCCTATATGCAAGGAATCACACATTCCTCAAGGATAAATTTTGAATTATTTATAAGGAGTAAAAGATTCATTCTTTTTCTTAAAAATTTCCTCTTAACCATTTGGACCCTATCAGAATGACATGTTGGAACAAATTTATAAGTACAGTGAGAAGTGAATCGACTCCAACAAATTTGGAAAGATTTAGGGATTTAGGTTTTGTTGAACCAGACCAAGTTTCATAGAAACTAAACTGAGGTCTCCCTTTAATAATTTGAATAAAGATCAATTTCAAAAGGGATTTTTAAGTTGGGTAAAGAAATTCATTCTTTTTTATTCTCTTGCACGAGCAATTTGTTTTGTACCTTGATAGATTATTAAAGCATGATGATGAATTTGGATTCACGATTTTTCAAAGTCAAGCAAATAAAGACAATCAGGTTTTCTAAGATTATAAGAATTAAAAAGGAAGGAAGGCCTCTTATTCTTCTCCTCTTTTCTTGGTGGCGCACTTTGCACATCTTTTTTTTTACTTTTGGTGCACTTTGTGTATTTCTTGATTTTTGGTGCACTTTGCTCATCTTTTGATTTAAATTGAATTTGAGAAGAGGCTTCACCTTCTTTATTTGAATGTCGGGATCATATCTCATGTATAAGAGAGCAAAACTTATTCTCTTATGTAAGGAAGGATAATCCTCAAAGCAAACTCAATCTTTTGATAAGGGTGATTGCTTGACTTTAAAAATTGTTGAATAGACTCAAAGCATGCAAAGGATGTCTATTAAGATAGAAAATTTGCTAGAAAATTGAAAAGATTTTCATTTCAAAAATCAACTTAAGTTTGATATAATTTTAATTCAAAAGTTATAACAACCCACAAAAGTGGTGGGAGGGAGGGACATCTAAACATCTGGTGGAGTCAAATACAACTCTCTCCTGCTTAAAATTTAAGGTAGAGGTTAATTTTCATTTAAAATATTAATCAAGTATCTTGAAAATTTAGACCTAGTACACTTGAGCAATTGGTAAGTTTTTCCTTAAAAAGTTGTAAGCTTAGGTGGAAAGACCTTAGCAGTATGGAATTAGATTCCTACAATCACCTTGGATGGAGAGACTGTTATAAGGTATGCACTATCCATAGAATATGCGGCATCATTTTAATCAAAAGATTTATCACAATAGGACTCCTTTGAAAATTAAATTTTGACGGTAACACTATCTGACACAACCTTAGATTATTTCCCCCTCTCTCATTACTAGTGGCTGAGTAGCTAGGAGAGTGGCACCCCGAGAGGTTTTTTACACCTCCTCCTCTATAAGTGATGTAGTGGGACATGTATAGTAACATGACCTAACATCTTCTAGTAAAGTGGATAGGTCATAACCCTCAACTAGGGGCCTATGGCCTGTTGTTGGTACTTATTCAGTTCTGGCTTAATTGATTCTTTCTGTGTAGTAGTTAAGAAGGTGTATTAGAGATCGTACTCTCATTTTTACAACTTCCCTCCTTTGGGAAACAAGAAAAGGGTGGAAATAGTTTCCACCAAGGAAGGGGTACATATAAGGAGCAACAAACTCTTGATTGGACTCAAATTTGCCTTGCTTTAAGGCTTCTGACTTAGCAATCATTCTAGCCTTAAGGTTCCTTTTTTTAACTCTTTAAAGGTAGTTCTTCATATTCTTGCTGGCCAAAGGGATGCTAGAACTTGACTCAATCTCAGATTGAGATGGTAACTCTTCCATCGTTACTGACTTCTGATCCTTATCCACCTGAGTAGTGGGTACAGTGGGTATAGGGGTGATAGCGACCTCCATCTTGGAGATGAAGGAGTCAACTCACGACCCTAAAGTAATCTTAACTAAGGGGACATCTCTTTGTATTTCAGTAGACAGATCAATCATTTCTTCTATGTTGATTGATAACTTGAAGTTTTGAAAATCTATTCTAAACTAGATTAAGTTGCCATAGGTGATTTCTATTGTCAACTTTCTATCCAGTGAGTAGATGAGTTTCACAGCCATTTGAGTGCTTGAATTCCTAGAATTAAGAAAAAGTAGTTTGAATTAGTTAATTTGGAAATAGAATTTAGGTTTTTAACCAGATTAATTTTCTCTAAATCTTAAACCTCAGCATGCTGAGTTTTCACCCAATATGAGACCTTACAAAATTGATTGAGAAAATTTGAGTAACCTAGCTCGACTCTTTTACTCTCTTGATTTCGGGGGTAAAATGTTTAAGTCCAGACTTAGTTTGAAAGGAATTTGGATTTGTGCTGTATATGTTCAACTACAATAGAATATTACAAGAGACACATGGAAACTATGGTTGAAGTTGACTTGAAAAATCTTGGAAGAGATTTTGAGTTTATATTGCATGTGTTAATCTACAAGAGAGTGTTATAGAAGACATATGACAATGAGGCTTGAAGTGAATTGGATTGAATTTGAGGATGATTTTAAATTTAGAAGAATTTGACAGGATTTCCTCAAACTATTGAAACTCAATATATTGAATTTGCATCTAACATAAAAGTTTACAAACTTATGATGAAATTCACAAGAAAATTACTTGACTCTTTTATCCCACAAATTGGCTTGGGGATGAAATCTCCAAGCTTGACTCTTCCACCCCACCAAGTGATCTAGGGGTGAAAAGTTAAAGCACAAAATTGACTAGAGAGTTTTGGATTTACGTTGCATATGTTCAACTAAAACAAAATGTTATAGAAGACACATGGCAACAACGGTTGAAGTTGATTTGAAAGATTTTGAATTTTTGAAAATTGGAAGAACTTCCTTGAATTTTCAATTTCAACATGTTGAATGTATATTCGACGTGAGGGTTTACAAATTTAGAGAAAAGATCAAGGGGTTTCAGCTCGACTCTTTTACCCTGCTGATTAGCTCGAGGGTAAAATGTTAGAGCTTAGATTTACTAGAATAATTGGATCTTGAGGTTGACTTTGAAATGGATTGAATATGCATTGTATTTATTATACTACAAGAGAGTCTTGCAGAAAAACATATGACAATGACGATTGAAAAAAGATTTAAAATTTTGAAAATCTAGTAGAATCTTCCCTTATTTTGAAACTCCATATGTTAAATTTATATTCAACATAAAGGTTTCATTTTTTTTTTTGGGGGGGGGGGGGGGGGGGGGGGGGGGGAATTCTACGAAGTTGACCCGACTCTTTCATCCCAATGGGTAGTTTGCGAGTGAAATGTCGAAGGCCAACTTTACCGGAAGGATTGAGCTTTTGAATTGAATTTAAAGAAGATATTTATATTCTATCATGACAAGAATCTTTAAAACCTAAATCATTAAAATATCTAAATAAAATAAAGGACTCATGTATTGGATTTGATCCCTTAATAGAGATCAAGTGTATTATAAATATAAAAATAATAATAAGTGTATTATAAATATGAGCCTAGGACTTGTTGATCAATGACTCCTAGTACTTAGGTGTTATTGAGTGTTAAGTTCTTTAAA
The DNA here is from genome assembly GCA_019925795.1 of Dendrobium chrysotoxum. NCBI lineage: Eukaryota > Viridiplantae > Streptophyta > Magnoliopsida > Asparagales > Orchidaceae > Dendrobium > Dendrobium chrysotoxum. The sequence continues at coordinate 16,442,397 of CM034304.1, read as the reverse complement.
ACTTAATATAAATAATTTAACACTTAAAATAAATCTTAAATAATAAAATACTAAATTTAAATTTAAATAAAACCCCTTTAACATGAAACAAGTTAAAAATACAATATTAAATAACATTAAATAATAATAAACCTTGGACTTATCTAAATATCACAACTTGTTAGACACACTTTAGATGGTTTGATAGGGCTACTAACTCTAACCTAAGCTAGGCCAGTTTTGTGGTTTATTTTGTTTGAAGTGCCTTGCCTAGAGGGTATTCATGCTTGGTGTGTTTATTTTCTATACTCTGAATATCTTGTTTAAATTCTTATTATTGCATCCTAGGTCCTTACATCGTGTTATATTTTATACACTTACACCTGTATTGCATTAGATTTTTGTGTTTTATATATATTGCTTTTATATGCCTACAGAAAGTATAATGTATCTAGATGATGATGTATATATAATTTTATAAATGAAAACTTCTAGATTCTTGCATAGTTATATTGAGTTGTACAGTATCAAGAGTTGTACAAAGATTAAAAATGATTTGTTATACATATAGAATTTTCAAAAGAAAATGATTATTCTTCCTTTAAAGATCATTATATTTTAGAAACTTAAAAAGACCCGGGAGCCTGAAGATAAAGACTAAAGTAAGCAATCATATTTAAATCTATGTTGTATAGGGATAAAAATTCAAGCATGTTATGATGGAGCTCGGCCACCTACTTTTTAGCAGATATTAGTTTGTATTTTATATTTAAAATAAATGAATAAAAAATTTATTTATATAATGTTGTTTCATATTGCTTCATGTTACATGTATATCATTTATATGGGTAGTATATTTGCATTAGAGAGTAGCCTTTTTATAAGGTTTCTTTCAATGTGCATGTTTCAAACTTTGTAGAAACATGCATACTAGTTCTAGGATGATACAGTAATGGTACCATATACATAAATACCTTTATCCTAACATACATATATACATGTATTTTAAAATTTTTACATTATACATTAAACCAAAGCACACATAAGCCTAGGTCAATAGATAGAGGGGCCTAAGCGACGGGGCTGCTCTACTTTTCCTTATGGGTTTAAGGTCAATATGTGACTAATTTTTTCTAAAACATCTAGACCTAGAAAGTTTTAGAAGTTTAGTGCTAACTAAAAATAATATTTAGACTTTAGAATGTCTTAAAGACAAAGCTACACTAGAAAGGTGCATCTGCATATTAAAGAGTCTTGATTAAATCTTAAACTAAAAGTCCTTAATTCATTAGATGTAGAGCCTTCCTACCTTGCATTCATAAGGCAATTGTTTACTTCTAAGATGTTAGCTAGTAGCCCACTCCAAGTAGGCATCAATCCAGATTGTATACACATCTCTCTAAATCTCCTCCCCATGAGGGTTATCCAAATCTTAAATAAATCCTAAATATTAATCTAAATTTAAATCCAACCTTAGGATTTTTAAACTCAAATCCTTGATTAAATCTTTATAAATTTGAAAGGTCTATTCCCCACTTTAATCAAGAGTTTTCTCTTTTGAGATGTCAGTCTAGAACCTAACAAAAAAAATAAACCCCATCTTAATCCTGTAAGATAAGGGAAGAATCCTATGGATGCAGACTATAGCTTTATACCATGGCTTATTTATTTAAATTCAAAATAGTAGGTGAATGTTTTTTATATCCTTCAAGATGATGTTTACATTCCTTATACTAAGTTTGGAATTAAAAGTAAATTTCATTTTTCTTTTCAAATCAATAGTGAAACATTAGTCTATCTTTCAAGATGGTATAATGCTTAGCTATTTAAATTTGATTAAAAAAACATTAAAGGAGATCAAGTGTCACATTTAATTTATCCATAAATACATTTTGAGGTTTTATTTTCTTTACCTCTGTTGAAGATTAATCTTTTAGAAAGGATAAATAAGAAGCTTCTTCATATAGATTAGAGTCTTTTTATAATATCTTCTAAAATGTCTTGATTGTAAAACCTTTCAATAGAAAAGATGGATCATGAATATTCTTTAGAAGAATTTCTATAACATATTTCTCTCACAACTACAGTTCACACCTGATGCAAAGATTTGTCCATCTTAAAATATATTATACTGAAATTTCATTAGGTTTCTATTTCTCTACAACTAAATTCCTAATGGCAATGTGATATTTTGCGTTAATAAATCTTTTAATAAATAGACTCTCTAATTCTGTAAAGGTATGGACTAACCCATTGGGAAATTTAGCACACCAATCAAATGCATTTCTAGATAAGCTGCTAACAAACGATTAGAAAAATAGTGCATCACCACCTCCAGAATTACAACAACTAGCTCTAAAGTGTATGAGATCTTATATTGGTTTACCCGTGCCATCAAAGTTCATGAACAAAGGTGGCACGAATACTTTTGGATATGGGACTAAATCATATTCTTTCGGTTATAGTCTACTCCTTAGAATATATGAGGTACCCTGAGATTATGTTAAAGCTTCTTTAACTTTTCATTTTATCATTTTCTTTATATCAACAGATTGAACCGACTCCCTTTCTAGTTTTACTAATTTATTCTCTGCTTCATCTTTACTAACTTCTTTTTTTTATTTTTATTGTTTACCTATATGGATTTATCCATAGGTGACTCTATTTGTGCATTTAATGAAAAAAATTCTTTATTTTGTATGGTGGCCATGAATTTTATCATCTCTTCCATATTTTTTTCCAACATAGAGATTTGTTCATCTTTTTTATTAAGTTGATCTAACATACGTTGGGTTAGGTCTGGGTATCACATTACTCAACCTCAAAGTTTGTAAGGTTAACCTTAGCTTTACCCTTTTCTTTCTGTATTGATGATCGAACATCTACAATGTGAATACTTTCAAACATTTCATCATCTTGTAAGTTTATATCTACCCTTTTAGTGCCTTCTTCTTCATCTATTTGTCGGTTACTTTCGTTTAAGTGATCCATCATTTCTTCTATAAATCTACTCGACACAAGATGTGGGTTGATGTGGGTATACTCTTTAACTGATGATTACTTGATTAGAGATTTACCTTTATTTTTCTTAATTCCTTTGCAGCATATTCCTCAGCTTTGGCTATGTAGTTAAAGTGGCTACCATTTTAATCTGCCAAACCCTCTTCTTATTAGAAATTAAAGTTAGCTTATTTACTGGTTTCAGCCTTCTTGTATTTGGGTAAGAAGAGTATTGGCTACCTTCTAAAAGGTGTTAGTCAACTCTTGGATATTTATGAACCAAAGAGCGACGATAAAATTTAGCTAGATTTTTACCTAATTGAAGGTGAGAAGTAGATGGAGATGCTGATATATAACTACAATAGGAAGAATTCTAAATTCTAATAGACCATTCAGGAAACTATGTGAACTGATGTCTAAGCATCATCATTTGATTTTTAAAATTTGGAAACTTCATCAGTTCCCTAAAATAATCAATTGTAATCACTCGCTTAATTATTTTGGGTGTTTTGAAGTTTGGTCTTCTTTTTGGAGAAATAGGGGGGATTTCTTTCCTGAGGAGCTCTGACTCTGCTCAGTCAGTAATCACTCATTTCATACTTTTCAGAAACTCTTCTTCAGATTACCCAAAACTGGAGGCACAATTATTAACATGTCCTTCAAGCTTCATCTTAAACTTACTATTCCACTCAAATAAGGAAGGGACAAGTGGTAGTTTATAGAATACAGAAGGTGGAGAGTTAACAATTTTGATGATACTTTACTCTCCCTTAGTGACACATAATGGATGGAAATTCCTTCCACCCAACAATAGATGGAAATGGCTTCCACCTAGTAGAGGAGAAAAGATAGGGGTTTAGCAGCTACGGGAGAAGCTACACACCCATCCTTGATTGTAACCTCTATAGTAGGTTTCAGTGTAACAAATTATGGTATGTTCACGGTTATTACTAGATTCTCTATTTTAGATCCAAACATGATTATGTTATTTTAGTCTGATGATGACTGACCAAAGAAATGTTCAAGCTACCATAAAAGTTGAAGATTAATTTATCAGCCATTCTTTCTAAAATTAAAGTAGAATTATGTATCAGTTTATGAACTTATTGACTTCAAACAAAATATTGGATCAAGATAATATACTAAACTAAATTTATTGAATCACCAGATCAAGTTTAAATTGGAATATTTCTAGAATTTAAATTTGAATTTGAAGTGATTTGAATCTTGGCCAATCAGAAAGGCTAGACTAAGGAAGTGATTGAAACTGGAATTAACATTTTTTAGAATTGAAATGACTTGAATCTAGGTTTAAATTTGAAGATTTAAGATGAAGATCTAAACCTAATACCAATACAATATATTGGATTAAAGAATTGAAGTTGAGTTATTCAGATAAAAGACCAATTTAGTATATTGGACCTCACAAATTGAACATGGGTTTTATAGGTAAAAAATTAATTCAGTACATTAGACCTCCAAAATTAAACATAGGTTTCACAGATAAGGACCACTATAGAATATTAAACCTCAAAATTTGAACATGAGTTTTAAAGGTAAAGGACCAATTTAATATATTAAACCTCAAAAATTGAACATGGGTTTTACAGATAAGGATCAATATAATATATTGGACCTCAAAAATTGAACATGGGTTTTATAAATAGAGACTAAATAAACTCAAATCCTTGATCAAATCTTTGTAGATCAAAAAATACTAGATTCCACTAATGATGAAGAAAAATATCAATCCCTAGAGGAACCGCTAGAAAAATCCTATGAAAAAATAAGTTGTAACCACTAATTCACTTTATATATCTTTAATCAAATCTTTAATCAAATCTGCATAGCTAACATTATAAGATTACAAAAAATACACTAATGTCTCACTATTGATTTGAAAAGATAAATGATATTTACTTTCATAATCAAACACAACTTAGGGAATATAAAATTCTTCTTGAAAGATAAAAGTAATATTTACCTATCATTTTGAAAATGAAACAAATAAAGGAATAAAGCTTTAGTCTACATCCAAAGATTTTTTTCGTACTCTAGAGAACTAAAGAAATATTTTTTTATTAGGTTCTAGATTTCCTATAGAGGCAAGCCTCCATAGTTAATTACATCTCAAGATAAGTTTTGAGAAAACTCTTGATTAAAATGGAGACTAGACTTTTTAGATTTACAAAGATTTGATCAAAGATTTAAGTTTAGATTGAATCATTAAATTGAAAGGTATAAAGGGTTTTAAGATTTAACTTTTTCTATATTTAAGTTTATAGTTTATTTAGGATTTTGATAACCCTCTCGAGGAGGAGATATTGAGGGTGCATATATAATTTGGACTTATGTCTTCTTGGAATGGACCACTAGTTAACATTCTATGTGTCATTCAACATCTTATGAATGCAAGATAGAAAGCTCTTTATTTAACTAGAATCAAGGTTTTGGTTAAGAATATAATTAGGACAATTTAATATGCAAATGTATATAACTAGCATAATATATGATGTATAATTTATAAAATAATATAAAAATAAAACTTTTATTTATTTATTTATAATGGAAAATACAAATCAGGGTTTATTGTAAAAGAAAAAGTGGTTAAGCTCCACCACAATATGCTTGGATTTCTACTCCAGTACAAAGTAAATTTAAATATAATTTCTTGCTTTAGTCTTCAAATCTTTTGACTCCTAGGTCTTCTATAGAATTTCAAAGGAAGAATAATCATTTTCTTTTGGATCTACAAGTATATAAAAGCAATAATTTTTAAATATTTTTCAACACTTTATTTTTATAACTCAATGTACCTACTACAATAATTATCTATAATTTTACATTTACATTGATATCTACATTTATATTTGAGCCTAGGTACATTATACTTTGACTATATGAGTAAAGAAAAGGATGCCTCTAAATATGAATGAGTGTAATACGGGTGTATGCAACCTAGTAAAAGTTAAGGTGCACCAAGAAGAAAATTAAGTATATATGACATCTAGAGTGTAGAAAGTAAACAAACAAGACAAGAATACCCTCCAAGAAAGATACTCAAATCATAACAAACCATCAGCCTTGATCCTAGCAGATCATATAAAGTGTGTGTACGGTCTATGTGATTATGATATGTCCCAGAAGATTTTATGTTTAAGTTATTTAGATTTGAATTTGTTTGTTTATTATAGGCCAAAGAATATTTTAATTTTAATTTAAGTTTTAATGTCTTATTCTTTTATTAAATGGATTTATTTTAAAGGATAAAAATTATTAATTTTAAATTATAATGAATCATGAAAATTGATAATCCCAAGTGAAGGATGACATTAATAATCATCAAATCCTAAGGCTCATAATTGTAATGCATTCAGTCCCCATATAAGATAAAATGATTGCATAAAGTTCTTTAAGTTTTATTTAATATTTTATTTGATGATTTATTGATCATTTTTAAAATAATTTGTTAACCAAAGACTCCAAATTGCTATGAAATGTTCAATCAATACATCCTAGGCCAATCAATGTAATGCATTTGTGCCCTCCCTTAGGAATCAAGCATTTGCAAAAAAAAGCCTTGAATTTTAATTAAACATTTATTAATGAGATCATTTTTTAAATTTAATTGAATTGTCTTATTTAATTGGATTGAATTGAACTTGTTTAATTATTTAATTTTAATTAATTTAGATGATTTAAAATGTTTGAATTTTCTCTAATTTTTATTTATTTTATTAAATTTTGAATTTATTAAATTTATTTACATTTTAATTACTTTTTAATTAATTTTTTTACTTATTTAAATAAAATTACCTAATTTTAATTCAATTTTATTTAATCATTGCTAATTTTTACTTTTATATATTTAAATTAATTTATTTAAAGTTTATTTACTTTTATTGAATTTATTTAATTTATTCAATTTCTTTCCTTATAGAAGGAAATTAACATATACAACTGCTTGATCAAAATTGACATATGCAATTGATTGATCAATTGATCTCAAATAATCAAGTGATTGATGTCCTAGGCTAAAGATAACCTAAAGACCAATCATTAAAAATTTGGGGCCAATTGGATTAAAGATTGATTTTATGTGATTTTATTTAATTAAAATTTAATTAAGTGTTAATCTTTATTTAATATTATTTTAATTTAAACTGAATAGGGCTTTTATTTTTACTTGATTGTAAGTTTAATTTAGGTTGTATTGTACTTTTCTTTATATTTTTAGAGTTTTTATTAAATTTATTGGGAATTTTTTAAATTTTAGCCCCAAAATAAAGGCTGTTATTAGGATTTATGTTTTAAGAACTTATTAAACTCTAATTATTGTCAAATTAATTTTTAGGATTTATGATGACACTAAGTGTGCTAGGTCTGAGTTTCATTCCTATTATAGTTGAAACAAATTCTCTAATATTTTTTTAAGTTAACTAAACACAACCCTAAGTTTAATTCCCTAGGTGTCTCTACTATTGATCAATACTTACAATGAAGTGTAATCTACCCCTTACATAAAAATAAAATATCCACACAAAATTCAAAGCCTAATGCTCTATGGATTTATCACCATAAATTGGTCAAATCATGACCTATGCATTTGAAAATTCAGGTCAGGATAATAGGGACTTCAAACATTCCTAAGATAATTATTGGATATAAAGGGCATCCCATAGTAATACTTAGCCAAATTTCAAGTCAATTAGATGAGTATATAAGGTTTAATAAAGTAAAAATAGTAAGGATTTAAAGTTAAATTAAATAATATATACTCATCTAAACTACTAAATTTTATTTTTATTTTATAAAGCTCATTTCATAAATATGTAGAGCTCTTATGTGCAAGATTTGACTCAGTGGAAGAATTTTTATGTATTCACAAAGTTTTGATTTTTAAATCAATTTAAATAATTAAGTTTAGAGCCAAATCAGATGGTAGCACTAACGAGGCAAAGGCTTTCCATGTAGCGGCAAGTGATTAGATACATGAAAAGGCAGCATTCAACCACTTGTCCATACCAGCAATCATCCCAATCATTTGATCCTGTGCCAAATTGAAAGGAAGGTTGGGATTAAATCCCTCATTCCATGGCTTAGGAGGATTGGATAGAGCTCATGATACAATGAGATCTAGACCATCCAAGTGAATATGCGTGGCCTAAATGATCTAGATTTCATCGTCTTCCTTCATACATCAGACAAGAAAGATTTTATCTAGCTTTAAACTTAATTTACAATGGATATTAATGCCCAAGCTCGTTCATATAGACTACCATATATCTAAACTTTTATTGCATAAAGTTTTAAAGTCTCATATAATGGATTAAGAGGGCTAATTTAAACCCTAAGGTTGAAGTTAGGTTGAAGTTTTACTTCTATATACTGGATTTCTTGGCTTGATTTTAGTTTTGTATGGTTCCTTAGCTTCTAGAGAACAAACTTGTTAAAGGAGTCAAGGCTAGAGGTGCACTAGATAGAAGGTTTAAAAGCTTAGAATGGAGGGTGGCTCAATCAGTGGTGGAACTTGCCATCAACAAGCTTCAAATAGCTAGAAAATGTTGGAAAAGTGTAGCTGGATGTTTAGGGAGCAAGAGCAAAATGAGAACAGTCCTAGAGAAGCACTAGGTCAGGAATCTTCTTTATCTCAAGCCTTAGGTCATTTTCCCCTATTTTATGCCATGAAAGCTAATCCAAGTGTTATGATCATTAAGGGGCTTTGGCTAGATGATTATTATCTGTCCTAGACAGTTAGGGAATGACAACTAAGCAAGGGACTAGATGGATGAACTAAAAATAACTTGGGATCATTTTCCTCATGTTGGGACCATTTGGCTAGGTTTGGGTTGAACTAGGGTATGAGCTAGGATTAGTGGGTCTTTAGGAAGGTTCTAGAGTGGGTTTAACTAACCATGCTGGCTGGGGCTAAGTGGAATGGGCTATTTAGTGAACTTTGACCCTTTGACTATTATTTGGTCATTTATGTCATTTGATTGCTCAAATTTAGTACAATTACCTAGGGTAGATCCTATGGAACCTTTAGAGGCTATTTGAGTCAAGTTTACTGAATTAATTGAGTGGCTTTTGTTACGACTCGAGCTCACGAGTTTATACTTTTGATGATAATAAATATTATGGCTTGTATATTTATGTCTCCTAGTATTTTTATTCTATACTTGTTTGTATGTATACTAATATCTCAGGAACACCATGCACCATCCAATAAAGAATCAGAGCTCAAGATTAGGGTAGAATATGTTATGCTGCGAAGAGTTTGTAATATTCATTGATGTAATTTTTGATTTCTTAAGTCAAGCCCTGTGAAGGTATTTACTTGCTTGGTGATCATGCTCACACACACACTCAAGGGAGTGAGATCTAGTCAAAACCAGAAGTTTAATTTTTGAACTAATCATACTAGATGATTTTTTTCATCCAAAATGATCAGCTCTTTGAACTAATTGTACTAGATGATTTTTATCATCCAGGATGATCCTTTATGATCTTAACAAATAGTCACTAATGATAATTTAGGCAAGGATTTAAGATTCAAATTTTATTCTAATCATTCTGGAAGATCAAAATCATCCTAGATGATCAATGCAAATCAAGCCTAAATTAATCTTTTGATTAAGGGACTAATTATGGTTAAATTATTCAATCAAATCATCATGCACGATCTGTTCAAATTTGTACGGATCGTCCTAGACTATCCTGAAATCATCAAGGACTATCAGGTCAAATTTTGCACTTAATCCTAGACAATCCTGCGATCGTACTGGATGATTCTTAGTGATTGAATTGAGTTTTTATGGTTTTTCAAAGCCCTCTATTTAAGCACATCATACTAGACAATCCTGCGATCATCCTTGATAATCTTTGCCACCAGAATTAAGTTTCTAGGGTTTTTGGAGCCCTCTATTTAAACTTTCTTAAGGCACTTGGTAAGTGTCTATGGCAGCCATTGAGGCTTCATTTTTTTGGAGAAAACTTGAAGAGAGAGCCTTGAAATAAAGAGATGAAAGGGTGGAGTTTAAGAGGGGGAGAAGATCCTTGGAGGGGATTTCAAGGGAGTGTGGAGGGGGTTTCACATTATTGCTCTGGCAAACTTGTTGCAAATCTAGTTTCAAAAAGTATAGTTTTGATGATGAAAAATATGTTAACATTCTATTTTATTGGCTAACCCATTTCAGGTATAAAAGATCAAAAGCAACTCAAGCCAACTCAAGATCGGGTCCAAGTGTGTCTAAATGTAATGTTTTCTATTTCTTGAGTCAAAAGTAATGTAACTGATCCCCTAGCTAAGTAACCTTGCACACACACACTCAGGGGGAGAGCTTGAGTGAATTAGAGTTCCTGTTCATTTTTTTTCAGATCATCCTGGACGATATTCACATTGTCCTAGACAATCAAGTGAAAATAGAAACCCTAATTAGGGCGACCAAGTTAAGTCTGTCTGATTAAGCCGATCATCTAGGATGATCCATTGATCGTACGGGATGATAGGCTTAAATCAAAAATTCTCAACCGTCAGATTAAGTTAGGTAAGTTTTATTTTTAGAGATTTTATCTGATCATCCCGGATGATACACATATCATCCTGGATGATCCAGTACAATCATGCCTAAATTAGTCTGGTGATTAAGGAAAGCAATTAATATTTAATTGATACGATCATATCATCTGGGATGATTGTAAGATCACCCGGGACGATCATGATCGTCTAGTGTGTTTCACCTGTACGTCCAGAGCGATGATCAGGATGATTTTGGCACTTTTTGAACTAATCGTACAGGATGATATCAATATCATCCTGGACGATCAAGTCATTTTGAGGTCGTACAGCACAAGTTCCTCTGGACGACCAAAGCGGTCTTCTGGATGAAATTCCTGAATTTACACTAATCCTCCTAGATGATCGCAGAATCATACGAGATGATGTGAACAACTTTTTCCTCTAATCGTCCAGAAGAGTCAGATCGTCCAGGTGATTTTGAACTGATTATACAAGATGATCTAGCGATCATCCTAGATGATATTGGCTGACCAGTTGAGATTTAGGATAAATTTTGAGCCCTCCTATAAAAGATCTTTTTCCTCCAACAAGAAAAATCTTTTGCCACTTTCCTTTCCAGAGAAACCATGAGAGAGAGAGAGAGCTTGGGAGAGAGAGAGAGGATCTTGTGAGGGGAAGTTTATGAGGGATTCATAAAGGTTGCTCCAAGTAAGGATCAGAGTCATCTTCTCCGTTCATCATCTCTCGTCTTGTTGGTATTTTCTGTGGGAGGATTGTTCACAAGAAGATTTGGGTTCTCTGCCCACTTTAGGAGGAAGCGAAAGGAGTTCGGGTTCTCTGCCCGCTTCAGGAGGAAGCGAAAGGAGTTCAGGTTCTCTGCCTGCTTCAGGAGGAAGCAAAAGGAGTTCGGGTTCTCTGCCTGCTTTAGGAGGAAGTGAAAGGAGTTCAGGTCCTCTACCTCACAGGGTTGGTGGAAAGGAGTTTTGTATAGGCTTCTCTACCTTGTTGTGGGAGCAGAAGGAGAGTCACTTTTGTGTTAGTGCAATACCCGGAGGGGAGGTTCCGAGGAGTGGAAGTAGGTCAAGTTGACCGAACCACTATAAAATCTGGTGTGCTCTTTCTTATTATTTTCTACACTTTACTTTTCTGTTATTAACTACTTGGGTGAAATCTGTGGTTGATCTTTTCATTTCTGTGTCTACTTGTTTTCGCGGTAAATGATTAAAAAGATCTTTCCTGTTGCTCATAATTTTTTAAATAACCAATTCACCCCCCCTCTTGGTTAGCCTCAGGACTAGTTCATCAGGGCTTAACATCCCTATCGAACTTTCAAGTGGTATTAGAGCGAGATTCAAAAATTTAAGTTTAAAAACTTTTGAATTTGATCCATGGCTAACTTTGGTAATCATAATACTACTAAAGGTTACTCAATTACACGACCGCCATTATTTGATAACATACCTTTTGATTTTAGGAAAACTCACATGTCCACTTTTCTTCAATCAATTGATTATCGCATGTGGATGCTTGCTAAGGATGGCTATGAGCCACCTTTTAGAATGATTAATAATATTAAAACTGAACTACCTTTCACTGATTAGACTTTTGATGATCGTGACTTAGCCTAACTGAATGCCAAATGTTTGAACTATTTTTTCTGTGCCTTAAAATCTGAGGATTACATGGGTGTTTCTACTTGTACAACTGGCAAAGAAATTTGGGATAGATTGTGTATTACTTATGAAGATACAACTGAAGTTAAACAGTCTAGGTTAAATATATTGCTGCATGACTATAAACATTTTCACATGAAACCTAATGAATCTATTTCTAAAATGTATACGAGGTTCACTCAAATTATTATTTCTTTACATGCTTTAGGAAGAGAACTTATAAACTATGAAAAAGTGAACAAGATTTTGAGATGTTTTCCTTCTTCGTTTGATGTTAAGATAACTGCAATCACTGAATCTAAAGATTTGAATACTTACTCTATTAATAGCTTACTTGGATCACTCATTGCTTACGAGCAAGGGGTGAACCAAAGACAACTTGATGCAAGTGAGAAGAAGAAGGAGAAAACAGTGGCACTGAAGGCCAATGATAGTGATACTAGTACTTCCGGGTCTGATAGCGATGATGTTGCCTTAATCACTAGGCAATTCAAAAGCTTTCTAAGGAAGAAACACAAGAACTTTCAGAAGTGGAATAAGGGTAAGTCCAGCAAAAATTTTAAAGATTCATCTGATACTATTTGTTTTGAATACAGAAAGCTTGGATACATTAAGGCTGATTGTCCTACACTTAAAGCTCACCCAAGTAAGGAGAAGGGTGAGGAGAAACACAAGTTCAGGAAGTACAAGAAGCAGATTCATAAGGCATTCTGGGCAGATTCTACATTCGACTCCTCTAAGATTGAAGTTGAGGAGGAGACTACAAATTTGTGTCTGATGGCTAATGATCATCCTGAACAGTCTGATCAAGAAGAGGTATGTGAGCTTACTTACGAGCAATTATTCAAAGTGTCTGAAAGAATTCATGCATCGTATAGGAAGCTTAAGAAAACTCATGATAGCCTAAAACTAGAATTTTTGAATTTACAAAAAGAAAATGATTCTGTAGTTAAAGATCATTCCACACTTGACAGAAATCACATGTCTTTACTTGATGAATTTGATGAACTGAACAAAAAGTATTCTGATCTGATTACTCCGCATGATTCATTGAAAATCTCACATGTTGATTTAGAAAGAGCTTTTAAAGAATTAGACAATATGGCATGTGAAGTGGAGAGTAGTAATAGAATATTAAAATTTAAAATTGCAAGTTTGAAGAAAGAAAATGAATTTCTAAAACTTAAAATTAGTACTTTTGAGAAAAATGAAACACCTCCTACTTTTGTATAGTTTTATGCACCTCCACCTTTTGAAGAATCTATTTCAAAATCATCAAAGCATATTTCATTCAAACCTAAGAAGAGACACTATCACCCACGTAGATTAGTTAACCCTTTTTCTGGTGTTAGATATTTTTCTTGTGGCATGTTACGACACATCTCCCACACCTGCACTGTTCACCGTAGTACACATTGGGTGTGGAGGCCCAAATTTCCTGTTTCACAGTACAGCACACATGCATTGCATTCTTCTTTTCATAAGAAGGAACCCAAACCTGTTTGGGTTCCTAAATCGGATATTTGATGATTTTGTAGGAATGCTCTCACACAAGATCTCATGAGAGCATGTGGTACCTCGATAGCGGATGTTCAAGACACATGACTAGAGATGCAAATAAGTTTATTTCACTAGAGGCCAGGGCTGGAGGCAAGGTTACACTTAGAGACAACACCACCAGGAGGGTGGTAGGTTAAGGTATAATTATGGATTCAAAAAATTTTATGATTGATAATATTTTGCGTGTATATGGATTGAAACACAACCTATTGAGCATCAGTTACCTCTATGACAAAGAATACAACATCAAATTCCTACCCACTTGTTGTATTTTAAGCTTAAATGACAAAATTATTTTGCAGGGATAAATCTATATACTGGATGTAAGTTGCATTAAAGCTGATAATTCAATTTGCTTAAAAATTGCTGCTGATGAGTCTTGGTTACGGCACAGGAGATTATGTCATGCCAGTATGAAAACCCTTAGGAGAGTCACCCAAAAGGACTTAGTTAGAGGTGTCCCCAAGCTTAAGTTCACTAAGGACCACTTGTGAGATGTCTGTCAATTAGGAAAGCAAGTCTAATCCTCCTTTCACTCTGTTAAGGACATTAGCACCTCTAGACCTTTAGAAGTCCTTCACATGGATCTCTTTGGACCCATTAGCACTAGCAGCTTATGGGGGAAAGTCTTTGGTTTTGTGATTATTGATGATTACTCGAGGTTCACTTAGATTAAATTTCTGTCGCATAAATCTGAGTCATTTGATGAGTTTAAGTCCTTCTCCACTTGGATTCAGAGGAAGTTAGGTTGTGAGATCTTAACTATTCATAGTGACCATGATGGAGAGTTTAAAAATGTGAAGTTTGGAATTTTTTGTGAGGAGCAAGGGATTAGTCATATTTATTTAGCTCATAGGTGAAAGTTCGATAGGGATGTTAAGCCCTAGTGAACTAGTCCTGAGGCTAACCAAGAGGGGGGGTGAATTGGTTATTTAAAAATTTCACGATAACTATGAAAATCTTTTTATAACGTGCAGCGGAAATGAATTAAAACAATGATAAAAAGATCAACCACAGATATTCACCCAAGCAGTTAATATCAGGAAAAATTAAAGTGCAGAATTGAATCAGAAAAGCAAACTAGATTTTATAGTGGTTCGGTCAACTTGACCTACGTCCACTCCCCGGAGCCTCCCCTCCGGGTATTGCACTAAACAGAAGTGTCTCTCCTTTTGCTCCAACAGCAAGGTGGAGAAGCCTGTACAAAAATCTCCTTTTCACCACACGGTGAGGCAGAGAACCCTACCTCCTTTCGCTTCCTCCTGAAGCAGGCAGAGAACCTTCGAACTCCTTTCGCTTCCTCCTGAAGCAGGCAGAGAACCTACGAACTCCTTTCGCTTCCTCCTGAAGCAGACAGAGAACCTATGAACTCCTTTCGCTTCCTCCTAAAGCAGGCAGAGAACCTACGAACTCCTTTCGCTTCCACCTGAAGCGGGCAGAGAACCCCGGATCTTCTTGCGAACGATCCTCCCACGACGAACACTGACTAGACGAAAGACGACGAGCGGAGAAGACGACTCTGATCCGTGCTCGGAGCAAACTTAGTGAATCCCTCACTAACTGCCCCTCACAAGATCTTCTCTCTCTCTCCCAACTCTCTCTCTCTCTAAGGTTTCTCAGAGAAGGAAGGCAGCAAAAGATTTTTCCAAAAATTAGAAAAAGTTCTTTTAAAGGAGGGCTTAAAATTTGCCCTAAATCTCAACTGGTCGGCCAAGATCGTCCAGGACGATCGGTAGATCGTCCTGTACGATCGGTAGATCATCCTGTACGATCAGTTCAAATTCAGCTATTTTAGCCTGGACGATCTGGCTCTTCTGGATGATCAGTAGAAAAAGTTGTTCATATCGTCCCGTACGATCCTGCGATCGTCCGGGACGATTAGTTCAAATTGAGGGAAATTGTCCAGAAGACAGTTCGGGTCGTCCAGAGAAATCTGTGCTGGACGACCAAAAAATGACTTGATCGTCCCGGACAATAGGGTCATCGTCCGGTACGATTAGTTCAAAAAGGCCCCAAATCATCCTGTACATAGTTCTGGACGTACAGCTTAAATGCACTAGACGATCAAGATCGTCTGGGACGATCCTGCGATCGTCCAGGACGATATGATCGTATCAACCAAAAATAAATTGCTTTCCTTAATTACCAGATTAAATTAGGCATGATTGTACTGGATCATCCGGGACGATACACGTATCGTCCGGGACGATCAGACCAAGTATCTAAAAATAAGAACTTGCCTAACTTGATCTGGCGGCTGAGAATTTCTGATTTGGGAATATCGTCCCGTACGATCCGTAGATCGTCCAGGACGATCGGCTCAATCAGACCCTCTTAACTTAGTCGCCCTAATTAGGGTTTCTGTTTTAACTGGATCATCCAGGACGATGTGGATATCATCCAGGACGATCTGAATAAATTTTTAACAGAAACTCTAATTCACTCAATCTCTCTCCCTGAGTGTGTGTGTGCAAGGTTACTTAGCTAGGGAATCAGTTACATTACAATTGACTCAATAAAAAGAAAAATCATACATTTGACACACTTGGACCCGATCTTGAGTTGGCTTGAGTGGCTCGCGGTCTTTTGTGCCTGAAACAGATTAGCCAAGCAAAACACACTGGAAACATGTTTGTCATAATCAAAACCAGATTTGCAACAATCTCCCCCTTTTTGATGATGGCAAACATTTGTAAAGTAGTCTGAAAATAAAAATAAACTAGGAGATCCAACAAACAAATATTTTTTAAATTTTCATTTAACAGCTAAAACAATACATGAAGCATGACTCAGAAAACAGAAATAGACACGACTACAACTGACTCCCCCTTTTGACATCACAAAAAGGAGGAGCGAAAAATATAACACGAAAATAAAACATAAAATAAAACATACACAGAACAACAATAAAACAGGAAAATTAGAATTTTTCCTTGATTTTAGATTCAAAAACCAATGACAGGATGATTGACAGCGCTGAAATCCAGAAAAGGTTGGAAATAATCAACTTCCGTAACTCTGACCCCGGGCACCTTATCGATGCAAACCTCTTTCAAAACAAAAATCCGATTCAGAATAAAAGACATTAGATTTGAAAAGAAATCCTTTCAAGCCTCGTTCCAGAAAAATATCTGATATAATAGTGTTACAAAGTAAAAAATCAGAAATCGGGATTTTCAAAACTCAAGCTTTTGAAAATATTAAGTGGCGCACAGATTTCTCTAAGATATTTAACAATCTGAAAGGAAAGAAAGCTTGTTTTGGACTCATTTTGTGCCTCTTTTTCAAATTGGTTGGCACTTTGCGCATTTTTTGATTTTTGATACACTTTGTGTATCCAATTTGGCAATTTCGCATCTTTTCAGTGTTGGGCTCATTTTATGCCTCTTTTTCAAATTATCTGGCGTACTGCGCATCTTTTATAAGCTTTCTCCTTTTCATAATCATTAAAGAGTCTCAGCTGTGAGATTATCTTCCAGACATAGGAGATGACTCTCCGCAGTAAGGAAGAACGATTCACAAAATAAAATCCATACAACATATGATAAATGCAATCACTTGGTTTAGAAAATCAAACTAATGACTCAAGACTTTGAAAAACACTATTGATATGAGGCAGATTACTGTAGGAAGATAAAATAATCTCTATTTCAAAAACTAACATTTTAATTTTGAAAAGGATTTTTATTCATAAGAAACTACACACCAGTGAAGGAGTTAGAGGAAGAGAAACAATTATCAATGTTTCTTCCCTTTAACAGATTCAGCGAAGTCACTCATTGCTTATCAGCTTCCAAACCAAAACAAGGTAAAAACTCCCAGTCAAAAATTTAGATCACCAGAAGTAGTGAGCGGTGATCAGATCTTGAAAAGCATAAAATAGTAAGTGCAAGATATGAACCCGTAAATAAATAAAAACAGGTAGAAAATCATAGCAAAGTAAATACTCAAATCAAACTAACAAAAAGGGTAACACAAAAATCAGCAGAAGAAATAAAATCAACTGAAAGCAAATAATCAAACCAAAACTAACTAACAGAAATCAGAAATCAGAATACAAAAACTAACTAACAGAAATCAGAAAACAGAATACAAAAAACTAACTAACAGAAATCAGAATACCAATCATAACAATCATAAATCAGCAGTCATTAGAATCAAGCATTTATATCAATCACTCCTAATCTGGTTCTCAAAATGCTGAATGAGTCAAAGGCCAGTGGTTTAGTGAATATGTCAGCCAGCTGATTTTCAGTTGCTACGTGGTGTAGCTCAATGTCCCCTTTTGTAATATGGTCCCTAATGAAGTGATGCCTAATGTCAATGTGTTTGGTCCTAGAATGTTGGATTGGATTCTTAGAGATACAGATGGCACTAGTATTATCACACAGAATAGAAATTGTGCCAACAGGTACTCCTAAATCTAAGACTTGCTGCTTCAACCAAAGAACTTTAGCCACACAACTCCCTAAGGCAATGTACTCAGCTTCAACAGTGGAAAGTGCAACTGAGTTCTATTTTCTACTGGACCAGGAGACTAACAACTGTCCTATAAATTGACAAGTCCCAAAAGTACTCTTCCTATCCACCCTACACCCTACAAAGTCAGAATCATAATATCCAATGATCTCAAAAGAGGTGTTGTGCCTAGGGTACCAAATTCCTAGGTTTAGGATTCCTAAAAGATATCTAAGAATTCTCTTAACAGCAGTCAGGTGGGACTCTTTAGGATCAGCCTGAAACCTAGCACAAAGACAGACACTAAACATGATATCAGGTCGGCTAGCAGTCAGGTAAAGCAGTGAACCTATTATCCCTCTATACTTCTTCTGATCAACAGATTTTCCATTTGAATCCTTATCTAACTGAACTGAGGAGGGCATGGGAGTATTGATTGGCTTGGCTTTGTCCATTTCATATTTCTTCAAAATATCCTTAGTGTATTTTGATTGATTGAGAAAGGTTCCATCATCCGTTTGCCTTATGCTAAACCCCAAAAAATAGGACAATTCTCCCATCATACTCATCTCAAACTCTTTACTCATTGTTTTAGAAAACTCTTCACATAAGTATTTATCAGAAGATCCAAAAATTATATCATCAACATAGATCTGGACAATGAGTAAGTCATCTCCTAATCTCCTCAGAAAAAGGGTGGTGTCTACGCTCCCCTTAACAAACTCTCTTTCTAACAGGAATGTGCTAAACCTCTCATACCAAGCTCTGGGTGCCTGTTTTAATCCATATAAGGCCTTTTTTAATTTATAGACATGATTTGGATATTGGAAACTCTCAAAACCTGGGGGTTGTTCTACGAAAACATCTTCTTTAATTACCCCATTTAAAAAGGCACTCTTAACATCCATTTGAAACAGCTTAAATCCCTTATAACAGGCAAAGGCTAGTAGCACTCTAATGGCTTCCAATCTAGCTACAGGGGCAAAAGTCTCCTCAAAATCAATCCCTTCTATCTGATTATACCCCTTAGCCACCAATCTTGCCTTATTTCTCACCACCACACCAGAATCATTCATCTTATTCTTAAAGACCCACTTGGTTCCCACAATACTTTGATTTTTAGGTCTTTCTACTAACTCCCTAACATCATTCCTTACAAATTGATTCAATTCTTCCTGCATAGCTAAAATCCAAAATTCATCCGACAGGGCTTGATTGATGTTGGTGGGTTCAGTCATTGAGATAAAGGCAGAATGGTTTACTTCCTTCCTAAGTCCATGCCTAGTCCTAACACCTTCAGAAGGGTCTCCTAAGATCAGTTCTTTAGGATGACTCGAAGAATATCTCCAATCTCTAGGCAACTCTGTTTGAGGTTCTACCCTTTCCTCCAAATTTGTATTTCCAACTCCTTGGGTAACCTCAATAATCTCTTCATCTTCTACTTCAGATCTAGACTCCTTAGGTTCAGATTCATCGAACACTACATGGGTTGTTTCTTCCACCACCAAAGTCCTCCTATTGAACACCCTAAAGGATTTCCCCACACTTGAATATCCTAAGAACACTCCTTCATCAGATTTGGGGTCAAATTTTCCTAAGGGTGACTTCCCGTTGTTCATAATGAAAATCTTACAGCCAAAGACATGGAGGTGGGACAGATTTGGAGTTCTACCCTTAATGATCTCATAAGGTGTCTTGCTCAGTTTGACTCTCACATTCACCCTATTCAGCACATAACAGGCAGTGTTCACCGCTTCAGCCCAAAAGTATTTT
The DNA here is from genome assembly GCA_019925795.1 of Dendrobium chrysotoxum. NCBI lineage: Eukaryota > Viridiplantae > Streptophyta > Magnoliopsida > Asparagales > Orchidaceae > Dendrobium > Dendrobium chrysotoxum. Next base: position 16,422,435 of record CM034304.1, on the reverse strand, counting down.
GGAAGTGAATACTCGGCAAGCATGGCTCTAGCGGCTTCCACTAAGGTCCTGTTCTTCCTTTCAGCTACCCCGTTCTGCTGAGGGGTCCTAGGAGCTGAAAAATTGTGACTAATCCCATGATCCTCATAAAAACTTCCAAATCTTTCATTTTCAAACTCCCCTCCGTGATCACTATGGATGGTAATAATCTCACATCCTAACTTCTTCTGAATCCAAGTAGAGAAGGATCTAAACTCATCAAATGACTCAGATTTATGTGACAAAAACTTAACCCAAGTGAACCTCGAATAATCATCTACAATCACAAAACCATAAACTCTCCCCCCTAAGCTGGCAGTGCTAATGGGTCCAAAGAGGTCCATGTGAAGAACTTCTAAAGGTCTAGAGGTGCTAATGTCCTTAACAGAGTGAAAAGAGGACTGGACTTGCTTCCCCAACTGACAGGCATCACACAGGTGATCCTTAGTGAACTTAAGCTTGGGCACACCTCTAACTAAGTCCTTTTGGGTGACTCTCCTAAGGGTTTTCATACTGGCATGACACAATCTCCTATGCCATAACCAAGACTCATCAGCAGCAGTTTTTAAGCAAATTGAATTATCAGATTTAATGCTACTTACATCCAGCTTGTAGACGTTGTTGATCCTTTGCCCCTGCAAAATAACTTCATCATTTAAGCTTAAAATACAGCCAGTGGGCAGGAATTTGATGCTGTATCCCTTGTCACAGAGTTGATTGATGCTCAGCAGGTTGTATTTCAGTCCATCTACAAGCAAAACATTATCAATCATAAAGTTCTTTGAATCACCAATTATACATGTGCCTACCACCTTCCTGGTGGTGTTATCTCCAAGTGTAACCTTGCCTCCAGCTCTGGCCTCCAGCGAAATGAATTGATTTGCATCTCCAGTCATATGTCTAGAACATCCGCTGTCCAGGTACCACATGCTCTCACGAGGTCTTGTGTGAGAGCACACCTACAAAAGTATCAAACGTCAGTCTTAGGAACCCAAACAGGTTTGGGTTCCTTCTTATGAAAAGAAGAATGCAATGCATGCGTGCTGTGCTGTGAAACAGGCAGTTTGGGTTTCCACACCCAATGTGTACTACAGTGAACAGTGCAGGTGTGAGAAATATATCCTAACATGCCACATGAAAAACATCTAACATCAGGAAAAGGGTTAACTAATCTACGTGGATGATAATGCCTCTTCCTAGATGTATATGAAACATGCTTTGAAGAACTTGCAACAGATTTTTCAAAAAGTGGTGGTGCATAAAACTGTTCAAAAGTAGGCGGTGTTTTGTTCTTTTCAAAAGCACTGATCTTTACTTTCAAAAACTCATTTTCTTTCTTTAAACTTGCAATTTCAAATTTCAAGGTTCCCTTGCTACTTTCTACTTCACATGCCATTGTATCTAATTCTTTAAAAGCTCTTTCTAAGTCCACATGCGTAGTTTTCAATGAATCATGCTCAGAAACTAAATCAGAATATTTTTTATTCAACTCATCGAATTCATCAAGCAAAGACATGTGATTTGAATCAAGTGTGGAATGATCTTTAACTACAGAATCATGCTCTTTTTACAATGTTAAGTAATCTAATTTCAAACTAGCATGAGTTTTCTTAAGCTTCCTATACGATGTATGAATTCTTTCAGAAATTTCAAATAATTGATCGTAGGTAAGCTCACATACCTCTTCCTGATCCGACTGACCAGGGTGATCATCAGCCATAAGACACAAGTTTATTTCCTCCTCTACAGCTTCAGTCTCAGAAGAGTCAGATGCAGAGTCTGCCCAGAACGCCTTCTGAATTCGCTTCTTGTCCTTTCTGAACTTTAGTTTCTCCTCACCCTTCTCCTTGCTTGGGTGAGCTTTAAGTGTTGGACAATCAGCCTTTATGTGTCCAGGCTTCCTGCATTCAAAACAAACAGATTCAGATGAACTCTTAAAATTTTTATTGGACTTACCCTTGTTCCACTTCTGATAGTTCTTATGTTTCTTCCTTAGAAAGCTTTTAAATTGCCTTGTGATTAAGGCAACATCATCGCTATCAGATCCGGAAGAGCTAGCATCTGAATCCTTGCCCTTTAGTGCCACTGTCTTCTCTTTCTTGCGATCACCTGCATCAAGTTGCCTTTGGTTCACCCCTTGCTCGTAAGCAATAAGTGATCCAAGTAAGCTGTCATTAGAGTAAGTGTTTAAATCTTTAGATTCAGTAATAGCAGTAATCTTAGCATCATAAGAAGCAGGCAAACATCTTAGAATTTTGTTCACTCTTTCGTAGTTAGTAAGTTCTCTACCTAGAACATGCAGAGAGGTAACAATCTGGTGAACCTTGTGTATATTTCTGAAATAGTCTCACTAGGTTTCATGCAAAAAAGTTCGTAATCATGTAGCAAGATGTTTAACCTAGACTGTTTGACTTCAGTTGTACCTTCGTATGTTATGCATAATCTATCCGAGATTTCCTTTCCTGTTGTACAAGTAGAAACACGCATATAGTCTTCGGATTTTAAAGCACAAAAGAAACAGTTCAAGCATTTTGCATTTAACTGTGCTAAATCGCGATCATCAAACGTCCAATCAGTAAAAGGCAGTTCAGTTTTCACATTGTTAATCAGTCTAAAAGGTGGTTCGTATCCGTCCTTAACTAACATCCACATGCGATAATCAATAGACTGTAGAAAAGTAGACATGCGTGTTTTCCAAAAATCAAAAGGAATATTGTCAAACAACGGTGGTCTTGTAATAGAATATCCTTCAGCAGTATTACGATTATTACAGTTAGCCATGGATCAAATTCAAAAGTTTTTAAACTTAAATTTTGAATCCCTCTCTGATACCACTTGAAAGTTCGATAGGGATGTTAAGCCCTAGTGAACTAGTCCCGAGGCTAACCAAGAGGGGGGTGAATTGGTTATTTAAAAATTTCACGATAACTATGAAAATCTTTTTATAACATGCAGCGGAAACGAATTAAAACAACGATAAAAAGATCAACCACAGATATTCACCCAAGCAGTTAATATCAGGAAAAATTAAAGTGCAGAATTGAATCAGAAAAGCAAACCAGATTTTATAGTGGTTCGGTCAACTTGACCTACGTCCACTCCCCGGAGCCTCCCCTCCGGGTATTGCACTAAACAGAAGTGTCTCTCCTTTTGCTCCCACAGCAAGGCGGAGAAGCCTGTACAAAAATCTCCTTTTCACCACACGGTAAGGCAGAGAACCCGACCTCCTTTCGCTTCCTCCTGAAGCAGGCAGAGAACCTTCGAACTCCTTTCGCTTCCTCCTGAAGCAGGCAGAGAACCTACGAACTCCTTTCGCTTCCTCCTGAAGCAGGCAAAGAACCAACGAACTCCTTTCACTTCCTCCTGAAGCAGGCAGAGAACCTACGAACTCCTTTCGCTTCCACCTGAAGCGGGCAGAGAACCCCGGATCTTCTTGCAAACGATCCTCCCACGACGAACACTGACTAGACGAAAGACGACGAGCGGAGAAGACGACTCTGATCCGTGCTCGGAGCAACCTTAGTGAATCCCTTACTAACTCCCCCTCACAAGATCTTCTCTCTCTCTCCCAACTCTCTCTCTCTCTAGGGTTTCTCAGGGAAGGAAGGCAGCAAAAGATTTTTCCAAAAATTGGAAAAAGTTCTTTTAAAGGAGGGCTTAAAATTTGCCCTAAATCTCAACTGGTCGGCCAAGATCGTCCAGGACGATTGGTAGATCGTCCTGTACGATCAGTTCAAATTCAGCTGTTTTAGCCTAGACGATCTGGCTCTTCTGGACGATCAGTAGAAAAAGTTGTTCATATCGTCCCGTACGATCCTGCGATCGTCCGGGACAATTAGTTCAAATTGAGGAAAATCGTCCAGAAGACAGTTCGGGTCGTCTAGAGAAATCTGTGCTGGACGACCAAAAAATGACTTGATCGTCCCGGACGATAGGGTCATCATCCGGTACGATTAGTTCAAAAACGCCCCAAATCATCATGTACATAGTTCTGGACGTACAGCTTAAATGTACTAGACGATCAAGATCATCCAGGACGATATGATCGTATCAACCAAAAATAAATTGCTTTCCTTAATTACCAGATTAAATTAGGCATGATTGTACTGGATCGTCCGGGATGATACACGTATCGTCCGGGACGATCAGACCAAGTATCTAAAAATAAGAACTTGCCTAACTTGATCTGGCGGCTGAGAATTTCTGATTTGGGAATATCGTCCCGTACGATCCGTAGATCATCCAGGACGATCGGCTCAATCAGACCCTCTTAACTTAGTCACCCTAATTAGGGTTTCTGTTTTAACTGGATCATCCAGGACGATGTGGATATCGTCCAGGACGATCTGAACAAATTTTTAACAGAAACTCTAATTCACTCAATCTCTCTCCCTGAGTGTGTGTGTGCAAGGTTACTTAGCTAGGGAATCAGTTACATTACAATTGACTCAATAAAAAGAAAAATCATACATTTGACACACTTGGACCCGATCTTGAGTTGGCTTGAGTGGCTCGCGGTCTTTTGTGCCTGAAACAGATTAGCTAAGCAAAACATACTGGAAATATGTTTGTCATCATCAAAACCAGATTTGCAATAATAGGACCACTCAGCAGAACGGGGTAGCTGAAAGGAAGAACAGGACCTTAGTGGAAGCCGCTAGAGCCATGCTTGCTGAGTATTCACTTCTAAAATATTTTTGGGCTGAAGTGGTGAACACTGCCTATTATGTGCTAAATATGGTGAATGTTAAATCCAATCTGAACAAGACACCTTATGAGATCATTAAGGGTAGAACTCCAAACCTGTCCCACCTCCATGTCTTTGGTTGTAAGGTTTTCATTCTGAATAATGGGACATCATCCTTAGGAAAGTTTGACCCCAAATCTGATGAAGGAGTGTTCTTAGGCTATTCTAGTGTGGGGAAATCCTTTAGGATATTTAATAAGAGGACTTTGGTGGTGGAAGAGATAACTCATATGGTGTTTGATGAATCTAATCCTAAGGTAACTAGAGTTGATGGAAGAAGAAGAGGTAGGGGAGATTACCCAAGAGGATGAAATTATAAATCTGGAGGAAAGGGTAGATCCTCAAAACACTTTGCCTAGAGATTGGAGATATTCTTCGAGTCATCCTAAAGAACTGATCTTAGGAGACCCTTCTGAAGGTGTTAGACTAGGCATGGACTTAGGAAGGAAGTAAACTACTCTGCCTTTATCTCAATGACTAAACCCACCAATATCAATCAAGCCCTTTCTGATGAGTTTTGGATCTTAGCTATGTAAGAGGAATTGAATCAATTTGTAAGGAATGATGTTTGGAAGCTAGTAGAAAGACCTAGAAATCAAAGTATAGTGGGAACCAAGTGGGTCTTTAAGAATAAGATGAATGATTCTGGTATGGTGGTTAGGAATAAGGAAAGATTGGTGGCTAAGGGGTATAATCAGATTGAAGGGATTGATTTTGAGGAGACCTTTGCCCCTGTAGCTAGATTGGAAGCCATTAGGGTGCTACTATCATTTACCTATTATAAGGGATTTAAGCTATTTCAAATGGATGTCAAGAGTGCCTTTTTAAATGGGGTAATAAAAGAGGATGTTTTTGTAGAATAACCCCCAGGTTTTGAGAGTTCCCAATATCCAAATCATGTCTACAAATTAAAAAAGGCATTATATGGATTGAAACAGGCACCCAGAGCTTGATATGAGAGTCTTAGTACATTCCTGTTAGAAAGAGAGTTTGTTAAGGGGAGCGTAGACACCATCCTTTTTCTGAGGAGAGTAGGGGATGATTTACTCATTGTCTAGATCTATGTTAATGATATAATTTTTGGATCTTCTGATAAACATTTATGTGATGAGTTTTCTAAAGTAATGAGTAAGGAGTTTGAGATGAGTATGATGGGAGAGTTATCCAACTTTTTGGGGTTTAACATAAGGTAAATGGATGATGGAACATTTCTCAATCAATCTAAATACACTAAGGATATTTTGAAAAAATATGAAATAGACAAAGCCAAGATAATAAACACTCACATGAGCTCCTCTGTTCAGTTAGATAAGGATTCAAGTAAAAAATCTATTTATCAGAAGAAGTATAGAGGAATAATTGGATCACTGCTTTACCTGACTACTAACCAACCTGATATTATATTTAGTGTTTATCTTTGTGCTAGGTTTCATGCTGATCCTAAAGAGTCCCACCTAACTGTTGTTAAGAGAATTCTTAGATATCTTTTAGGGACCCCAAACCTAGGAATCAGGTACCCTAGGCACAGCACCTCTTTTAAGATTATTGGATATTCTGATTCTGGCTTTGTAGGGTGTAGGGTGGATAGAAAGAGCACTTCTAGAACTTATCAATTCATAGGACAGTCTTTAGTCTCCTGGTCCAGTAAAAAATAGAACTCAGTTGCACTTTTCACTATTGAAGCTGAGTACATTGCCTTAAAAAGTTATATGGCCCAAGTTCTTTGGTTGAAGCAATAAGTCATGGATTTAGGATTACCTGTGGGCACAATTTCTATTCTGTGTGATAATACTAGTGTCATCTACAATTCTAAGAATCCATTCCAATATTCTAAAACCAAACACATTGATATAAGGCATCACTTCATTAGGGACCATGTTACGAAAGGGGACATTGAGCTACATCATGTAGCAACTGAAAATCAGCTGTCTGACATATTTACTAAATCACTGGCCTTTGACTCATTTAGCATTTTGAGGACCAGATTATGTGTGATTGACATAAATGCTTAATTCTGATGACTACTGATTTCTGATTTGTCTGTTTTTCATTCTATTTCTATTAGTTAGTTATTTGATTTGATTATCTGTTTTATGTTGATTTTCATTTTTTTGCTGATTTTTATTTTAATCTTATTGTTAGTTTGATTCGAATATTTATTTTGATACTATTTCTTGCTTGATTTTTACTTACTATTTTATACTTTTCAAAATCTGATCACTGCTCACTATTACTAATAAACTAGATTTATGACTGAAAATTTTCCCATGTTTTTTGGTTTGGAAGCTTGTAAGCAGTGATTGATTCTACCGGATCTGTTAAAGGGAACAAACATTGATGATTATTTCTCTTCCTCTAACTCCTTTAATGGTGTATTATTTCTTTTGAATAAAAATCTTCTTCAAAATTAAAAAGTTAGTTTTTTTTTGAAATAGAGATCTATTTTATCTTCCTACAGTAATCTACCTCATATGAATAGTGTTTTCAAAGTTTTGAGTCATTGTTATGATTTTTTGAACCAAGTGATTGCACTTATCATATGATGTATGATTTTTGCTTTGTGAATTACTCTTCCTTATTATGGAGAGTGAGTTTTTTCATCTCCTATGTCTGGAAGATAATTTCACAGTTGAGACTCTTTAACGATTATGAAAGGAAGAAAGCTTACAAAAGATGCGCAGTGCGCCAATCAAATTGAAAAAGAGGCACAAAATAAGCCCAAAGCTAAAAAGATGTGAAATGTCGCTAAACTGAAAGATACACAAAGTGTATCAAAAATCAAAAGATGTGCAAAGCACCAAATAAATTGAAAAAGAGGCACAAAATGAGCCCAAATCAAGCTTTCCTCCCTTTCAGATCGCTAAATATCTTAGAAAAATCTGTGTGCCACTTAATATTTTCACAAGCTTGAGTTTTAAAATCTTGATTTCTGATTTCTTACTTTGTAATACTATTATATCAGATATTTTTTTGGAATGAGGCTTGAAAGGATCTCTTTTCGAATCCAATTTCTTTTCTTCTGAATTGGATTTTTATTTTGAAAGGAATTTGTATCTATAAGGTGTCTGAGGTGGGAGTTACGAAAGTTGATTTTCCTACTTTTCTGGATTTCAGCGCTATCGATCGTCTTCTTATTAGTTTTTGGATTCAAAATCAAGGGAAAATTCTGATTTACTAGAGCACATCGATTAAAAAAATTGTTATTTTTATGTGTTTTTGTGTTTCTCATTTCGAGTTTTATTTACTCTGTTTTTATTTTTTATTTTATTGTATGTGTTTTTGGGATCCCTGATCTTTCATCTCCATCCTCCATCTTTTTCACTGTTTCTTCACATCGTCCTGGACGATCCAAAAATCATCATGGACGATCTTCTTCGTCCCGGACGATTCATACATCATCCTGGACCTAAACCCTAAACCCTAAACCCTAAACCCTAAACCCTAAACCCTAAACCCTAAACCCTAAACCCTTAACCTTGGAGCCTTCTCCAAACCCCTTGATTACATCCAAACCCTTAATCATGATATGTTAAGCATTAAATTGTATTTTGGTGGACCCATTTTGACCCCCAGTTAATCAGGGGTCAAAATAACCAAAATGCCCTTTTAAGGTAATTTTGGACTTTTCTTGAAATTCCAACATAACCTTTTCAAATTGAATCCCAAAACTCTTCTAATGCATTCTAATCATTATCAGGAGTGCAAAGAATTCAAACCCAGACCTTGGTCAAGCCTAGTTGACCAAGTCAACCCAAAATGACTGAAATACCCCTTAAGAGTATGAATAGTCATTTTGAATCAAATGACCTTATATTTGAATGGAACCGCTTCCATTCAACTCCAAATATTGAAACAAACCTATTGGACCAAATCCTAGCCCCTGGGTTAACATGGTTGACCAAGTCAACTAGGGTTGACCCAAATGCTCTTTAAGGGTCAAATAAGTAATTTTTGACCCAAATGACCTTACCAAATCTTTAGACCATTTCTAACAGACTTTGATTGGGGTTTGAGGTGTTTGAAAAATCATTAGAAAGGCTTTCACGATAGGGCCTTTGAACCTTGAATTTTAGTTTAAATTTTTGGGTTTAAACTAGATTAATCCTAGGGTCTAAGTTGATCTAGGATTTGGATTGGTCCTAGTGACCTCATGTAAAAATGAGGTCAATAAATGAACCCCCAATATGTGTAGTAGAATGAAGTTCTACTACACATATTGGCGTTGATTCAAATTGAAAGGTCAAGTTTGGAGTTTTAATCCTAAGGAAAGAAAAAGTCTATCCCTAAAGAATCAGTGTTTGAGTTGATACTAGGGTAATGCCATGGAGGGCATATTCTACCACTAGTGGGTCTAATCCTAAGGAAAGTAGAAACCTAACCTTAGAGAAAAGAAAACCTGGGTGATTGTATAGGAAGGAAGAATTCCTAACTATAGAGGATTGAGTTTAAAATTTGACTCTAAGGGAAAGGATAGCCTAAACCTAGAGGATTGAGTTTTGAATGGATACTAGGATAGTGCCAGGAAAGGCATACTCTACCACTAGTAGATCTGGTTTTAAGGGAAGGGAAAACCTAAACCCTAAAAAAAAAAGCTTAATTTGAGGATTTAAAATTGAAATTGAAACTAGGGTGGTGCCACAATGGGCATTCTCCACCACTAGTAGATCTAATCCTAAGGAAGGAAAAGACCTAACCTTAAGAAAAAGAAGATTGAATTCTACAAAATTAAATTAAAATTGAAACTATGATGGTGCCATAGAGGGCATTATCTAATCACTAAGAAATCTAATCCTAAGAAAGAAAAAGTCCTAACCTTGAGGAAAAGAAGATTGATTATAGTATTTGAATTGATACTAGGGTAGTGCAAAGAGGGGCATATTCTACCACTAGGATGTCTAAACCTAAGGTAGAAAAGGACCTATGCTTAAGGAAAAGAGGATTGAATTCTTAAGTTTAAAGTTTGAAGCTAGGATGGTGCCACAAAGGGCATTCTCCACCACTAGCAGATTTAATCCTAAGGGAAGGAAGAACCTAAATTTAAGGGAAAGAAGGTTTGATTTTAGAGTTTGAAATTAAAACTAAGGTGGTGCCATAAAGAGGCGTTCTCTACCACTAGTAGATCTAATCCTAAAGGAAGGAAAAACATATCCTTAAGGAAAAGAAAATTTGATAAATCTTGTGGGAATGAATCCTTGCTTCCCATAGAGGATGGAATTTTAAATTTGAAGTCAATGATGGTGCCACAGAGGGTGTGCTCCATCACTAATGGATGATCTTATGGAGAAGAAACTTGCTCTACACAAAAGATCGCACCTAGATTTTGAAACTAGGATGGTGCCATAATGAGCCTACTCCATCACAAGTGGATGATCTTATGGAGAGTAAACTTGCTCTATACAAAAGATCAAATATGGAATTTAAAACTAGGATGGTGCCATAGAGGGCATGCTCCATTACTAGCAGATGATCATGTGGGGAGGAAACTTCCTCCTCATAGAAGATCAAAATTAAGTTTTGAAAGCAAGGCCTTCAGCTTCTCCAATTAGATTCGGGCACTCTGCTTAATTGTAATTTGATCTTGAATGGCAATTTCCAGCGAAGTAACCCACTCCTCTAGTGGGACTAATCTTGGACCTAGCATAGAGTGTAATTTTATAGGAAAAGGCCTCGAAGGAAAAGATGCCTATATGCAAGGAATCACACATTCCTCAAGGATAAATTTTGAATTATTTATAAGGAGTAAAAGATTCATTCTTTTTGTTAAAAATTTCCTCTTAACCATTTGGACCCTATCAGAATGACATGTTGAAACAAATTTATAAGTACAGTGAGAAGTGAATCGACTCCAACAAATTTGGAAAGATTTAGGGATTTAGGTTTTGTTGAACCAGACCAAGTTTCATAGAAACTAAACTGAGGTCTCCCTTTAATAATTTGAATAAAGATCAATTTCAAAAGGGATTTTTAAGTTGGGTAAAGAAATTCATTCTTTTTTATTCTCTTGCACGAGCAATTTGTTTTGTACCTTGATAGATTATTAAAGCATAATGATGAATTTGGATTCACAATTTTTCAAAGTCAAGCAAATAAAGACATTCAGGTTTTCTAAGATTATAAGAATTAAAAAGGAAGGAAGGCCTCTTATTCTTCTCCTCTTTTCTTGGTGGCGCACTTTGCACATCTTTTTTTTTACTTTTGGTGCACTTTGTGTATTTTTTGATTTTTGGTGCACTTTGCTCATCTTTTGATTTAAATTGAATTTGAGAAGAGGCTTCACCTTCTTTATTTGAATGTCGGGATCATATCTCATGTATAAGAGAGCAAAACTTATTCTCTTATGTAAGGAAGGATAATCCTCAAAGCAAACTCAATCTTTTGATAAGGGTGATTGCTTGACTTTAAAAATTGTTGAATAGACTCAAAGCATGCAAAGGATGTCTATTAAGATAGAAAATTTGCTAGAAAATTGAAAAGATTTTCATTTCAAAAATCAACTTAAGTTTGATATAATTTTAATTCAAAAGTTATAACAACCCACAAAAGTGGTGGGAGGGAGGGACATCTAAACATCTGGTGGAGTCAACTACAACTCTCTCCTGCTTAAAATTTAAGGTAGAGGTTAATTTTCATTTAAAATATTAATCAAGTATCTTGAAAATTTAGACCCAGTACACTTGAGCAATTGGTAAGTTTTTCCTTAAAAAGTTGTAAGCTTAGGTGGAAAGACCTTAGCAGTATGGAATTAGATTCCTACAATCACCTTGGATGGAGAGACTGTTATAAGGTATGCACTATCCATAGAATATGCGGCATCATTTTAATCAAAAGATTTATCACAATAGGACTCCTTTGAAAATTAAATTTTGACGGTAACACTATCTGACACAACCTTAGATTATTTCCCCCTCTCTCATTACTAGTGGCTGAGTAGCTAGAGAGTGGCACCCCGAGAGGTTTTTTACACCTCCTCCTCTATAAGTGATGTAATGGGACACGTATAGTAACATGACCTAACATCTTCTAGTAAAGTGGACAGGTCATAACCCTCAACTAGGGGCCTATGGCCTGTTGTTGGTACTTGTTCAGTTCTGGCTTAATTGATTCTTTCTGTGTAGTAGTTAAGAAGGTGTATTAGAGATCGTACTCTCATTTTTACAACTTCCCTCCTTTGGGAAATAAGAAAAGGGTGGAAATAGTTTCCACCAAGGAAGGGGTACATATAAGGAGCAACAAACTCTTGATTGGACTCAAATTTGCCTTGCTTTAAGGCTTCTGACTTAGCAATCATTCTAGCCTTAAGGTTCCTTTTTTTAACTCTTTAAAGGTAGTTCTTCATATTCTTGCTGGCCAAAGGGATTCTAGAACTTGACTCAATCTCAGATTGAGATGGTAACTCTTCCATCGTTACTGACTTCTGATCCTTATCCACCTGAGTAGAGGGTACAGTGGGTATAGGGGTGATAGCGACCTCCATCTTGGAGATGAAGGAGTCAACTCACGACCCTAAAGTAATCTTAACTAAGGGGACATCTCTTTGTATTTCAGTAGACAGATCAATCATTTCTTCTATGTTGATTGATAACTTGAATTTTTGAAAATCTATTCTAAACTAGATTAAGTTGCCATAGGTGATTTCTATTGTCAACTTTCTATCCATGGAGTAGATGAGTTTCACAGCCATTTGAGTGCTTGAATTCCTGGAATTAAGAAAAAGTAGTTTGAATTAGTTAATTTGGAAATAGAATTTAGGTTTTTAACCAGATTAATTTTCTCTAAATCTTAAACCTCAGCATGCTGAGTTTTCACCCAATATGAGACCTTACAAAATTGATTGAGAAAATTTGAGTAACCTAGCTCGACTCTTTTACTCTCTTGATTTCGGGGGTAAAATTTCCAAGTCCAGACTTAGTTTGAAAGGAATTTGGATTTGTGTTGTATATGTTCAACTACAATAGAATATTACAAGAGACACATGGAAACTATGGTTGAAGTTGACTTGAAAAATCTTGGAAGAGATTTTGAGTTTATATTGCATGTGTTAATCTACAAGAGAGTGTTATAGAAGACATATGTCAATGAGGCTTGAAGTGAATTGGATTGAATTTGAGGATGATTTTAAATTTAGAAGAATTTGACAGGATTTCCTCAAACTATTGAAACTCAATAAATTGAATTTGCATCTAACATAAAAGTTTACAAACTTATGAGGAAATTCACAAGAAAATTACTTGACTCTTTTATCCCACAAATTGGCTTGGGGATGAAATCTCCAAGCTTGACTCTTCCACCCCACCAAGTGATCTAGGGGTGAAAAGTTAAAGCACAAAATTGACTAGAGAGTTTTGGATTTACGTTGCATATGTTCAACTAAAACAAAATGTTATAGAAGACACATGGCAACAACGGTTGAAGTTGATTTGAAAGATTTTGAATCTTTGAAAATTGGAAGATCTTCCTTGAATTTTCAATTTCAACATGTTGAATGTATATTCGACGTGAGGGTTTACAAATTTAGAGAAAAGATCAAGGGGTTTCAGCTCGACTCTTTTACCCTGCTGATTAGCTCGAGGGTAAAATGTTAGAGCTTAGATTTACTAGAATAATTGGATCTTGAGGTTGACTTTGAAATGGATTGAATATGCATTGTATTTGTTATACTACAAGAGAGTCTTGCAGAAAAACATATGACAATGACGATTGAAAAAAGATTTAAAATTTTGAAAATCTAGTAGAATCTTCCCTTATTTTGAAACTCCATATGTTAAATTTATATTCAACATAAAGGTTTACATTATTTTTTTTTTTGGGGGGGGGGGGGGGGGGGGGGGGAATTCTACGAAGTTGACCCGACTCTTTCATCCCAATGGGTAGTTTGCGAGTGAAATGTCGAAGGCCAACTTTACCGGAAGGATTGAGCTTTTGAATTGAATTTAAAGAAGATATTTATATTCTATCATGACAAGAATCTTTAAAACCTAAATCATTAAAATATCTAAATAAAATAAAGGACTCATGTATTGGATTTGATCCCTTAATAGAGATCAAGTGTATTATAAATATAAAAATAATAATAAGTGTATTATAAATATGAGCCTAGGACTTGTTGATCAATGACTCCTAGTACTTAGGTGTTATTGAGTGTTAAGTTCTTTAAAACTTAATATAAATAATTTAACACTTAAAATAAATCTTAAATAATAAAATACTAAATTTAAATTTAAATAAAACCCCTTTAACATGAAACAAGTTAAAAATACAATATTAAATAACATTAAATAATAATAAACCTTGGACTTATGTAAATATCACAACTTGTTAGACACACTTTAGATGGTTTGATAGGGCTACTAACTCTAACCTAAGCTAGGCCAGTTTTGTGGTTTATTTTGTTTGAAGTGCCTTGCCTAGAGGGTATTCATGCTTGGTGTGTTTATTTTCTATACTCTGAATATCTTGTTTAAATTCTTATTATTGCATCCTAGGTCCTTACATCGTGTTATATTTTATACACTTACACCTGTATTGCATTAGATTTTTGTGTTTTATATATATTGCTTTTATATGCCTACAGAAAGTATAATGTATCTAGATGATGATGTATATATAATTTTATAAATGAAAACTTCTAGATTCTTGCATAGTTATATTGAGTTGTACAGTATCAAGAGTTGTACAAAGATTAAAAATGATTTGTTATACATATAGAATTTTCAAAAGAAAATGATTATTCTTCCTTTAAAGATCATTATATTTTAGAAACTTAAAAAGACCCGGAAGCCTGAAGATAAAGACTAAAGTAAGCAATCATATTTAAATCTATGTTGTATAGGGATAAAAATTCAAGCATGTTATGATGGAGCTCGGCCACCTACTTTTTAACAGATATTAGTTTGTATTCTATATTTAAAATAAATGAATAAAAAATTTATTTATATAATGTTGTTTCATATTGCTTCATGTTACATGTATATCATTTATATGGGTAGTATATTTGCATTAGAGAGTAGCCTTTTTATAAGGTTTCTTTCAATGTGCATGTTTCAAACTTTGTAGAAACATGCATACTAGTTCTAGGATGATACAGTAATGGTACCATATACACAAATACCTTTATCCTAACATACATATATACAGGTATTTTAAAATTTTTACATTATACATTAAACCAAAGCACACATAAGCCTGGGTCAATAGATTGACGGGGCTGCTCTACTTTTCCTTATGGGTTTAAGGTCAATATGTGACTAATTTTTTCTAAAACATCTAGACCTAGAAAGTTTTAGAAGTTTAGTGCTAACTAAAAATAATATTTAGACTTTAGAATGTCTTAAAGACAAAGCTACACTAGATAGGTGCATCTGCATATTAAAGAGTCTTGATTAAATCTTAAACTAAAAGTCCTTAATTCATTAGATGTAGAGCCTTCCTACCTTGCATTCATAAGGCAATTGATTACTTCTAAGATGTTAGCTAGCAGCCCACTCCAAGTAGGCATCAATCCAGATTGTATACACATCTCTCTAAATCTCCTCCCCATGAGGGTTATCCAAATCTTAAATAAATCCTAAATATTAATCTAAATTTAAATCCAACCTTAGGATTTTTAAACTCAAATCCTTGATTAAGTCTTTATAAATTTGAAAGGTCTATTCCCCACTTTAATCAAGAGTTTTCTCTTTTGAGATGTCAGTCTAGAACCTAACAAAAAAAATAAACCCCATCTTAATCCTGTAAGATAAGGGAAGAATCCTATGGATGCAGACTATAGCTTTATACCATGGCTTATTTATTTAAATTCAAAATAGTAGTTGAATGTTTTTTATATCCTTCAAGATGATGTTTACATTCCTTATACTAAGTTTGGAATTAAAAGTAAATTTCATTTTTCTTTTCAAATCAATAGTGAAACATTAGTCTGTCTTTCAAGATGGTATAATGCTTAGCTATTTAGATTTGATTAAAAAAACATTAAAGGAGATCAAGTGTCACATTTAATTTATCCATAAATACATTTTGAGGTTTTATTTTCTTTACCTCTGTTGAAGATTAATCTTTTAGAAAGGATAAATAAGAAGCTTCTTCATATAGATTAGAGTCTTTTTATAATATCTTCTAAAATGTCTTGATTGTAAAACCTTTCAATAGAAAAGATGGATCATGAATATTCTTTACAAGAATTTCTATAACATATTTCTCTCACAACTACAGTTCACACCTGATGCAAAGATTTGTCCATCTTAAAATATATTATACTGAAATTTCATTAGGTTTCTATTTCTCTACAACTAAATTCCTAATGGCAATGTGATATTTTGCGCTAATAAATCTTTTAATAAATAGACTCTCTAATTCTGTAAAGGTATGGACTAACCCATTGGGAAATTTAGCACACCAATCAAATGCATTTCTAAATAAGCTGCTAACAAACGATTAGAAAAATAGTGCATCACCACCTCCAGAATTACAACAACTAGCTCTAAAGTGTATGAGATCTTATATTGGTTTACCCGTGCCATCAAAGTTCTTGAACAAAGGTGGCACGAATACTTTTGGATATGGGACTAAATCATAATCCTTCGGTTATAGTCTACTCTTTAGAATATATGAGGTACCCTGAGATTATGTTAAAGCTTCTTTAACTTTTCATTTTATCATTTTCTTTATATCAACAGATTGAACCGACTCCCTTTCTAGTTTTACTAATTTATTCTCTGCTTCATCTTTACTAACTTCTCTTTTTTATTTTTATTGTTTACCTATATGGATTTATCCATAGGTGACTCTATTTGTGCATTTAATGAAAAAAATTCTTTATTTTGTATGGTGGCCATGAATTTTATCATCTCTTCCATATTTTTTTCCAACATAGAGATTTGTTCATCTTTTTTATTAAGTTGATCTAACATACGTTGGGTTAGGTCTGGGGTATCACATTACTCAACCTCAAAGTTTGTAAGGTTAACCTTAGCTTTACCCATTTCTTTCTGTTTTGATGATCGAACATCTACAATGTGAATACTTTCAAACATTTCATCATCTTGTAAGTTTATATCTACCCTTTTAGTGCCTTCTTCTTCATCTATTTGTCGGTTACTTTCGTTTAAGTGATCCATCATTTCTTCTATAAATCTACTCAACACAAGATGTGGGTTGATGTGGGTATACTCTTTAACTGATGATTACTTGATTAGAGATTTACCTTTATTTTTCTTAATTCCTTTGCAGCATATTCCTCAGCTTTGGCTATGTAGTTAAAGTGGCTACCATTTTAATCTGCCAAACCCTCTTCTTATTAGAAATTAAAGTTAGCTTATTTACTGGTTTCAGCCTTCTTATATTTGGGTAAGAAGAGTATTGGCTACCTTCTAAAAGGTGTTAGTCAACTCTTGGATATTTATGAACCAAAGAGCGACGATAAAATTTAGCTAGATTTTTACCTAATTGAAGGTGAGAAGTAGATGGAGATGCTGATATATAACTACAATAGGAAGAATTCTAAATTCTAATAGACCATTCAGGAAACTATGTGAACTGATGTCTAAGCATCATCATTTGATTTTTAAAATTTGGAAACTTCATCAGTTCCCTAAAATAATCAATTGTAATCACTCGCTTAATTATTTTGGGTGTTTTGAAGTTTGGTCTTCTTTTTGGAGAAATAGGGGGGATTTCTTTCCTGAGGAACTCTGACTCTGCTCAGTCAGTAATCACTCATTTCATACTTTTCAAAAACTCTTCTTCAGATTACCCAAAACTGGAGGCACAATTATTAACATGTCCTTCAAGCTTCATCTTAAACTTACTATTCCACTCAAATAAGGAAGGGACAAGTGGTAGTTTATAGAATACAGAAGGTGGAGAGTTAACAATTTTGATGATGCTTTACTCTCCCTTAGTGACACATAATGGATGGAAATTCCTTCCACCCAACAATAGATGGAAATGGCTTCCACCTAGTAGAGGAGAAAAGATAGGGGTTTAGCAGCTACGGGAGAAGCTACACACCCATCCTTGATTGTAACCTCTATAGTAGGTTTCAGTGTAACAAATTATGGTATGTTCACGGTTATTACTAGATTCTCTATTTTAGATCCAAACATGATTATGTTATTTTAGTCTGATGATGACTGACCAAAGAAATGTTCAAGCTACCATAAAAGTTGAAGATTAATTTATCAGCCATTCTTTCTAAAATTAAAGTAGAATTATGTATCAGTTTATGAACTTCTTGACTTCAAACAAAATATTGGATCAAGATAATATACTAAACTAAATTTATTGAATCACCAGATCAAGTTTAAATTGGAATATTTCTAGAATTTAAATTTGAATTTGAAGTGATTTGAATCTTGGCCAATCAGAAAGGCTAGACTAAGGAAGTGATTGAAACTGGAATTAACATTTTTTAGAATTGAAATGACTTGAATCTAGGTTTAAATTTGAAGATTTAAGATGAAGATCTAAACCTAATACCAATACAATATATTGGATTAAAGAATTGAAGTTGAGTTATTCAGATAAAATACCAATTTAGTATATTGGACCTCACAAATTGAACATGGGTTTTATAGGTAAAAAATTAATTCAGTACATTAGACCTCCAAAATTAAACATAGGTTTCACAGATAAGGACCACTATAGAATATTAAACCTCAAAATTTGAACATGAGTTTTAAAGGTAAAGGACCAATTTAATATATTAAACCTCAAAAATTGAACATGGGTTTTACAGATAAGGATCAATATAATATATTGGACCTCAAAAATTGAACATGGGTTTTATAAATAGAGACTAAATAAACTCAAATCCTTGATCAAATCTTTGTAGATCAAAAAATACTAGATTCCACTAATGATGAAGAAAAATATCAATCCCTAGAGGAACCGCTAGAAAAATCCTATGAAAAAATAAGTTGTAACCACTAATTCACTTTATATATCTTTAATCAAATCTTTAATCAAATCTGCATAGCTAACATTATAAGATTACAAAAAATACACTAATGTCTCACTATTGATTTGAAAAGATAAATGATATTTACTTTCATAATCAAACACAACTTAGGGAATATAAAATTTTTCTTGAAAGATAAAAGTAATATTTACCTATCATTTTGAAAATGAAACAAATAAAGGAATAAAGCTTTAGTCTACATCCAAAGATTTTTTTCGTACTCTAGAGAACTAAAGAAATATTTTTTTATTGGGTTCTAGATTTCCTATAGAGGCAAGCCTCCATAGTTAATTACATCTCAAGATAAGTTTTGAGAAAACTCTTGATTAAAATGGAGACTAGACTTTTTAGATTTACAAAGATTTGATCAAAGATTTAAGTTTAGATTGAATCATTAAATTGAAAGGTATAAAGGGTTTTAAGATTTAACTTTTTCTATATTTAAGTTTATAGTTTATTTAGGATTTTGATAACCCTCTCGAGGAGGAGATATTGAGGGTGCATATATAATTTGGACTTATGTCTTCTTGGAATGGACCACTAGTTAACATTCTATGTGTCATTCAACATCTTATGAATGCAAGATAGAAAGCTCTTTATTTAACTAGAATCAAGGTTTTGGTTAAGAATTTAATTAGGACAATTTAATATGCAAATGTATATAACTAGCATAATATATGATGTATAATTTATAAAATAATATAAAAATAAAACTTTTATTTATTTATTTATAATGGAAAATACAAATCAGGGTTTATTGTAAAAGAAAAAGTGGTTAAGCTCCACCACAATATGCTTGGATTTCTACTCCAATACAAAGTAAATTTAAATATAATTTCTTGCTTTAGTCTTCAAATCTTTTGACTCCTAGGTCTTCTATAGAATTTCAAAGGAAGAATAATCAATTTCTTTTGGATCTACAAGTATATAAAAGCAATAATTTTTAAATATTTTTCAACACTTTATTTTTATAACTCAATGTACCTACTACAATAATTATCTATAATTTTACATTTACATTGATATCTACATTTATATTTGAGCCTAGGTACATTATACTTTGACTATATGAGTAAAGAAAAGGATGCCTCTAAATATGAATGAGTGTAATACGGGTGTATGCAACCTAGTAAAAGTTAAGGTGCACCAAGAAGAAAATTAAGTATATATGACATCTAGAGTGTAGAAAGTAAACAAACAAGACAAGAATACCCTCCAAGAAAGATACTCAAATCATAACAAACCATCAGCCTTGATCCTAGCAGATCATATAAAGTGTGTGTACGGTCTATGTGATTATGATATGTCCCAGAAGATTTTATGTTTAAGTTATTTAGATTTGAATTTGTTTGTTTATTATAGGCCAAAGAATATTTTAATTTTAATTTAAGTTTTAATGTCTTATTCTTTTATTAAATGGATTTATTTTAAAGGATAAAATTATTAATTTTAAATTATAATGAATCATGAAAATTGATAATCCCAAGTGAAGGATGACATTAATAATCATCAAATCCTAAGGCTCATAATTGTAATGCATTCAGTCCCCATATAAGATAAAATGATTGCATAAAGTTCTTTAAGTTTTATTTAATATTTTATTTGATGATTTATTGGTCATTTTTAAAATAATTTGTTAACCAAAGACTCCAAATTGCTATGAAATGTTCAATCAATACATCCTAGGCCAATCAATGTAATGCATTTGTGCCCTCCCTTAGGAATCAAGCATTTGCAAAAAAAGCCTTGAATTTTAATTAAACATTTATTAATGAGATCATTTTTTAAATTTAATTGAATTGTCTTATTTAATTGGATTGAATTGAACTTGTTTAATTATTTAATTTTAATTAATTTAGATGATTTAAAATGTTTGAATTTTCTCTAATTTTTATTTATTTTATTAAATTTTGAATTTATTAAATTTATTTACATTTTAATTACTTTTTAATTAATTTCTTTTACTTATTTAAATAAAATTACCTAATTTTAATTCAATTTTATTTAATCATTGCTAATTTTTACTTTTATATATTTAAATTAATTTATTTAAAGTTTATTTACTTTTATTGAATTTATTTAATTTATTCAATTTCTTTCCTTATAGAAGGAAATTAACATATACAACTACTTGATCAAAATTGACATATGCAATTGATTGATCAATTGATCTCAAATAATCAAGTGATTGATGTCCTAGGCTAAAGATAACCTAAAGACCAATCATTAAAAATTTGGGGCCAATTGGATTAAAGATTGATTTTATGTGATTTTATTTAATTAAAATTTAATTAAGTGTTAATCTTTATTTAATATTATTTTAATTTAAACTGAATAGGGCTTTTATTTTTACTTGATTGTAAGTTTAATTTAGGTTGTATTGTACTTTTCTTTATATTTTTAGAGTTTTTATTAAATTTATTGGGAATTTTTTAAATTTTAGCCCCAAAATAAAGGCTGTTATTAGGATTTATGTTTTAAGAACTTATTAAACTCTAATTATTGTCAAATTAATTTTTAGGATTTATGATGACACTAAGTGTGCTAGGTCTGAGTTTCATTCCTATTATAGTTGAAACAAATTCTCTAATATTTTTTTAAGTTAACTAAACACAACCCTAAGTTTAATTCCCTAGGTGTCTCTACTATTGATCAATGCTTACAATCAAGTGTAATCTACCCCTTACATAAAAATAAAATATCCACACAAAATTCAAAGCCTAATGCTCTATGGATTTATCACCATAAATTGGTCAAATCATGACCTATGCATTTGAAAATTCAGGACAGGATAATAAGGACTTCAAACATTCCTAAGATAATTATTGGATATAAAGGGCATCCCATAGTAATACTTAGCCAAATTTCAAGTCAATTAGATGAGTATATAAGGTTTAATAAAGTAAAAATAGTAAGGATTTAAAGTTAAATTAAAAAATATATACTCATCTAAACTACTAAATTTTATTTTTATTTTATAAAGCTCATTTCATAAATCTGTAGAGCTCTTATGTGCAAGATTTGACTCAGTGGAAGAATTTTTATGTATTTACAAAGTTTTGATTTTTAAATCAATTTAAATAATTAAGTTTAGAGCCAAATCAGATGGTAGCACTAACGAGGCAAAGGCTTTCCATGTAGCGGCAAGTGATTAGATACATGAAAAGGCAGCACTCAACCACTTGTCCATACCAGCAATCATCCCAATCATTTGATCCTGTGCCAAATTGAAAGGAAGGTTGGGATTAAATCCCTCATTCCATGGCTTAGGAGGATTGGATAGAGCTCATGATACAATGAGATCTAGACCATCCAAGTGAATATGCGTGGCCTAAATGATCTAGATTTCATTGTCTTCCTTCATACATCAGGCAAGAAAGATTTTATCTAGCTTTAAACTTAATTTACAATGGATATTAATGCCCAAGCTCGTTCATATAGACTACCATATATCTAAACTTTTATTGCATAAAGTTTTAAAGTCTCATATAATGGATTAAGAGGGCTAATTTAAACCCTAAGGTTGAAGTTAGGTTGAAGTTTTACTTCTATATACTGGATTTCTTGGCTTGATTTTAGTTTTATATGGTTCCTTAGCTTCTAGAGAACAAACTTGTTAAAGGAGTCAAGGCTAGAGGTGCACTAGATAGAAGGTTTAAAAGCTTAGAATGGAGGGTGGCTCAATCAGTGGTGGAACTTGCCATCAACAAGCTTCAAATAGCTAGAAAATGTTGGAAAAGTGTACCTGGATGTTTAGGGAGCAAGAGCAAAATGAGAATAGTCCTAGAGAAGCACTAGGTCAAGAATCTTCTTTATCTCAAGCCTTAGGTCATTTTCCCCTATTTTATGCCATGAAAGCTAATCCAAGTGTTATGATCGTTAAGGGGCTTTGGCTAGATGATTATTATCTGTCCTAGACAGTTAGGGAATAACAACTAAGCAAGGGACTAGATGGATGAACTAAAAATAACTTGGGATCATTTTCCTCATGTTGGGACCATTTGGCTAGGTTTGGGTTGAACTAGGGTATGAGCTAGGATTAGTGGGTCTTTAGGAAGGTTCTAGAGTGGGTTTAACTAACCATGCTGGCTGGGGCTAAGTGGAATGGGCTATTTAGTGAACTTTGACCCTTTGACTATTATTTGGTCATTTATGTCATTTGATTGCTCAAATTTAGTCCAATTACCTAGGGTAGATCCTATGGAACCTTTAGAGGCTATTTGAGTCAAGTTTACTGAATTAATTGAGTGGCTTTTGTTACAACTCGAGCTCACGAGTTTATACTTTTGATGATAATAAATATTATGGCTTGTATATTTATGTCTCCTAGTATTTTTATTCTATACTTATTTGTATGTATACTAATATTTCAGGAACACCATGCACCATCCAATAAAGAATCAGAGCTCAAGATTAGGGTAGAATATATTATGCTGCGAAGAGTTTGTAATATTCATTGATGTAATTTTTGATTTCTTAAGTCAAGCCCTGTGAAGGTATTTACTTGCTTGGTGACCATGCACACACACACACTCAAGGGAGTGAGATCTAGTCAAAACCAGATGTTTAATTTTTGAACTAATCATACTAGATGATTTTTATCATCCAAAATGATCAGCTCTTTGAACTAATTGTACTAGATGATTTTTATCATCCAAGATGATCCTTTATGATCTTAACAAATAGTCACTAATGATAATTTAGGCAAGGATTTAAGATTCAAATTTTATTCTAATCATTCTGGAAGATCAAAATCATCCTAGATGATCAATGCAAATCATGCCTAAATTAATCTTTTGATTAAGGGACTAATTATGGTTAAATTATTCAATCAAATCATCATGCACGATCTGTTCAAATTTGTACGGATCGTCCTAGACTATCCTGAAATCATCAAGGACTATCAGGTCAAATTTTGCACTTAATCCTAGACGATCTTACGATCGTACTAGATGATTCTTAGTGATTGAATTGAGTTTTTATGGTTTTTCAAAGCCCTCTATTTAAGCACATCATACTAGACGATCCTGCGATCATCCTTGATAATCTTTGCCACCAGAATTAAGTTTCTAGGGTTTTTGGAGCCCTCTATTTAAACTTTCTTAAGGCACTTGGTAAGTGTCTTTGGCAGCCATTGAGGCTTCATTTTTTTGGAGAAAACTTGAAGAGAGAGCCTTGAAAGAAAGAGATGAAAGGGTGGAGTTTAAGAGGGGGAGAAGATCCTTGGAGGGGATTTCAAGGGAGTGTGGAGGGGGTTTCACATGATTGCTCTGGCAAACTTGTTGCAAATCTAGTTTCAAAAAGTATAGTTTTGATGATGAAAAATATGTTAGCATTCTATTTTATTGGCTAACCCATTTCAGGTACAAAAGATCAAAAGCAACTCAAGCCAACTCAAGATCGGGTCCAAGTGTGTCTAAATGTAATGTTTTCTATTTCTTGAGTCAAAAGTAATGTAACTGATCCCCTAGCTAAGTAACCTTGCACACACACACTCAGGGGGAGAGCTTGAGTGAATTAGAGTTCCTGTTCATTTTTTTTCAGATCATCCTGGACGATATTCACATTATCCTAGACGATCAAGTGAAAATAGAAACCCTAATTAGGGCGACCAAGTTAAGTTTGTCTGATTAAGCCGATCGTCTAGGATGATCCATTGATCGTACGGGATGATAGGCTTAAATTAAAAATTCTCAACCGTCAGATTAAGTTAGGTAAGTTTTATTTTTAGAGATTTGATCTGATCGTCTCGGATGATACACGTATCATCCTGGATGATCCAGTACAATCATGCCTAAATTAGTCTGGTGATTAAGGAAAGCAATTAATATTTAATTGATACGATCATATCATCTGGGATGATTGTAAGATCATCCGGGACGATCATGATCGTCTAGTGTGTTTCACCTGTACGTCCAGAGCGATGATCAGGATGATTTTGGCACTTTTTGAACTAATCGTACAGGATGATATCAATATCATCATGGACGATCAAGTCATTTTGAGGTCGTACAGCACAAGTTCCTCTGGACGACCAAAGCGGTCTTCTGGACAAAATTCCTGAATTTACACTAATCCTCCTGGATGATCGCAGAATCATACGGGACGATGTGAACAACTTTTCCACTAATCGTCCAGAAGAGTCAGATCATCCAGGTGATTTTGAACTGATTGTACAAGATGATCTAGCGATCATCCTAGATGATATTGGCCGACCAGTTGAGATTTAGGGTAAATTTTGAGCCCTCCTATAAAAGATCTTTTTCCTCCAAAAAGAAAAATCTTTTGCCACTTTTCTTTCCAGAGAAATCATGAGAGAGAGAGAGAGCTTAGGAGAGAGAGAGAGGATCTTGTGAGGGGAAGTTTATGGAGGGATTCATAAAGGTTGCTCCAAGTAAGGATCAGAGTCATCTTCTTTGTTCATCGTCTCTCATCTTGTCGGTATTTTCTGTGGGAGGATTGTTCGCAAGAAGATTTGGGTTCTCTGCCCACTTTAGGAGGAAGCAAAAGGAGTTCGGGTTCTCTGCCCGCTTCAGGAGGAAGCGAAAGGAGTTCAGATTCTCTGCCTGCTTCAGGAGGAAGCCAAAGGAGTTCGGGTTCTCTGCCTGCTTTAAGAGGAAGTGAAAGGAGTTCAGGTCCTCTACCTCACAGGGTTGGTGGAAAGGAGTTTTGTACAGGCTTCTCTGCCTTATTGTGGGAGCAGAAGGAGAGTCACTTTTGTGTTAGTGCAATACCCGGAGGGGAGGTTCCGAGGAGTGGACGTAGGTCAAGTTGACCGAACCACTATAAAATCTGGTGTGCTCTTTCTTATTATTTTCTACACTTTACTTTTCTGTTATTAACTACTTGGGTGAAATCTGTGGTTGATCTTTTCATTTCTGTGTCTACTTGTTTTTGCTGTAAATGATTGAAAAGATCTTTCCTGTTGCTCATAATTTTTTAAATAACCAATTCACCCCCCCTCTTGGTTAGCCTCGGGACTAGTTCATCAGGGCTTAACATCCCTATCGAACTTTCAAGTGGTATTAGAGCGAGATTCAAAAATTTAAGTTTAAAAACTTTTGAATTTGATCCATGGCTAACTTTGGTAATCATAATACTACTAAAGGTTACTCAATTACACGACCGCCATTATTTGATAACATACCTTTTGATTTTAGGAAAACTCACATGTCCACTTTTCTTCAATCAATTGATTATCGCATGTGGATGCTTGTTAAGGATGGCTATGAGCCACCTTTTAGAATGATTAATAATATTAAAACTGAACTACCTTTCACTGATTGGACTTTTGATGATCGTGACTTAGCCTAACTGAATGCCAAATGTTTGAACTATTTTTTCTGTGCCTTAAAATCTGAGGATTACATGTGTGTTTCTACTTGTATAACTGGTAAAGAAATTTGGGATAGATTGTGTATTACTTATGAAGATACAACTGAAGTTAAACAGTCTAGGTTAAATATATTGCTGCATGACTATAAACTTTTTCACATGAAACCTAATGAATCTGTTTCTAAAATGTATACGAGGTTCACTCAAATTATTATTTCTTTACATGCTTTAGGAAGAGAACTTATAAACTATGAAAAAGTGAACAAGATTTTGAGATGTTTTCCTTCTTCGTTTGATGTTAAGATAACTGCAATCACTGAATCTAAAGATTTGAATACTTACTCTATTAATAGCTTACTTGGATCACTCATTGCTTACGAGCAAGGGGTGAACCAAAGACAACTTGATGCAAGTGAGAAGAAGAAGGAGAAAACAGTGGCACTGAAGGCCAATGATAGTGATACTAGTACTTCCGGGTCTGATAGCGATGATGTTGCCTTAATCACTAGGCAATTCAAAAGCTTTCTAAGGAAGAAACACAAGAACTTTCAGTAGTGGAATAAGGGTAAGTCCAGCAAAAATTTTAAAGATTCATCTGATACTATTTGTTTTGAATACAGAAAGCTTGGATACATTAAGGCTGATTGTCCTACACTTAAAGCTCACCCAAGTAAGGAGAAGGGTGAGGAGAAACATAAGTTCAGCAAGTACAAGAAGCAGATTCATAAGGCATTCTGGGCAGATTCTACATTCGACTCCTCTAAGACTGAAGTTGAGGAGGAGACTACAAATTTGTGTCTGATGGCTAATGATCATCCTGAACAGTCTGATCAAGAAGAGGTATGTGAGCTTACTTACGAGCAATTATTCAAAGTGTCTGAAAGAATTCATGCATC
The DNA here is from genome assembly GCA_019925795.1 of Dendrobium chrysotoxum. Taxonomy (NCBI): domain Eukaryota; kingdom Viridiplantae; phylum Streptophyta; class Magnoliopsida; order Asparagales; family Orchidaceae; genus Dendrobium; species Dendrobium chrysotoxum. The sequence continues at coordinate 16,395,485 of CM034304.1, read as the reverse complement.
GTATAGGAAGCTTAAGAAAACTCATGGTAGCCTAAAACTAGAATTTTTGAATTTACAAAAAGAAAATGATTCTGTAGTTAAATATCATTCCACACTTGACAGAAATCACATGTCTTTACTTGATGAATTTGATGAACTGAACAAAAAGTATTCTGATCTGATTACTTCGCATGATTCATTGAAAATCTCACATGTTGATTTAGAAAGAGCTTTTAAAGAATTAGACAATATGGCATGTGAAGTGGAGAGTAGTAATAGAATATTAAAATTTAAAATTGCAAGTTTGAAGAAAGAAAATGAATTTCTAAAAGTTAAAATCAGTACTTTTGAGAAAAATGAAACACCTCCTACTTTTGCATAGTTTTATGCACCTCCACCTTTTGAAGAATCAATTTTAAAATCATCAAAGCATATTTCATTCAAACCTAAGAAGAGACACTATCACCCATGTAGATTAGTTAACCCTTTTTCTGGTGTTAGATATTTTTCTTGTGGCATGTTACGACACATCTCCCACACCTGCACTGTTCACCGTAGTACACATTGGGTGTGGAGGCCCAAATTTCCTGTTTCACAGTACAGCACACATGCATTGCATTCTTCTTTTCATAAGAAGGAACCCAAACCTGTTTGGGTTCCTAAATCGGACATTTGATGATTTTGTAGGAATGCTCTCACACAAGATCTCATGAGAGCATGTGGTACCTCGATAGCGGATGTTCAAGACACATGACTAGAGATGCAAATAAGTTTATTTCACTAGAGGCTAGGGCTAGAGGCAAGGTTACACTTAGAGACAACACCACCAGGAGGGTGGTAGGTTAAGGTATAATTATGGATTCAAAAAATTTTATGATTGATAATATTTTGCGTGTATATGGATTGAAACATGACCTATTGAGCATTAGTTACCTCTATGACAAAGAATGCAACATCAAATTCCTACCCACTTGCTATATTTTAAGCTTAAATGATAAAATTATTTTGCAGGGATACAGGATCAATAATGTCTATATACTGGATGTAAGTTGCATTAAAGCTGATAATTCAATTTGCTTAAAAATTGCTGCTGATGAGTCTTGGTTGTGGCACAGGAGATTATGTCATGCCAGTATGAAAACCCTTAAGAGAGTCACCCAAAAGGACTTAGTTAGAGGTGTCCCCAAGCTTAAGTTCACTAAGGACCACTTGTGTGATGCCTATCAATTAGGAAAGCAAGTCCAATCCTCCTTTCACTCTGTTAAGGATATTAGCACCTCTAGACCTTTAGAAGTCCTTCACATGGATCTCTTTGAACCCATTAACACTACCAGCTTAGGGGGGAAAGTCTATGGTTTTGTGATTATTGATGATTACTCGAGGTTCACTTAGATTAAATTTTTGTCGCATAAATCTGAGTCATTTGATGAGTTTAAGTCCTTCTCCACTTGGATTCAGAGGAAGTTAGGTTGTGAGATCTTGACTATTCATAGTGACCATGATGGAGAGTTTAAAAATGTGAAGTTTGGAATTTTCTGTGAGGAGCAAGGGATTAGTCATATTTGTTTAGCTCATAGGACCACTCAGTAGAACGGGGTAGCTGAAAGGAAGAACAGGACCTTAGTGGAAGCTGCTAGAGCCATGCTTGCTGAGTATTCACTTCTAAAATATTTTTGGGCTGAAGTGGTGAACACTGCCTATTATGTGCTAAATATGGTGAATGTTAAATCCAATCTGAACAAGACACCTTATGAGATCATTAAGGGTAGAACTCCAAACCTGTCCCACCTCCATGTCTTTGGCTGTAAGGTTTTCATTCTGAATAATGGGACATCATCCTTAGGAAAGTTTAACCCCAAATCTGATGAAGGAGTGTTCTTAGGCTATTCTAGTGTGGGGAAATCCTTTAGGATATTTAATAAGAGGACTTTGGTGGTGAAAGAGATAACTCATATGGTGTTTGATGAATCTAATCCTAAGGTAACTAGAGTTGAAGGAAGAAGAAGAGGTAGGGGAGATTACCCAAGAGGATGAAATTATAAATCTGGAGGAAAGGGTAGATCCTCAAAACACTTTGCCTAGAGATTGGAGATATTCTTCGAGTCATCCTAAAGAAATGATCTTAAGAGACCCTTCTGAAGGTGTTAGATTAGGCATGGACTTAGGAAGGAAGTAAACCACTCTGCCTTTATCTCAATGACTAAACCCACCAATATCAATCAAGCCCTTTCTGATGAGTTTTAGATCTTAGCTATGTAAGAGGAATTGAATCAATTTGTAAGGAATGATGTTTGGAAGCTAGTAGAAAGACCTAGAAATCAAAGTATAGTGGGAACCAAGTGGGTCTTTAAGAATAAGATGAATGATTCTTGTATGGTGGTTAGGAATAAGGAAAGATTAGTGGCTAAGGGGTATAATCAGATTGAAGGGATTGATTTTGAGGAGACCTTTGCTTCTGTAGCTAGATTGGAAGCCATTAGGGTGCTACTATCATTTGCCTGTTATAAGGGATTTAAGCTATTTCAAATGGATGTCAAGAGTGCCTTTTTAAATGGGGTAATAAAAGAGGATGTTTTTGTAGAATAACCCCCAGGTTTTGAGAGTTCCTAATATCCAAATCATGTCTACAAATTAAAAAAGGCCTTATATGGATTGAAACAGGCACCCAAAGCTTGATATGAGAGTCTTAGCACATTCCTGTTAGAAAGAGAGTTTGTTAAGGGGAGCGTAGACACCATCCTTTTTCTGAGGAGAGTAGGGGATGATTTACTCATTGTCAAGATCTATGTTAATGATATAATTTTTGGATCTTCTGATAAACATTTATGTGATGAGTTTTCTAAAGTAATGAGTAAGGAGTTTGAGATGAGTATGATGGGAGAGTTATCCAACTTTTTGGGGTTTAACATAAGGTAAATGGATGATGGAACCTTTCTCAATCAATCTAAATACACTAAGGATATTTTGAAAAAATATGAAATAGATAAAGCCAAGACAATAAACACTCACATGAGCTCCTTTGTTCAGTTAGATAAGGATTCAAGTAAAAAATCTATTTATCAGAAGAAGTATAGAGGAATAATTGGATCACTGCTTTACCTGACTACTAACCAACCTGATATTATATTTAGTGTTTATCTTTGTGCTAGGTTTCATGCTGATCCTAAAGAGTCCCACCTGACTGTTGTTAAGAAAATTCTTAGATATCTTTTAGGGACCCCAAACCTAGGAATCTGGTACCCTAGGCACAGCACCTCTTTTAAGATTATTGGATATTCTGATTCTGGCTTTGTAGGGTGTAGGGTGGATAGAAAGAGCACTTCTGGAACTTATCAATTCATAGGACAGTCTTTAGTCTCCTGGTCCAGTAAAAAATAGAACTCAGTTACACTTTTCACTATTGAAGCTGAGTACATTGCCTTAGAAAGTTATATGGCCCAAGTTCTTTGGTTGAAGCAATAAGTCATGGATTTAGGATTACCTGTGGGCACAATTTCTATTCTGTGTGATAATACTAGTGTCATCTATAATTCTAAGAATCCATTCCAATATTCTAAAACCAAACACATTGATATAAGGCATCACTTCATTAGGGACCATGTTACGAAAGGGGACATTGAGCTACATCATGTAGCAACTAAAAATCAGCTGGCTGACATATTTACTAAATCACTAGCCTTTGACTCATTTAGCATTTTGAGGACCAGATTATGTGTGATTGACATAAATGCTTAATTCTGATGACTACTGATTTTTGATTTGTCTGTTTTTCAATCTATTTCTATTAGGTAGTTGTTTAATTTGATTATCTGTTTTATGTTAATTTTCATTTTTTTGCTGATTTTTATTTTAATCTTATTGTTAGTTTGATTCGAATATTTATTTTGATACTATTTCTTGCTTGATTTTTACTTACTATTTTATACTTTTCAAAATCTGATCACTGCTCACTATTACTAATAAACTAGATTTATGACTGAAAATTTTCCCTTATTTTTTGGTTTGGAAGCTTATAAGCAGTGATTGATTCTACTGGATCTGTTAAAGGGAACAAATATTGATGATTATTTCTCTTCCTCTAACTTTTTTAATGGTGTATTATTTCTTTTGAATAAAAATCTTCTTCAAAATTAAAAGGTTAGTTTTTTTTGAAATAGAGATCTAATTTATCTTCCTACAGTAATCTACCTCATATGAATAGTGTTTTCAAAGTTTTGAGTCATTGTTATGATTTTTTGAACCAAGTGATTACACTTATCATATGATGTATGATTTTTGCTTTGTGAATTACTCTTCCTTATTATGGAGAGTGAGTTTTTTCATCTCCTATGTCTGGAAGATAATTTCACAGCTGAGACTCTTTAACGATTATGAAAGGAAGAAAGCTTACAAAAGATGCGCAGTGCGCCAATCAAATTAAAAAAGAGGCACAAAATAAGCCCAAAGCTAAAAAGATGTGAAATGTCGCTAAACTGAAAGATACACAAAGTGTATCAAAAATCAAAAGATGTGCAAAGCACCAAATAAATTGAAAAAGAGGCATAAAATGAGCCCAAACCAAGCTTTCCTCCCTTTCAGATCGCTAAATATCTTAGAAAAATCTGTGTGCCACTTAATATTTTCACAAGCTTGAGTTTAAAAATCTTGATTTCTGATTTCTTACTTTGTAATACTATTATATCAGATATTTTTTTGGAATGAGGCTTGAAAGGATCTCTTTTCAAATCCAATTTCTTTTCTTCTGAATTGAATTTTTATTTTGAAAGGAATTTGTATCTATAAGGTGTCTGAGGTGGGAGTTACGAAAGTTGATTTTCCTACTTTTCTGGATTTCAGCGCTATCGATCGTCTTCTTATTAGTTTTTGGATTCAAAATCAAGGGAAAATTCTGATTTACTAGAGCACATCGATTAAAAAAATCGTTATTTTTATGTGTTTTTATGTTTCTCATTTCGAGTTTTATTTACTCTGCTTTTATTTTTCATTTTATTGTATGTGTTTTTGGGATCCCTGATCTTTCATCTCCATCCTCCATCTTTTTCACTATTTCTTCACATCGTCCTGGACGATCTAAAAATCATCATGGACGATCTTCTTCGTCCCGGACGATTCATACATCATCCTGGACGATCCATTCAAATTGTCCTCACTCTGATCAAACAGCTGAGTTCCATCAATTATTAGTGATCATCCTGGATGATCCTTACATCATCTTGGACGATATGATCCATATTTCCTGATCCTGGTCAAACGGCTGAGAATGCATCAATTATTGTCAATCATCCTGGATGATTCACCTCATCATCCTGGATGATCCACATGTTAGCAGTTGGATGATTCAAATTTGGCCCATCCTATACATTTATTGCATATCCAGGATGATACTTTTCATCAACAGTCGTCCAGCTTGACTCCTCGGGACGATCACCTGTCTCTAATCATCCTGGATGACCTCTGATCATCCTGGACGATCCGACCACCTTTTTGACCAATCGTCCTGGCTGACATAATTACTCATATCGTCCTGGATGATCCTGCGATCATATGGGATGATCCGGTCGATTTCTATTTAAACAGCCATTTTCTTTAGTTTTCTTTACACCTCTTCCTTCCACACCTTCTCTTGTATTTCTAATGGCTGGTGGAAAGCGATTTAGGCACCAAGGTGCTAGCTCCTCGCGGGAAAATGTCGATCCCCGCTTTTCAAATGCAGCCGATCAGGCTGCTTTCCAACGATATCTTGAAGTTAGAATCACACAATGCAAGATCATCAACCCCGCACTCTTACCTACCCTGTCCTAGATCTGTTTGCACATATCTCCCTCACCTTCATCCTCACCCTGGCCTTCCCATTCAGCCTTAAACTTCTCCAAGTCTTTTTCATAAATCTTCGCATCGCCGCTGACTACTCCACTCTTCACTCCTTTGTAAATCGGCGACCTGTAGAACTCACAGCCCAGGATTTTCACAATATCCTTCAACTCTTTGTCACTGGTGAAAAACTCCACACCCTTATTTCTAATCCTGATTATGATTGGAGTGTCATCAATCGCTTCCTTAGAAATACCAAGGCCCCCTACCATGACAACGCTTGCACTTCCCTCCTTAAGGATGCTCGTATTATTCAATATGTCCTTCGTTCCTCCATCATCCCAAAGGCTGGGGACCTCATTCACATCACCCCTTTACTTTTCCTAACCACCTACTACATCATGGCCCATCAGGAATTCAATGCTACCGATCTCCTTTTCAGATATATCGAGTATCTTACTACCATTAGGGATCCGGGCCATAGACGACGTCTAAATCTAGCTCTAGGACACATCATTACATATGCTTTAGAGACAAAATATGATATGTAATATCTAGTCCCTCCTTCCTTGTTCACAAATAATTCCTTCCATGTACTCCACAGTACCCGACTATATCCGAAGCCCACCCCGGATGTTAAGGAGGAAGAGGAAGAAGCTGTTCCTATTCCTACTACACTTGATGCACCTGCTCCCCTTCGTATTGCATACCCTTTTAATCATCTGGTGCAGCGGTTCGACCAGTGGGAGGCCCGATTTGATTCTTATGATGCTGCCTAGGAGCAGCATCACCTAAGGATTAACAGCGCTTCAACGACTATGCTGCTCAGCAGCAACAGCAGCACGACCAGAACATGGCCTGGTTTGGAGCCCACTTTACTGCCATTTACAACTACTTTCAACCACCACCTCCTCCTCCTTCTGATCAGGATCCGCCTCCATTTTAGTTTTGTGTTTTGTGCTACTTTCTATTTATATTACTGTGTCTGTTTCTTCTCCTTTTTGTGATATCAAAAGGGGGAGTTAGTTGAGTGACTAGTAATTTTTATTTTATGTATTAATCTTATTTTATGTTGTTTATTTCAGTTGTAGTTATTTTCCTGTATTGTTCTAGTTGTTCAGTAAAATTTGAAAAGACATTTATTTTTCATATGTGCGTTGGTTAACTCCTGACTGTTTTATTTTAAACTACTGTACTAATATTTGTCATCATCAAAATGGGGGAGATTGTTGCAAATCTGGTTTCAAAAAGTATAATTTTGATGATGATAAATATATTAGTATTTTGTTTTTCTTGGCTAACCCATTTGAGGTACAAAAGATCAAAAGCAACTCAAGCCAACTCAAGATCGGGTCCAAGTGTGTCTAAATGTAATGTTTTCCTTTTCTTGAGTCAAAAGTAATGTAACTGATCCCCTAGCTAAGTAACCTTGCACACACACACTCAGGGGGAGAGCTTGAGTGAATTAGAGTTTCTGTTCATTTTTTGTTCAGATCGTCCTGGACGATATTTACATCATCCTAGATGATATTTATATCGTCCTGAACGATCAAGTGAAAACATAAATCCTAATTAGGGCGACCAAGTTAAGTCTTTCTGATTAAGCCAATCATCCAGGATGATCCATTAATCGTACGGGGCGATAGGCTCAAATCAGAAATTCTCAACCGCCAGATCAAGTAATGCAAGTTTTACTTTTACAGATTTGATCTGATCGACCTGGATGATACACGTATCATTCTGGAAAATCCAGTACAATCATGCCTAAATTAGTCTGATGATTAAGGAAAGCAATTAATATTTAATTGATACGATCATATCATCTGGGACGATCGTAAGATCGTCCGGGATGAACATGATCTTCCAGGGTGTTTCACCTGTACGTCCAGAGTGGTGATTAGGACGATTTTGGCACTTTTTGAACTAATCGTATAGGACGATATCAATAACATCCTAGACGATCAAGTCATTTTGAGGTCATATAGTACAAGTTCCTCTGGATGACCAGAGCGGTCTACTGGATGAAATTCCTGAATTTACACTAATCGTCCGGGACGATCGCAGAATCGTACGGGATAATGTGAACAACTTTTTCCACTAATCATCCAGAAGAGCCAGATCGACCAGGTAATTTTGAACTGATCATACAAGATGATCTAGCGATCATCCTGGATGATATTGACCGACCAGTTGAGATTTAGGACAAATTTTAAGCCCTCCTATAAAAGATCTTTTTCTTCCAACAAGAAAATTTTTTTGCCACTTTCCTTTCCAGAGAAACCTTGAGAGAGAGAGAGAGAGCTTAGGAGAGAGAGAGGATCTTGTGAGGGGGAGTTTGTGAGGGCTTCACAAAGGTTACTCCAAGCAAGGATCAGAGTCATCTTCTCTGTTCGTCGTCTCTCGTCTTGTCGGTGTTTTTTGTTGGAAGATCATTCGCAAGAAGATCCAAGTTCTCTACCTGCTTCAGGAGAAAGCGAAAGGAGTTCGGGTTCTCTGCCTGCTTTAGGAGGAAGCGAAAGGAGTTTGGGTTCTCTGCCTGCTTCAGGAGGAAGCGAAAGGAGTTCGGGTTCTCTACCTACTTCAGGAGGAAGCGAAAGGAGTTCAGGTTCTCTGCCTCACCGGGTTGGTGGAAAGGAGTTTTATACAGGCTTCTCCGCCTTACTATGGGAGCAGAAGGAGAGTCACTTTTGAGTTAGTGCATTACTTAGAGGGGAGGCTCCGGGGAGTGGACGTAGGTCAAGTTGACTAAACTACTATAAAATCTGGTGTGCTCCTTCTTATTAATTTCTGCACTTTACTTTTCTGTTATTAACAGCTTGGGTGAAATATGTAGCTGATCTTTTTATTTTTGTGTTTACTTATTTTCACTGTAAATTATTGAAAAGATCTTTCCTATTACTCATAAATTTTTTAAATAACCAATTCACCCGCCCCCACCCCCCCTCTTGGTTAGCCTCGGAACTAGTTTATCAGGGCTTAATATCCCTATCAAACTTTCAAAGCTTACATCTTAGTACCATTAGATTCAAGGTTTATCTTGAGAGAAGTTTTGGAAAGAAGAAGATATCTTTGGTGTCAAAGGACCAGGTTCTCTACCTTCACCAGGAGGGTGAAAAAGGATTCCAGGCTTTTTGCCTCACTAGGAGAGTGAAAAGAATTTCAAGTTCTCTGTCGCACCTGGGGGAGGTGAATGAGATTTTGTAAGGGCTTCTCCACCTAGCTGTGGGAGCTAAAGGAGAGTCACTAAAGGTTTAGTGTAATACCTGGAACGAGAGATTCTGAGGAGTGGATTTAGGTCAGGTTGGACCAAACCACTATAAATTTGGTGTGTTCTTTCTGATTATTTTATGCACTTTATTTTTACTGCGATTAACTACTTGGGTGAAATCTCTGATTTATCTTTTTAATTATTGATTTAATTCATTTCTGCAACAAGATATAAAGAGATTTTTTTTTCATTAAAAAAGTTTTTAAATATCCAATTCACCCCCCTCTTGGTCAGCCTCGGGACTAGTTCTTTAGGATTTAACCACCCTAAAAAACTTTTAAGTGATATCAGAGTCGGCTTCATAAATTAAGTTTTAAAAAACTTTTGAAAAAAGATGCATGGCTAATTTTGAAAATCATAATATTACGGAAGGATATTCAATCACCCGACCACCTTTATTTAAAAATATTTCTTTTGATTTTTGGAAAATTTGCATGTCTACTTTCTTGAAATCAAAAGATTATCGAATGTGGCATATAATTCAAACTGGTTATTCTGTATCATCACATGTTTTAGATGAAATTAAAATTGATATTCTTTTTAATAAATGGAGTATAGTAGAACAAATCAATGCTCAATTGAATGCTAAATATTTAAACTATTTCTTTTGTGCTTTAAATTCTGAGGATTATATATTAGTATCCACATGCACTACTAGCAAGAAAATTTAGGATAAACTATTCACTATATATGAAGGTACTAGTGAAGTTAAGTAATCTAAGTTAAATATTCTAATGCATGATTATGAATTTTTTACATGAAATCTTATGAGATAATTTTAGAAATGTATACTAAGTTTACTCAAATTATCACATCATTACATATTTTAGGTAAAGAATTTTCAAACTTTGAAAAGGTCAATAAAATTCTACATTATCTACTTGATAAGTTTGATGCCAAAGTTATTATTATGAATCAAAAAATTAAATGAATATTCTATTGATAATCTGATTGGCTCACTCATTACCTACGAACAAACTGTGAGTCAAAGACTTGTGGATGTAGGAAAACGATAGTACTAAACGTTGAAGACATGAATGAAAGTGGCTCAGTAGATGATGGAAGTGAAGAATTAGCATCAATAACGAGCAAATTGGAAAGTCTACTAAAACACAAGCATAAGTATCAACGAAAGTCGAACAAAGGTAAAATTGGTAAGAATGTTAAGATTTCTTGTGATGTTATTTGCTCTGGATGTAAAAAATCTGGACATATGAAAAATCAGTGCCCTAATTTGAAAACTCTTCATATAGAGGAAAAGAGTAAAGCTAAGCAAATTATAAAACGAGCAAATAATGGAAAGCAAATAATTTCCTGGGCAAAACTAGCTTCTGAATCATCAGATCAGGAGCAAGATGATGTTTAAAGCTTTGTTTGTGTGTTTATTTATTTTTATTATTTTTATGTGCGTGTATATTTTTATTCGTTGTATTTTTATTTATTTTCTATGTTATCTTTGTGTTTTATTTCTCTTTTTATTTTTAAATTTTTTTCTTTAGTTTCTATATTGTTTGTGTAGTTTCTCTGATCAACACATACACATCACATTTTATTTCGTATACGCTTTAGAAAATTAAATTATTTTTCAAATATCTTTTTTTTCTAAAAATGAAAAATTTACCTCCTATTTTCTTAAAACTTTATGTAAGTTATGGTTGACTTCTCTAAAATCAGTCAAAAGAAAAAAACTCATATTTTTTCTCTCTATCTCATTTCTTTAATGAGGTTATTTCACTTTTGATTCAAAATCTTCATCAAATTATAAGTTGGATTTTAAAATTAAACTTTTTTTATCTCCATACATTTTCTTTATCTCATAGGGATCTTTTGCAAGTTGTTGAATCCACTTTATTATTTTCTTAATCAAGTTGTTCATTTTTATTACTAGATTGAGTTTTTCTTAGTCTTTAAAATATCAGAAATGAAGCATATTTGTAAAAAGAAAAGAGACAAAATAATCACAAAGCTGAAAAGATGTGTAATGTCGCCAAAATGAAAAGATATACAAAGTGTATTAAAAATTAAAAGATGCACAAAGTGTGCCAAAACTAATAAAGAGGCATAAAATGAGCCTATAATTAGTCAGCTTACATTTCTTGTACTTCTTAAATCTTAAGAAAATTCTTATATTATTGATATTTTTGATACTTGAGTTTGAAAATCATGACTTTTGATTCACCTTTTTTTGCATTAATCTTCTATTAGATATATTTCATGAAATGAGTTTTGAAAAGATTTGTTTCCTTCTCTAATTTATTCTTTGATTTAGATATTTGCTTTAAAAAGTTTTTTAACTTTTAAGGAACCTAAACTTGGATTAACAATTTCTAAATCTCTAACCTTTTTGAGATTATGCGTGGTCAATACATATCTTACTAAGTTTTTGAATAAAATCAAGATGTAATTTTCTCATTCCAAAAAAATTTTAAAATTTCAAACTAATTCTTTTAAAAACATCTTCTTCACCAGATTAGGGATCATTTGATCTTTTAGTATGTTTTTACTATTTTATTTTTCTGTACTCCTCTTCTTTTTGATAATGTCAAAGGGGGAGAACGTACTATTAAATTTAAATTATATTTAAATATACTAATATTTTTAATTTGTATTTACTTATTTTTTTAGTTTATTTTATTTAAAAATAAAAAATAAAAAAAATTATTTTCCCCTATTTTTAAAAGTTTTTTATCTTAATGAGGATGAGACTAGGAGAAAATACTTTTAGTTTGCAAATTCAACCAGTAAAATTTGCCATCATAAAAAAGGATGAGATTATTACGACTCGAGCTCATGAGTTTATACTTTTGATGATAACAAATATTATGGCTCGTATATTTATGTCTCCTAGTATTTTTATTCTATATTTATTTGTGTGTATATTAACATTTCAGGAATACCATGCACCATCTAACGAAGAATCAGAGCTTAAGATTAGGTAGAATAGGATATATTGTAAAGAAAATGTAATATTCATTGATGTAATTTGTGATTTCTTGAGTCAAGTCCTGTAAAGGTGTTTACTAGCTTGGCGACCATACACATACACACTCAAGGGAGTGAGATCTAATCAAAACTAGAAGTTTAATTTTTGAACTAACCATACTGGATGATTTATATCATCCAGGATGATCAACTCTTTGAACTAATCGTACTAGATGATTTCTATCATCAAGGATGATCCTTATGATCTTGAAAAATAGTCGCTAATGATAATTTAGGCAAGGATTTAAAATTCAAATTTTATTTTAATCATCCTAGATAATTAAAATCATCCTAGATGATCAATATAAATCATGCCTAAATTGATCTTGTGATTAAGTGAGTAATTATAGTTAAATTATTCAATCAGATCATCTTGGATAATCTGTTCAAATTTGTACTGATCGTCTTGGACTATCCTAAGATCGTCTAGAACTATCAGGTTAAATTCTGTATATCGTCCTGGACGATCCTGTAATTATACTGGATGATTCTTGGCAGTTAAATTAATTTTTAGGGTTTTTTTGAAGCCCTCTATTTAAGCACATCATACTGGACGATCTTGTGATCGTTTTGGACTATCTTTGCCGCTAGAATTAAGTTTTTAGGATTTTTTAAGCCCTCTATTTAAGCTTTCTCAAGGCACTTGGTAAGTGTCTTTGGCAGCCATTAAGGCTTCATTTTTCTGGAAAAAACTTGAAGAGAGAGCCTTGAAAGGGTAGAGTTTGAGAGAGGGAGAAGATCCTTGGAGAGAATTTCAAGGGAGTGTGGAGGGGGTTTCACACGGTTGCTCCGGCAAGCTTTCACCTTAGTACCATCGGATTCAAGGTTTATCTTGAGGAAAGTTTTAGGAAGAAGAACATATCTTTGGTGTCAAAGAATCAGGTTCTCTGCCTTCATTGGGAGGGTGAAAAATGATTCCAGGTTCTCTGCCTCACTAGGAGGGTAAAAAGGATTCAGGTTCTCTGCCTCACCGGGGGAGGTGGAAGCAATTTTGTAAGGGCTTCTCTACCTAGCTGTGGGGGCTAAAGGAGAGTCACTAAAGGTTTAGTGCAATACCTAGAATGAGAGGTTTTGTGTTCTTTCTAATTATTTTCTGCACTTTATTTTTACTACGATTAACTTCTTGGGTGAAATCTCTAATTTATCTTTTTATTATTAATTTAATTCATTTTCACTGTAAAATATAAAAAAAATTTCATTAAAGAAGTTTTTAAATATCCAATTCACCTCTCTCTTGGTTAGCCTCGGGACTAGTTCTTTAGAGTTTAACCATCCTCACAAACTTTCAGATTTGAGGTTTGAATAATGGAGACCATGTTTTTAGAAGTGTGGCCAATCCTTGTGAGTTGACCAAGTCAACCCATAACAAATTAACTAACCCATGTCTTAAGCACATTTCAGAAGTTGATTGGATTAAATTGAGTAATATGGCAAGTTATCATGTAGGGGTTTAGCCATGTATAAGAATTTGACCCAATCTAGTTTGGTTTGACCAGGTCAACCTTTGACCAAGGAAGATGGACCAAGCATATCCAAACCATGAGGAGTTTCGATGAATTTAATTTGGTGAAGTTTTATGGAAAGATGAAGTTTATAGTAATTCAGTGCAAGGGTTTCACCTATTGAGCTAACTTGGGCTAGCTCAACTAGTGATAGGTTTACTGAATGGAGCTCTTATGATAGATGTTCATGTAAGGTATGAAGTCAAAGAGCCAGTATGATGTAATTCGTAGCCATCATAGGCATACTGAGTGTGAATTAGGGTTTTGAACTTGTTCAGGGGTGTTTGACTTTTGTTTAAGGAGCTTGGGGTTCAATGGTTAAGTCTAGGTCATCTACACTAGTCATTAGATCCAAAGTAAGAAGTTGATTTAGAGATTTAGGGTTTAAATAACCTCATCTAGAAATGAGGTCATCATGAAGTATGGTCAATTTTGATGGTTTTTTTAGTGGGGCACCTGTGTCTTGGAGCTGTGGTAGGAGATATTTTGGTCAGTGCTATAATATGATAGAATAGTGTTTTTGATGTGGCTAATGTAGGTACAGGGTAGCTGAGTGTCTGCATGTAAGATCTGATCAACATTCTGAGTATAAGACTGAGAGCTCTTTTAGATCTATAGGGAGATTGATATCAGTTCCACCTCATGTATTTATTGAGGGATCATTTGATTAAGGTAGTGGTTTTGATTCTATGTCAGGTTCTAAAAAGAAAGGTTATCTAGGAGCGATAGAGAGAGTATGACAGTCCTATTTCTCTAGCTCCACCAATTCAAGCATGTGTATATAACTGATTTAACATGAGGTTAAAGATGCTCTGGATGTGGTAACATGTATGGCCTATGTTTATGATATGCCTTGTTTTACTTTATTTGATTATGGAGCCAGTCATTAATTTTTATCTAAGAGGTATTTTGATTTACTGGACTTACCTTCCATTTTAGTACCTTTTTCTATCTATTATTTTACCGATTAGGGATGGTTGGTTGTTAATTGAGTATGTTTCTATGATATTAAAATATCTAGAAAAAAGTGGAGATCTAGTTTGGTCTTATAACCTATCTCTGAATTTGACATTATTCTAGGTAAGGACTAGTTGAGTCAATATGAAGCTTAAATTAGTATTCTGAAAAAGAGGGTTACATTATTTCTGGATAGCAAGAGTTATTTATTCCAATGAGTTAGAAGAGTTCTCTTATGTCTTACTTTTACTATTCATGTGGATAAGTTATGGATGAAGGCTTGTAATATGTTTTTAGCATCTATTTGAGATAGGAGAGTAAACTCGAAATCTTTATCTGATGTCCCGGTAATGTGGGAGTTTCTTGATGTATTCTCTGAGGAGTTAGTGAGTTCACCACCTAACAAAGAGATTGAATTCTGTATTGATATATTTTTTAGTACTGCTCCTATACCCAAGGCTTCATATAAGATGGCAACTAAGGAGATTTAGAAGTTAAAGGTACAGCTTCAGAAGTTAGTTAATAAAGGTTTTATTCATCCTAGTGTATCCTCATGATGAGCTCTTATTCTATTTATGAAAAAGAAAGAATGTATGCTATACAAGTATATCAATTATAGAGAGTTAAATAAGGTAAAAATTAAGAACAAATATCCTCTTTTTATAATTAATGACCTATTTGACCAACTTATAAGATCTTCTATATTTTTTTAAGATTGATCTAAGATCTGGATACTATTAGGTGATGGTTAGAGAGGCAGATGTGGTGAAGATAGCCTTCAGTACCCAATGCAGGCATTATGAGTTTTAAGTCATACCTTTTGAGATGATTAATGCGTATGTAGTTTTCATGGATCTAATGAATAGAGTATTCAAGGAGTATTTGGATTATTTTCTTATCATCTTTATGAATAATATTCTAGTTTGGACAGCTTCTGAGGAGGACCATGCAGATCATCTAAGGATTATTCTAGAGACTTTAAGGCAACACTAGCTATATGCTAAGTTCTCTCAGTGCAAATTTTGGTTAAAGAATACTTTATTTCTAGGGCACATGGTGAGTAGTGTAGATATCTCTGTAAATCATCATAAAGTTTAAGTTGTTATTGATTGGTTGAGGCCTACTAATGTACCTGAGGTATGTAAAAAAATTATAAAATAATTTTCTAAGATTTCTACACCTTTGATGAGACTAACCCAAAAGTCAGTGGCTTTTATTCGGACATCTAATTATGAGGAGAGTTTTTAAGGATTATTTAACATCTGCTCTGGTTCTGACTATCCCATCAGGTACGTAAGGATTTTAAATGTTTAGTGAAGTTCACTAAAAGAATTATGTTGTACTCTAATGCAACATTGGAAGTTTATATCATACTCTTCTAGGTAAATTAAAGCCACATGAGAGGAACTATCTGGCACATGATTTGGAACTTATTGCTATGGTGTTTACATTGCAAATTTGGAGGCACTACTTATATAAAGACATGTGTGAGGTATATATTATTATCAGAGCTTGCAGTATATATTCACTCAGAATGATCTAAATTTGAGATTAAGGAGGTGGCTTGAACTGTTTAAAGATTTTCATTTGATTATTTAGTATCAGCCAAATAAGGATAATGCTATAGCAGATGCTCTGAGTAGGAAGTTTTCAGGTATATCAAGTCTTTTTCTTACTTCTAACAAATATTTGATATGGGATATGTAGAGACAACGGTTGGAGGTGATTACTCCTATTGCTTGAGATTTTAGTTTTTGGGCTTAGATGACTATTCAACCATCATTACAGGAGAGGATTCAAGAAGCTTAGAAGTTAGATGTAGTGTATTTAAAATTGATTAATCAAAGTAAGTAAGAAACCTAAGCTATGATTATCTAATTCTTGAGTTATTCTTTGAAAGAATAGGCTATAGGTTCTTAGTTCTGTAGATCATAGAAGGGAGATTCTTCATGAAGCGCACTATTCATGTTATACTATTCATTCAGGGAGTAGTAGAATATATAATGATTTAAAAGGCATCTTCTAGTGGCCTGAATTAAAGAAGAATTTAGCAAATTTCATTTCAAAATGTGAGGCTTGTTTGTTGGTGAAAGTAGAGCATCGGTGACTAAGAGACTTTCTACAATCATTACTAATTCTAGAATATAAGTGGGAGAAAGTAACAAGGGACTTTGTTATGTAAATTTTGTGCTATTTTCTTATCTTAAAAATTAGTGAAAAAGTGATATTTTAGTTAATGTTGTGCAAGAAATATTCAGGAAAAAATGAGAAATATTCATAAGTGTTGAACCAGCATCGCCGCACTCCAATTATCAGCACCGTAGCGACTACAATGTCTCAACACCAGATTAAGAAATCATAGTGGAACAAATAGGAGTATTGGAATGGAATGTTGGCATGCCTAGACATATAATGTTAAACCTGCTAGGGTCTATGGAGACATTAAAATTGTAGGAAGACTATAAACCTCTCTTTTTACCCCTACAAGCTCGACAGAGATCTAGGGATGCATATGCTCTGATCCACATTAATATTTAAGAGTCTCGTTAGGAAAATTTTATTATTTTACATATATTAGTCCAAAATATTTTTAATATATGATATCCCATTATATTTTTTTCTTTTTATCTATAAGTGGTAGAATTCAAAACCTTTGATTATCAATCAATTATATAAGTCTTGCTTCTGTAGTAGATAATGGTAGTTTAATTGTAAACTAGCAGAACATTTTCTCTTGGGATCTACACTCTCTCAATCACTTTATTACTTAATCGACACTTATACTTGCGTATCTAGTGGATAATCTATATCAAAAAACCTAAGCATTAATTGACCCTAAGACATTTTATTTCATATACACATTCAGTTAACCACACTCGTGCTATCAAGTTTTTGGTGCTGTTGTCAGGGAAGTAACGTGCATATTATAATTTTAAACTATATTGTTAAAATAGTTGCATATTTAGACATACTTATATCCTATATCTTTAATTTATAATTTTTGTTAAAATTTGTGAAAAAGAAATATTATTTGTTAATTTTTCCTTACATTTTAATACATTATTGTTACATGTGTAGTAAATCTTGTAAGGTGTCCTTGTAGTTTGATTCTGAAATCGAAAGGTTGAAGTAAGAAGTGGATTGACTCAAACTAAATAAAAAAGGTATAGGAATTTAGAATTCATTGACCCAGATTAAGCTCCCTATAAGCTAAATTGGGATTATCCCTTATATGTTTTTTTAATTGAATCTATTCCAAATGATTTAAATTGGAGAAATAAATTTAATATTTCACTTTTCTTGCATAATTTTTATATCTAATAGAATATCAATACATCATGATGAATATAAGATCAAGATTTTCAAAGTCAAGCATAAAAAAATATCAAGGAATTTAGATCTTCTAAGATTTAAGGATTTGAAAAAGGGAAGCCACTTACTATTTTTGGCATATTTTGTATATCTTTTTATTTTAGGTGCACTTTGCCCATCTTTTTATTTTTTATTTTTTATTTGTAAAAAGGCTTCCTTTTTTAAAACCTTAAGATGATTACTCTATTTATAAGATTATCTTCCTAACATAAGATAAGAAAACTCAATTTCTTATATAAGGAAGAATAATCCACAAATCAAACCCAGTCATTTGACAAGAATATTAACTTGACTAGAAAAATTATTGAATAGATTTATAAGTATGCAAGATATGCCTATATGATATAAAATTGCAGGAGGATTCAACAGATTTTCATTTTAAGTTCATTTCAAGTTTGATATATAAGTTAATTCATAATAAAATCTACCCACACATAAGTGGTGGAAGGGAGGAAATATACTTTTAATTTTAACATTGAGATAATAGGCCTTTATCCTTACTATGGTGCCCTTGCAGTTTTAGTTTTGACTGAATAATGAGATGTCAATGTACTAATTTTAATTTTAAAAGTTTTATTTTACTAATGACAATTCATTGGTTAATAGATTTACATATGTTTTACTTATTTATTGAATTCTTGCTTTTCTCTTGCGAAGTTGCTATTATAGATTCTTGATTTCGGTTAGTTTTTTAAAAGTTTGAGATTTTATTTGGGATAAAATTTTTATTATTTTTTAAAATAATTTTTTAATAAAAAATATTTATAATTAAAAATGTTTTAGCAGAGAAAACTGTTTTAAAAAACTCCCAGACGAAGCCTGAAGAACGGACGGAAGGAGATACGACTAAACTCTCGTCGAATAAAAACACTGTGCCGCAGGTCCAAACCCTTTCATCTCAACAGGCGGTCTCGACAACGCGCCAACGGAAGCAGGAGATTACACCGGCGAGGGAGGATCGGAGCATTCATGGAGGACATAGGCGGAGGCGCAGGCGCTTCTGCCACGGCATCCGTGGCTCCTGATCCCGACGGTCTAGATGGCGTCCGCATGACCTGGAACTCCTGGCCCCGATCCAAGGTCGAGGCAAGCAAATGCGTCATACCCGTCGCTGCCTCCATCTCCCCGATCCGCTCCTATCCCGACCTTGTCGTGCTCCCCTATTCCCCGCTTCGCTGCAAGCCTCCTTGCTCCGCCGTCCTCAACCCTTTTTGCCGTGTCGATTTCCCCTCTAAGATCTGGATCTGTCCTTTCTGCTTCTCTCGAAACCATTTCCCTCAACATTATTCGGCTATCTCGGAAACCAACGTTCCCGGCGAGCTCTACCCACAGTGCTCCACCGTCGAGTACGGCCCTACTCCATTTGTCTCCGGCGGAGACCAGTCATCCGCGCCCCCACCGCCGCCTCCAATCTTCCTCTTCATCCTTGACACCTGCATCATTGAGGAGGAGCTAGGTTTCGTCAAGTCTGCCATGCGCCGAGCAATCGGACTTCTTCCGGAGAACGCCCTCGTCGGGCTCATTACTTACGGCACGCAGGTGCATCTCCACGAGCTTGGATTCTCGGATCTATCCAAGTTGTACGTCTTCCGGGGAACGAAGGAGATCACGAAGGAGCAGATCCTTGATCAGCTTGGACTCTCAGTGGCGGGAAGGTCAGGGGCGCCAGGTTTCTCGAAAGGTGGCATGCCGCAGGCGAATGGATTGAATCCTAGTGCATCTGTTAATAGGTTTTTGCTGCCAGCATCGGATTGCGAATACACGCTTAATGCTGTGAGTTTTGACTTGTTTCCTGCTGTTTTTGCTGCTTGATTTGCGTAAAATTATGTTTTGATTGTTATTGGAAAATTGCATTGGTTCTTGTTCTGGTAGTTGTTGGATGAGCTGCCGTCAGATCAGTGGCCTGTAGAGGTTGGGAACAGACCTCGGAGGTGTACTGGTGTTGCCCTGAGTGTTGCGGCTGGATTGCTGGGTGCGTGTTTACCTGGTACCGGGGCAAGAATTATAGCTTTGGTAGGAGGACCATGCACGGAGGGCCCCGGAATGGTATGAACATCAATTCCATAATTTATATCTTCTTCTTACCTTTGAGATTCAATCAACTCTAAATCAGCAAGGAAGCATCTCTTCTTCTATGTTACATTGAAAATTCTGACACAGCGCCCATGAAATGTTTTAAGTCTTTGTAGGCATGGAATGAGTTTAATTTAATGGCTTGCAATATTGGTTCATGGCTTTGTAAGATTTTGTAGGATCTAGACAATGTGGTCCACTGGAATCGAGAAACCATTTTATGTATATGCTTATTTGGAAATTATAGCTTTAGTCTGTTAAATATTGGTTACTCAACTTCCATTTGCTTGAGCTTTTACCCTGCTAAAATTGTCTTTTTAGTTGGTGATGTTTAAACTTTGTAGACATATAGGGAAGTATTGGTAATCCCAGAGAAGGTGATATGAGTAGAAAATTTCACATCTTCTGTGTTGATAATGTATATGAACATGTTAACCTGGCATTTGAAAAGTAGCAACTGAGAGCTTCATAAGGTGATGCAAACAACCTAGTTGGAAGTTTAATTTTAAGGTTGGTTGGATCAAGTCTTTTAAAGGCATGTCTTTAATAAGCTACATTTCAAGAGAGAGAGAGAGAGAAACAGAGAGAGAGAGAGAGAGAGAGAGAGAGAGAGAGAGAGAGAGAAGAAAAAAAAAGTGTTTCATAGGAGTTGCATATGAAATAATTTTAAATATTGTGGGCATGCTATTTAGAGGATTCTTAAATGTGTTTCATGAACATCGCTACTGAGAGTTATGGCTAAAAGCCTCTTCGTGTTATTTTTGAACTTGATAGTGGTCAATGGTTACGTGGAAGTCAATGGTTTCTATAAAGTTATGGTAGTTATTAAATTGTCTATTTTACTTTAGCTTTTTTAAGTCAGACGAACTATTACTGCACTTTTTGGAATTTTAATCACTATTCAAAAAAATGGTAACCAACTTATTTTTATGGAACCTGATTGGTTAGAGGGCACAACACTGAGTTTTGATGCACTAAAAGTGTTATATATAAAGTGGATTATGAGATTAGAGTTTGTTGCATTTGGTACATAAATGTTGATATGGAGTTCAGGGATGTGTTGCATATAAATTTGTACTCAAATATAGTAAGATTGATTGTATTTAATAACTCATCATTTCATTTTGCAGTAATCAATATGAATGGGTAGCATTTTTCCACAAAATCTAATCTTTTTTGCTTGATACAACTAGTTATATTCTTGTTGCATTGTGAAAGATCTTTTAATATTGAGTCCTATATTTGTTAGTAGGATCATATTTATTTTGTTATTTTATTATCATTTTTTAAAGTTAAAATAATCAATTATTATTTTGGACATGTTTGTCATTATTTTAACCTCAATAAGTCTTGAATATCATAGTAAATTATAGATACTATGCTGTAATTGATGATGATCAGTCATGAAGTTAATGTATTACCTTTCTTTGGATTCTCCTTGATAATGTTTCTCTTTTTCTTTTAGCTAGGAGGTTTTTTCCATCTATATCTTTTCTCCTGCATCCCTCTTGAGGTGTTCATTTATCTTGCTTGTCATTCTACATTCCAAATTATTCCTTTGCATTGGATTCCTTACTGCGCTTAATCAGTTAGTTAAAAGTTGAAGTTCTTGAAATTAAGGCTATATTTAGAAAGTAATTTTGCATATTGATTTTAAAGTTTTAAGAAATCATGGACACTAACTTGTCTTCAAGTCAAATTGTTTAATCTCTCACTCCATGTCCTCCACACAAATTCTCAAACACTTACCCACATTTTTTTCTCGTCACACCAATGTAGGTAGTGCAATCTACACCTTTAGGTTCTCTTTTTTAAAATTGTTATTTTACTATTTTTAATGTAAATATTTTTATCATTGTGTCATTCAAAGCTTTCTTCATCCACCTTCCATACCTACCACCTTATTTCACTGTCTCTTTGGCCGCCTGCCTTCATTTCTTTTAGAAAAATTTAAAATGTTTAATATGAAAAAATTTCTTTTCAAATTTAAATTTCAATTTAAATTCAAAATTCCAATTGAATTTGAAGATTTGTTCCAAGCTATCCTAGCCTCCTCCTTTCTTAGGCAATCATTCTATCCCTGTTCTCCACAGTTCCCTCAACCTCTTAATATCCTTTACAATTTCTACACCAAAAAATACAAACTTATCATTCAATTGTATTTTGAATATAAATTTGAAATTCACTTTTGAATTTGAAAAGCTCAAATTAAAAATTTTGGATTCAAACTTTCATTGTAATATCTTTCTATTTTCCCTCCATGATTCATTTTCCAAATAACTTGAGCCAATCAAACCTAGTTTGCTTCTCCAAAACTAATATACTCCACCCTTTTCTAAAACCTAGGCTTGACCACTCAAAGCTAATCATCCTAGTTGGGGTTTTCCCAACTAAATTGACTTAACCCAACCCATTCTCGTTAGATTTTACCCAACCAAAATTACTTAACTTTGCCCAACCATAAGCTCAAATTAAAGAAAGACAAAGTTAGCTTCAATTAACCAATATTTTTGTAAAATCTGATCAATGTGCATGAAGAATTCTAAGTTGTAAAGATATCTTTTTAAGGCTGTTATAATGTTCTTGAGGATCTATGATGAGGGTCTTATCTTAATATTGCTAATGATAGTATTGTTATTCCCTTTTACTGTAGAATGGATTTCCTATTCATGACGTCTACCTCATGATAGATTTCCTATTCATCTTTATTCTTTGTGATGGATTTTATTAGTTGAATATTGTAGTTGAGGACATCTTGTTTTTCCATCAAAAACATTTCAACTGTGTACCAACAACATTGGGGAATTTGCATCATGCAATATGCATTGTTTCTATTATTGGATTTTTTTCTATATTAGCATAGTAATGGCTAATTATTTTATTTTATTTGTTAAGTGTAAAATAGTCATTTATCATTTTGGATATGACTGGCATTATTTAGATTTTAGCAATATTAGATTGTCAAAAAAAAGAAGCTATTATTATATAGATTGGGCTTAGTTTATCAATGAAGACTGTTGATGGAATAAATATATGACTTTTTGTCTCAAGAGATGATTTCTCCATCTTTCTCGTAGTCATTATCTTATTTATTTCTCTCTCTTTATCCATGTCTTCCCCTTCATGAGATATTCATTCCTTTCGTATTAAAAAATCTCTTTCATCACTTTTTCTCCTTTGTTCTTCCAAACATTTGATTCTTTATCATCACCAATATAGCTGATATGTTTCAGTTATTTATGATTCATATTAAGGTGTACATAATGATTACCTATGTTTACATTATATTGGATTTCAACATGAAAGTCTTTGGGTGCTTCAATGTTAGTGCATTTACCTACATGTAGCACTATATTGACTGCCGTATGTTCCTTGATGGTGGCATATATGCTCATTAGCTGCAGATATTTAAATCATTGTGTCATGTTAAGTCTTTCCTTCCATTAGAAGCTTTTAGCGATATGCCTGTGACACTCTATCACTTCAATCATGATATGGTGTATCAATTAAGCATGTTTTCTTATTCCATTGATCTTGCGATAAATAATTATGATAAATATGAATGACAAGCATTGACACACTAGCGTCTAAGCTAATGGGGAGAGGGGAAACGAAAGAAAATTGCAATATTGAAATCAATTCTTCAAGCCTAAATGTAATCTTTATCGTTCCCAAGCCATGTGGCGTACAAGATATATATCTTATTGATTTCTTCCCTCCTTGCAAAATTAGAAATGAATGGAAAAATTAAAATAAAAAAAATTGTTAAAATAGAAAAAAGTAGACAACAGGGTATTATTATGTAAAATAGAAATAACATATTTGAATTGGTGGAGGTGTGGTGTCCTACATTAGGTTTCTCCTACTTTAGAATAACTCATCTTGCGTGGACTAAGCTGTGTAGTGGAGTCATATGGTGGGTTATAGGCATAGATATTGGATACTTTGAAGGTTGGTGAGGTATATACGCTTAATGCAATAGTGGCAATGCACTCATTATTGTTGATCTTCTTAGCTATTGCAAGGAAATTGGTTGAGTTTCTATAGGCTCAATCTGGAACAGTGCTGGTAGGGTAGCATTCTTTGTGGAGGCAGACCATTACTAGGTCATATGGATCAAACAACTTGCAACACTTGTGCGCAACGACAAATTCTTTATTATGGTTTTTGAGTTTGCAAGCTTTGTCTAAACCTCTTGTAGCATTGTAATGAATTTATGAGCCTTGCTTTAAATGAGCTTATATTTATGGTTGGTAGCATTATGATGTCGATGGTCTAATTCAGTGGCTTGGTATAGACAATGCTAAATGGGCTTTACCGAACGGAACAATTGGGCATTGAATTGTAGGTAAACTTGTCCTACCAAGAACTTCATCGCACTATTTTGGATTACCCTAAGCCAAACAACGGAGCATATTCCCTAGCGTGTTATTAACGACTTTGGTTTTTGCCCAATTGTTTTGTGATTGTAAACTGAGCTTAAATGAAAGTTCATTTGTAATCACTTCTAAAGCTCTCACCCAAACCAATTGATAAATTTGACAATCTGGTTGGTTGTGTGACTGTAAGGGAGGCCATGTAGTCGTATGATCCCATGGAACAAAAGGTGAGCAACATGGAGAGCGTCAAAGGTCATTTTACAAATGATGAACATTATTTTGGAAAATCTGTTGATGATGACTATAATAAAATTCACATCTCATTTGGGTCGTAGTAGACCCAATACAAGGTCAAGACTCATATTCTCCCAAATAGAATCTAGAACAGGTAGATGTGAGTATAATCTAGTATTTTTGGATGTTCCTTCGTAAGTTCGACATGTCAAATATGTTTCAATGAATGCAGAGACATCCTCCAAAACTTAGTCCAAAAAAATCTTCTTTGAACTTGAGATAAAGTTCTATCACAGCCAACATGGGTAGCAATCCCGCTTGTGTGTATCCCTTTAATAAGTTGCATTCGTAGGGACTTGTTAGGGATGCACAACTGATTACCTTAAAAAATTACCTATTACGAATTGTATAGTCTTCTACTGGGTGTGATGTTTTGCACTGCAACCATGGAGTGTAGAAATCATTTTCATTGCTATACATGTCCTTTAAGATTCAAAACTAGTTATTTTTGTTTGTAACGTTGCTAGAAGGTCGGATCATATGCTTAAAGCATTAGTTATTCAATTTCATATTTTGACATTGTGTTTAATCATATAACTAAACTTCTGTAGGAATAATACACAACGATCTGCATTCGACTCAATTAATTTTGTGAATTGAGAAATTGCAAGGCTTGATGGTTGTTGTAGAATATAAAGCCTTGGTGCAAAAGATAATATTCCCATTACTTGAGAGCAGGGATGAGCTCATAAACTGCCCATTTTGATCTTTGAGCGCTTAAGTTCTCGCTAAAAATTCAATAGGATGGCCTTCTTCTGGGAGGATGACAATAATGCTGACAACGGAAGCATCTTGGTTAACATGAAATGGGTTGTCGAAATTGGGAATGCCAAGAAGTGGTGTCGTGCTCAATGCATTCTTGATGGTTTCAAAATTATTTTGTTTTTGACTGGACTAGGGGAATTGTTTTGATTTCGAACAGTTAGTGATAGGTGTCATAATCACGTTGAAGCCTCATATGAATTAGTGATAAAGTTTGTTGAGCCCATGGAAGCTACGGACGTCAATGGCGAGTGCTTGCCAGTGCTTAATGGCTAAAATTTTACTTTTGATCAAAATATAATATTCCCATTGCTTGAGAGTAGGGATAATTGCATGTAGTTCTTGCTCATAAATTACCCATTTTGATATTGGAGTGCCTATTTTCTCACTAAAATACTCGATTGGATGACCTTCTTTTGAGAGGATGACCACAATGCTGACAATGAAAGCATCTCGCTTGACATGAAATGGGTTGCCAAAATTGGGAATTGTTGGATTTGGTGTCATGCTCAATGCATTTTTGATGGTTTCAAAATTGTTTTGCTTCTCATTGGACCATGTGAATTATTTTGAGTTCAAACAATTAGTGATAGGTGCCATGATCACATTAAAGCCTCATATGAATCAACAATAAAGTATGTTGGGCCATGGAAGTTGCATAATGGCTACAATTTCTTTTGATCATTTTGGATTCCCATAACACTAACTATGAAGCTGAGTAAGTGGATGCTCAAGCTAACAAACTCGCATTTGGAAAAGTTGAGATACAATTTGTGTGTGGACAATAAAAAATATATTCTTTAGATGTTGTAAATGATCATCAAAAGAATCTTTATAGACTAAGATATCATCAAAGTATACTAACACAAAAATAACCCAAAAATGTTTGAGTGCATCATTTATAAGCCGCATAGATGTGATGGTTGTGTTGCATTAATCAAATGGCATGTCCTTCCACTCGTAGAGGCCTTTACAATATTTGAAAGCTAGTTTTCACTTATTATCTGGCCGGATACAAATTTGGTGGGACTTGCTACACAAATCCAATTTGAAAAATATGGTAGCACCAGCTAGCTTGCCTAACATGTCCTCGAAACATGACATTAGAAAATGACATTTAATTGTTATCTTATTTATTGCTCTATTGTCGACACACTTAACACCAACTTCTATCTTTGTTTTGTTACTACCAAAGCCGATGAAATGCATAGGCTTAAACCATTATGAATGAGTTGTTTGTCTAACAACTCATATGTTATATTTGACAAAATGTGATATTCTCTCAAACTCATTTTGTAGTGTGAGAGGTTAGGCAATAAGGCATCCAATGTCAGGCCAATTTGGTGCTGAATTGATTAAAGAAAGCTGGGACAATAGTTCCATGGATCCGACGTTTTCAAGCTGCTTAAGGTAGAGATGAACACCTTTAGGTAGAGGAGCAGTATAGACGGGTTGTGCTCTTATATTACTAAAGCAAAAAGAGAAGATGATTCTTTTATGTGTATTAAGCAAAGTAGTTCCAAAGACTACAAACAAAGCTGAATTCTCCTTAACATTGCTAGCACTAGTTTAGGTTGGTCTTGGAAAGAGTTTGAGTTTCCCACCCTTTCATTCAAAGGAATAGGCATTTGGGTGGCATTCATATATGGCACTCTTGTCAAATCATCACAGTTGGTTGACTATACGATGGGCACACATCCATGTCTAGTAGGTTGCATAGGACTTCACACAGCTTATTTTTTTATGGAGAAAGCTATGCGACACATATGTGAGATGAGTATGTCAATTTCCTTTTCACATCCAACTAATTTTGCATGAAGGTGGATGTGTGTGGCTTTAAGTTGCATTTTTTGAATAACACACTGTGAAATTATATTCTTAGTGCATTCTATATTGAATTAAAGTTGCAAACCTTATCATTGATAGTGCATTTTGTTCAAAGGATGACATGCCTTTGTGAAGCGAGTGGTTGGCATTGAGTGTAGCTAGAATATAAATGATGTCTTCACCCTCATCACTTTGTAATTCTTCAACATCGGACTCTTTAGTGATGTGAATATCAAGCTGCTCAACTTTGGCATTGCCTTTAAGAGGTTGCACCTACTTGTGAGTAGGACACTCATTGGACTTGTGTTTGGGCTTAAAACAAGGATATAATTTCATATTTTTTGGTTTGGGTTTTTCTAGTAGGTGTGCTCATTTTAGTTGCTGGTTTCATGTTCATGGGAGCGGAAGATCTAATGTTGTGTTGAAATTGATGGGAGTTTGTTTCTGGGAATTGAGTAGAAGTTTTGGAATTGCAATTGTGTTGATTGTTGTGCAGTTTTCAAAATGACATTTCCCAAGAGGCTTGAGATAATTGTAACCCATTCTTGTAAGAAATATTCATATTTGGATTGAGGTCGCTCTAAGTTTATCTTTACTTCATCTTGAATTGCTTCCTTGAGATTGGCAAGGTATCGTGCGTTCAACTGATTGTATTTGCTTAAATTATTTCATCCTCTAAGCCTACAAAATTCTTTCTTGTATGCACTTCCTTTCAATTGTTGTGCCTTGGGAGCAATATTGATATTGCATATAGACCGTTTGCTTGAAGTCATCCAGCAAGAAATATCTTCACAAAAATTGTTTTATTCTAAATAGCTCTGGAATCATCCCTTACCTTCTCGATGATGTGATTACAACAGTTGCATTCATCATGCGCATGTCACTCCTCATTTCAATTTGCACGCCACATATTTGTTGCTCTAATTGGATTTTCGTATACTCACTAAGAAAAGATATTTCAATTGAGTGTTCCCAATTGAGTTATTCTTTGGTATGTAGATGCATGTTGAAGAATGAGATTTCAAGCTTCACATACAACAATGACAACATCAAGACTTTATCCCACTATGTGGGGTCAGCTACATGAATTCTTTTTCTCTATTGTGTCCTATTAAGAGTCAAATTCTCATTTAAATCTAATAAAGAAAGGTCATTTTTAATATTTTATCAATAAATCTTTTTAGGTCTACCTGTACCTTTCTTAACATAAGCCAAATTCAATATATCTACTTTCCTAATGGGTCATCAGAAGGCCGCCGTTTTATGTGACCAAACTATCTAAGACGACTCTTTCTAATCTTATCTTCCACAGGAGCTACTCCAACCTTTTCACGTATATGCTCATTTCGTATCGTGTCTCTAAAAGTAAAGCCACTCATCCACCTGAGTATCCTCATCTCTGCAACACCTAACTTAATATTATGCTTCTCTTTTAATGGCATAATGGAATGAGGTAATGTAGTGTGGTGCTCGGCATCACACACCTTTAAAAGCATGCCTGATGTGTTGGTTTTTAAAATGTGTTGCTCTTAAATGTGTTATCTTAGTTATAATTTTTTTTACTTCCTAGTATACAGTTCAATTGGACTTTTTCTTAATAATATTGACAGATTAAGTGAATATTTTTTTTTCTTTATTTGGGATATCTTTTTAGTTTTCCTTTCTTTCATCTAGGGAAATTTAAACAGTCTCTATTTGGCTTATATGATTATTTGATGATATTTGACTTGTAGATTGTTTCTAAAGATCTATCTGAGCCTGTCCGATCACACAAAGATCTTGATAAAGATGCTGCTCCACATTACCATAAAGCTGTTAAATTTTATGACAGTCTCGCCAAACAGCTTGTTAATCAGGGTCATGTTTTAGATCTATTTGCTTCAGCGCTTGATCAGGTGCATGCAATTTTCTTTCTTTTTAGTGAAAAGGTTTTTTGGTGAAGGTGTTTTAAAATTTTGTTATTTAATTTACTTTGGAATTTCTTGGTCATGGAAACTTGTACCATCCACCAATTTCCTAGAGATTGGGGTGAGCTGACAACACATCTTCAGAATAATACTGTCTGCTCTGCTTCTCATTGTCCCCCTACTCCATAGTGAATAAGTAGAATGCAGGCAAAAATGAGAATATAGGGGAAGGTCTGTTCATTCCCTTGTAGTTGTAACAGGAAATTTTTGAATGGCATTTATAAAATATCTTGTATATTTTTCCTATTTATTAATAATTTTTAGATTAAGAACTAGTTTAGAATAGGTTCCCTTTAACTGTCACTTAGCCAAACATCACGGCATTGCCCAATGAAAATGCTGAAAAGACAGCTTCCTGGGCAAGGTCCCTCAGAAAGCTGCAAGGCAGAGGCCAAATTCCTTCTTTGGTCGATTAAGCCTTAATTTCTAGACTAGGTATTAATTTCCCGTGGTCTTATGCATACTGTCTTTTTTTTCCTTCAACTACATTTATTTCAGGTTGGGGTTGCTGAGATGAAAGTTGCTGTTGAAAGGACAGGTGGCCTTGTTGTCCTTGCCGAAAGTTTTGGGCACCCAGTTTTTAAAGACTCTTTCAAAAGAACTTTTGAAAGTGGTGAACAGTCTCTTGGCCTCTCATTCAAGTGAGTTTTGCTGCATCTTGTTAGTTTTACCTAGAATGGCAGCCTACTGCTCCAAACAGGCATTTGATATTCTGAATATGATTGCGGTAATAGGCGATTGCCATAGGCTGTCAAACACAGAAAACTGTCAAAATTCATTTGAATGAAGTTTTGTTATCCATTCATCCGTAGCTATTAACTGATGGTTTGCTAACTATTTCAGAACCAAGTTTATACAGAGTAGCAATTGCTTCCTCCAGAGTCTTATCATTTCACTATTCACTTATTTATTTTATTCCATCTAAAATTATTTTCTTGGGGTTGTCATGGGGAGTTCCTAACCATCTTGAAAAAATAAAGAAAATGCATAAAATTGAGGAATTTCTGACCAGCTATTTGTCACAAAAAGTCATTAGCTTAGTAGTTCCTTTTTTATGACGCTTACGGTAAATGTAGTGCTTGATCTTGATGTTCCTTGAAGGTAAAGATGCAACATCACATAACTTGTACTAAACCTTGAAAACTTGCACTCGGATGTCATACGTGCTCTGATGGTTTAGCATGGTATATTTACCTTAGTGATATTTCTATGCTGTTCTCTGGCGATGTTTGAAATTTTAGTTTAGTTTAATCTAGTGGCATGATATTTTATAGCCTCTTGTGGCACTTACTACTGCATATTGGCTACGTGAACATTTAGAGTCTTTTAACTATGCAATGCTACATTTGTAGCACTTACTACATTTGTAGCACTTATGTTCATTCTTTTGCGCATGTTTGAATTGTTTAGTTGCTCGCCTTGATATTCTTTTAGTACATAGATGGGAAGTAACGTCCAGTTATGCTTACCTTGCTTTGACAATCTTGTTTGATTACTATTCTAGTGCCTTCTCTCTAAGAGTTTGACATCCTGTGAAAGTCCCTGTAAGCTGCACCATCGCCTAACCTTATATTATGCAGAGGATGCTACATTTGGTCCAAAAATAAAACACTGCAACATTATCAAGAATCAAGCTGGTTAAAATCAGATATTACTCTTTGTTAAGTAGAGCATGAGGGCCAAGGAAGAAGATGCCATTTAAATGCATGGTGCTTCTTATCTGATTAATCTGTTAGTTGCAAGCTAAGGGATCTGCAAATTAATTATTCATATTTTTTAACTTATGTTCTTAATATTGATCGCTATGTGCAAGAAAAAGCCACTTGTATTATTTGTTGTCTCTTGTCTCTCAAAGGTTTGGTGGAAATCTAGTAGTTTGGAAATCTGTCCAGGAGATGCTGTGAATCTTGTTTATGGATCTGGCATGCTGGAGTTTTCAACCAGTGTTTCATAGTTTGCTTTTGTGCCCATCAGGTGACTGACCTTTCTTCCTGAGTAATGTGAGTTCACCCTCCATTCCCTTCAGTTTTGGTCGGTCATTTGAAAGGTGACTGCAAAGGAAAAGAGAAGTATTTTAGTAGGACTAACTTGACTTTTGATTATCTGCTCAGAGCTTCACTTCAAAACCCGTGAAGTACAACATCAATTTTTTATAGCTTTAGCTCTTTAGTCTTGCCCATAAGTTCTATCATCCAAAAAATGCTGTTGAAGGCTTGTTTTCTGCTTCATTTCTCCATATCAAAGACTAGACTGAAATGGTGTAAATTGTAGTGTGAGGATCTTTAGGCTGTGGAGCAGATACTGCATTCAAAAGCATAATTCAATACATCTGATTTATACTTGATAATTAGGATTGTGTGTTCATGAAAGGCTTTAATTTCTTTCTTTGCTTGTTTGTGCTTTTCAATGACAGTGGTACACTTGAGATCAACTGCTCTAAAGACATTAAACTTCAGGGGATAATCGGACCTTGTACATCTTTGGAAAAGGTGGTATATTTTACTCATCTGCTGTGTTAGAAAATTCAAAAATTTATTTACAACCTCTTAAGAGTTTTAAATATGAAATTTCCCAAATCATTATTATGCTTATGGCTGTATCCTTTGCAGAAAGGAGCACTTAGTTCCGATGCAGTTATAGGTCAAGGAAATACAACGGCATGGAAAATATGTGGTCTTGATAGGAGTACTTGTTTGACTGTCTTCTTTGACATATCACCAAGTGAACGATCAAACCAATCAGGAATCCCAAATCCGCAATTGTATATTCAGTTCTTGACAAAGTATGGTATTCATTCATCTTTGCATCATTTCATTTCTTTCCTGTCATGCTAGACAGTGTTATTTAGAATTTTTCTTCTTTTCATCCGCAGCTATCAAAACCCTGAAGGTCAAATGAGGTTACGGGTTACAACCATTACTAGAAAATGGGTTGAAGGGTCTGCAAACACAGCGGTTAGTTCTCAAACTCTTGAGCATCTCTTCAGTGTCGTGCTAGCTTTTCTTTTTAATTTTTTGTCCTCGTTTTATTTAGATATATTTTCTATAATTTATAGTTTGAAGCGAAATTTTGTAATAATGGATTTTCCTTGTATGATTGGAAAGCCGTCTGAATCTATATTATGGTCAAAATATTTGGTTTTTCAATTTCAATAAACTCTGATTTTATGCTGTTAACTGTATCAGCATAGTCAGACAAATGTTATGATGGAAACATGCTTCATACTTTTGGCTCTTATAATAATGTGTAGCCTTGCTTGTCACTCATAGGAAATTTTATAATGCTATATTCTAATGAAAAGTTAAATTCATTTTCATCTTCTGCACATAAAATTTGCTATTAAGGCCAATGCTAGCCAAATTTTATCTCACTATAATTTGTTTTGCAACCCTGGTCACGATCGCTTTATTCTCATCGTAATAAATTCTCAATAAATACATGTGCATTCCATCCATTTCTTTTGTTTCTTACGTTTTCAGTTCATGATTTTGAATTCAACTCAAAAAAATACAGTGAAAAAATGTCTAGGAAAAAGAGGCTATGAATGAGCTTTTGCTATGTCCATGGTTTTGTCATCATACTTTCTATCTTATACCTGCTTAATTACATGTAATTGGAAGCCTGCTATAATTGTTTGGAAAAAATTGTGCTCCACATAATCTAATCTTTAAATGGCAGCTTTCTTTAAGAATTGAGATCATCTTAATTTTTTTTTGGCTATTGTTTGATGTTTGGAACACTGAAGGTTCTTTCAGTCCTTGAAAAATATTACATATGTTTCAACTTTCAACTACATTGGCTGGTTGAGTTCTAAAGCATATAAATATAGTAATTTAGTGGTTTTATTTAAGGTTTATAGAATATTTAATGTGATATGCCCCTCCCATTTGGTCAATTGTTTGTCTTACATGTATCCATTCATTTAGCTGATATTGTCTCAATGACCCTCTGCAGGAACTGGTTGATGGGTTCGATCAGGAAACTGCAGCTGTTGTATTAGCTAGATTTATTTCATTGAAGATGGAGATGGAGGTTGGTTACTTACTGATTAGAATAATACCTGCATTTCCACTGTTGTGCACATTATGACTTGATGGTGAAATATTCTTGCTTAAATTAGAGTGAAATCCTCTATAGTTCTGAATAAGAATGAATGACCCCAAGGCTTTGGGATAAGTTATTGTTGATGAATCTGATATATCTTGATGTAGCAGAGAACAGGTTTTAGTTCCTTTGCAAATCAATATATTTTTAGTACGCTTAAATATATTTCACTAGTATTGAGCACCGCACACATAAAAGTTTCAATAAATATATACAGTTTTTTTTTTCTGTTGAAAGATGCCCTTTGTGTTTTTGAAATAAAGCTAAACAGGTTTATTTCCCGTGCAAATCAATATACATTGTATTTTTAATATATTTCACTAGTATTGCAAACTAACGCTAAAATTCAATTAAGATATATACATTTTTTCACTTGAAAGACGCCCTTTGTGTTTTTGAAATAAAGCTATTGTAATTGTTTTTATAACACTACATGGTCTTATGGGACAATACATTTCTTCTCTTTTTTCAGGAAGAATTTGATGCAATACGATGGTTGGATCGATCACTTATTCGCCTTTGCTCACGGTTTGGAGATTATCGGAAAGATGATCCAGCTTCATTTTCCATAAACCCTAATTTTTCAATATTTCCACAGTTTATATTTAATCTGCGGAGGTCGCAATTTGTACAGGTGATTGATCTTAAATTAGAAAAATAAGTACATTTCACAAATTTTCAGTATTCTTGTAATATTTGGTGCAGGTTTTCAACAATAGCCCTGATGAGACAGCATATTTCCGCATGCTTCTGAACCGAGAAAGCATCACAAACTCTGTTGTTATGATCCAGCCTTCACTAATTTCATACTCTTTTAATGCACCTCCTTCTCCTGCTTTGCTGGATGTAGCATCTATAGCAGCAGACCGCATTCTCTTGCTAGATGCATATTTCAGTGTAGTTATTTTTCATGGTACAACAATTGCCCAGTGGCGCAATATGGGCTACCAGAATCAGCCAGAGCATCAGGTAGTCGGTTGCCAGTCACAATTAATTAATTATAAGATAATATTAATTCTATGTTGCATCTTTTTGTTGTTTTTGCTTTTTATGGAGCTATTTGTCATTTAGATGGTGCTATTTTTGAGTTCTCTAATTAAGATTTCCTCTTTGCATGCCAAACTTCTTTTGTATATTATATTTAGGTAAACTGCATCTGATATTGTAGTGGTAACACTGCATCGCTTGTTTGAGAATCTGACATTCTCAACTCATCTTCAGAAGGTCATTTTAGTTCTATAAAATGCTGTTTTGCGCTCCACTAGAATATGCTCAGTATAACCCTTATATAAATAAGTTATAAAATCATCTAAAGGAAAGGATGAGTATGGAACGCATCTTTTTCAATCTAATGGAGGGTTATCTATGAGTCTTTTTCTCATTATAGAACTAAAGAGTATGTCAGATGATACATTTTGTTGAGCTGGTGGCTGCAGTTACGTTATGTTCAAACCTGAAGTTGATGAACATTTCTTCTTCTTCTTCGTTATCATCAGTAGCTTTATCCCTACTATGTTGGGTCTGCTTAAATGATGAGCACCATTTAGGCCCTTTTTTTTTTCACATTTCTGTTGAATGTAGCTTGCTTTGTTAAACCAACTCTATTTGGAATTAGTGTGATGACGATGGTGATGCCTTTTTTATTTCAATTTCTGTTGCATGCAATCTGTTCTAGTCAATGAACTCCGGATAGATGGGAAAGTAGTAATGGTGTTGAGTGCCATTATAACCTCTCTGAACAGTATACCCGGTAGGGTTGAGTCTGCTGCTCATTTATGAAGAACTTTATGGTGATATTTGAGCAGTGCATGCTGGCCTTTTGAGGTTAACTAGAAATCTGAGTAGTCCAACATGTGGACTGTCATTTATATAAGCCAACCTAATATTGTCGGCAAAAACAGAAAAACTGAAATCTAGTAGCAGATTACTTTTTGGCGGAAAGCTTGCAAAACTGCAATGATCATACAGTATGCATGATTCTTTAATTCTTAAATCACTTAAAATTTTCCTTGTTATGATATATCGCTCAGGTTATGACCCAATTTTTTTCTAGTCAACCAGAAAAAAATCTATCTTGAATGCCACCAAACCTCTCCTGATTGACCAAACGCAGTTATGATATATCGCTCAGGTTTGATATCTGAAATTATTTTCCAGTACCGTATTTGAGTTTGTAAAATTTGTTTATTTCTTCTGGCTATTTCGGTGGAATGAATGGTTTCAGAATTCTGTACTTATTGCAGTAAGTTAGCATTTTTTTATTGGCATGTTGATAGGAAATACTTGGATCCAAGTATTCCTATCGAGCCGGTGATGTAAAGCAACAAGCACCTTGCTGATTTCAGCAGGAAATCAGCCCAAAACAGAGGAAAATACTAGAAATCTGAGAGAAAACTGAGAGAAAACAAAAGATTTCACTAGTAGATGCAAGAAAACAAACAAGATACAAGTTTCTTCGATTCGAGAGGAAGAAATAACTCTCCTACAATCTCCGGCGAAGCCAAGAGCCCAAGCAAGAAAACCCTAGATCCCAAATCTCATTCAAATTCAAGATACCCCCTCTTTCCCTCCCAAACCCCTAATTAACAATAAAGGACTATTACAAAATGACTAAACAGCCCTTTGCATTCAAAATTTCCCTCCAATCTAATCAAAAACCGCTCCACGTGGACCCTACCCAGCCCGCCTCCCCGCTGGATGTCCGCCCCCTTGCTTCCGCCGTGTGTAGACCTGGACCGGTCTGGATTGGACCGGTCCGGTCTGCCCGGTCCGCATAACATTACTCCCCTCCCAAAAACTCACCTTGTCCTCAAGGTGAAAAAAAGGAAATTGCTCTTTCACACTCTCAAACGGTTCCCAAGTAGCATCAAAATCAGGGAGACCTTTCCATCCAATCAGCACTTCTCTATCTCCCTTTTCATCAGTCCTGACACCTCGGAGCTCCAGAGGTTCCAATATCACCTGCAAGTCCTCAGTCAGTGTCTCTGGTAACTCCAAACTGACTGTGTGTTCCCCTATAGCTCTCCTCAACTGAGACACGTGGAAAACTGGGTGTATGCTGGCTGATGGGGGAAGCTTCAGTCGGTACGCCACTGTTCCAATTTTGTCCAACACTTCATAGGGGCCGAAATACCTTGGAGCCAACTTCTCATTCTTCCTTCTCGCCATAGTCCTCTGCCTGTAAGGTCGTATTTTTAGGAAAACCTTTTCCCCCACTTCGAATTGCATGTCTCTCCTATGTGAGTCCGCCTGTCTCTTCATGATTTGTTGTGCTCTTAGTAGATGTTTCTTCAATTCTTCTAGTACCTGATCTCTCTCCCCCAAGTACTCCTCCACTGAAGAAACTGGAGTACTATTATTCCCAAAATGCACCAGGTGAGGAGGGTCCCTTCCATACAGTACTTTAAATGGCGTCATCTGTGAAGCTGAGTGAAAAGAAGTGTTATACCAGTATTCTGCCCAAGATAGCCATTTGGCCCAAAGCCTAGGTGTCTCCGACACAAAACATCTCAAGTAGGTTTCCAAGCTCCTGTTAACCACCTCCGTTTGGCCATCTGTCTGTGGGTGATAAGCGGTGCTCCTTTTCAAAACTGTTCCTTGTAGCCTAAACAGCTCCTTCCAGAAGTGACTAAGGAACACCTTGTCTCTATCTGACACTATTGC
Source organism: Dendrobium chrysotoxum (assembly GCA_019925795.1). Lineage (NCBI taxonomy): Eukaryota > Viridiplantae > Streptophyta > Magnoliopsida > Asparagales > Orchidaceae > Dendrobium > Dendrobium chrysotoxum. The sequence goes on along the minus strand of CM034304.1, from coordinate 16,358,545 downwards.
CTCTGGTATCCCATGCAACCTGATCACCTCTCTGATGAAGGCTGAAGCTACTGTCACTGCGGTGTAAGGATGTCGGAGGGGAATAAAATGAGCATACTTGCTCAATCTATCCACCACCACCAGGATTACTGTGAAACCTTCGGAACGAGGCAGCCCATCTATGAAGTCCATGGATATTTCTTCCCATACTCGTCCTGGTAACGCCAACGGCTGTAGTAGCCCTCCTGGTGACATCGCCATGTATTTGTTCCTCTGACAAGTTTCACATCTGGCCACCATCTCCTCTACATCTCTATGCATTCCCTTCCAATAAAGCTCAGCAGCAATCCTCCTGTAAGTCTTCTGTACCCCAGAATGACCCCCAACTGCGCTCCCATGAAATTCCTGGAGTAGGTTTGGGATGTGGATAGAAGTCCTGGGCATCACAAACCTCCCTTGATACAGCAATCTGTCCCCCTCTACTGAGTACCCTGGGTGGCAGTCTCCTTCCCTTAGTAAATCAGCCCTGATCTTTCCCAATTCTTCATCCTCTAAGCTCTCTGCTTTGATGGCCTCCCAATCCAACATCAACGGAACAGACACTACCACTGTCTGTAGTTCACCCACACATCTGGACAAGGCATCAGCCGCCTTGTTTTCCCCGCCTGGTCTGTACTGGATCTCAAAGTCATACCCCAACAATTTTGAAAGCCATCGCTGATGTTCTTCAGTCACCATTCGCTGCTCCAGCAAGTACTTCAGACTCCTCTGATCTGTCCTGACAATAAAATGCCTACCTAGAAGGTAGGGTCGCCACTTCTGGATGGCTAAGACAATAGCCATTAATTCCCTCTCATAGACTGACTTCAGCCTGGCCCTGGCTGCTAATACCTGGCTGAAGTAGGCAATGGGTCGCCGGTTCTGCATGAGCACTGCTCCCAATCCATATCCTGAAGCATCTGTCTCCACTATGAAGGTCTGAGTGAAGTCCGGTAGAGCTAGGACTGGTACTGTGGTCATCGCCTTCTTTAGCTTTTCAAATGCTGCTGTGGCTGCCTCTCCCCATAGGAATCCATCTTTCTTTAGCTGCTCTGTGAGTGGCCAAGCTATGGCACTGTACCCTTTAACAAATCTCCTATAGTAGCCTGTCAGCCCTAAGAATCCTCTCAACTCCTTCAGATTCTTAGGCAATGGCCATCTTAACATTGCCTCCACCTTTGACTGATCAGCTGCCACCCCTTCCTTGGATACTACATGGCCCAAGTACTCTACATTGGTCTGGGCAAAGCTACACTTCTTCAGGTTGGCTTGTAACTGATGTTCCTGTAACACTCCCAACACCACCTTCAGGTGTTCTAAGTGTTCCTCCTCAGTCTTGCTGTACACCAAAATATCATCAAAGAATACCAGTACGAACTTCCTGAGGTACTGCCTGAAGATCCTGTTCATCAGGGACTGAAAAGTAGCGGGAGCATTAGTCAAACCAAAGGGCATTACCAGAAACTCATAATGCCCTTCATGTGTTCTGAAAGCTGTCTTTGGAACATCCGCCTCTTTCATTCTGATCTGGTGGTATCCGGATTTCAAGTCTAACTTGGAAAAAACCACTGCCCCAAAGAGTTCATCTAACAGTTCATCAATCACTGGAATTGGGAACTTGTCTGGTACAGTGCCTTTATTCAGAGCCCTGTAATCCACACAGAATCTCCAACTCCCATCTTTCTTCTTGACCAGGAGGACCGGACTAGAGAAAGGGCTTACACTTGGTCTTATGATCCCCGCCTCCAACATCTCCCGGATCAGCCTCTCTATCTCATCTTTCTGGATCTGGGGGTAACGGTAAGGGCGAACGCTGATCGGAGTCTCCCCCTCCTTCAAGGTAATGGCGTGCTCCAGCTCCCTCTGAGGTGGCAAACCCTGTGGAGGTTGAAAAACCTCCCTGAACTGCTGCATGACCGGTTGCACTTCAAGAGGAATGTCTCCCTCTTCCCCAACACTGACTTTCTCCAATCGTTGCAGCTCCACCAAGTACCCACCCCCAACCTCCTGGATGGTTCGGATCATGGACTTGAGAGACACCCCTGTCCTAGACAGGCCGACATCTCCCTGTATCACCATTCTCCTCCCCCCCACTACAAGTTCCATCCTCAGTTCTCCCCAGTTCACCTTGGTCTCTCCCAAGGTTTGCAGCCACTTCATCCCCAAAATTACATCAGTACTCCCCAATTCTAAGGGAAGAAAATCCTCCCTCACCTCTATCTCCTGAATGGTCAACACCACTCCCTTACAAACTCCTCTCCCCATTTCTACTTTCCCTGTGCCCATCATCACCCCATAGCCTCCTGTATCCACTAATTTCATTCCAAGCAACTCAACAAGCTGGGCGGAAATGAAGTTGTGGGTTGCCCCACTATCTATCAGAACTACCACCTCGTGGTCAGCTATCACCCCTTTCACTTTCATAGTGTGACTCGAAGTGAATCCCACTACGGAGTTCAGAGAGACTTCTGCCACATCCAGGTGTAACTTCTCCTCCTCCTCTTCTGACCTGCTCCCACCTTCCTCCTCGTCTTCCTCGTCTTCACAAACGAGGAGAACCTGAAGAGTTCGGTCCTTGCACCTATGGCCTGGCATGTACTTCTCATCACACCTAAAGCACAACCCCTTGGCCCTCTTCTCCTGCATCTCCTTATCAGTAAGCTTTTTAAAATTTCCCCCTGGGCCTCCTCCTCCAGACCTCTCCTTTGGTACCTCTCGTGTACCTCCCGATGCAGCTCCCTTGGAAGCTAGAAAAGTGGTTGTCATTCTGTAGGATCCCCCAGAGCTGCTGCCTCGAGTCCCTCTCTCCAAATGCTTCTGGTCCTCAACAAGCTGTGCCAACTCCATGGCCTCCCCCAGGTCGTGTGGTCTCATCACTCTAACAGCTGCCCTGATTTCTGGTTTGAGCCCTTTCATGAAGTTCCCCTCAAGCACGGTCTCAGAAAGACGATCCAACCTGCTAGCTAGGTACTCAAACTGGTCCCGGAACTCTGCTACTGTCCCCTCCTGTGTCAGCGCAAAGAACTGCTCGTAGAAGTCTCCTCCCCTGCTGGTTCGGAAACGCTCTAGCAGACAGTCCTTGAACTCCCTCCAGCTCCGAATGGGTCGCCTCATGTCCCTCCACTGGTACCATGCCAGTGCCTTCCCTTCCAAACATAGACCTGCCGCTGTCAGTTTCTCCTCCTCTGTCAACCCATTCACTGCAAAATATCTTTCCACCTTGTAGATCCAGCCATGGCCGTCCTCGCCCTCAAAGATGGGCATCTTCAATTTTCTCACCTTGGGATCTCCTCCATATCCTCGATATCCTCCAAATCCTCCTGCTCCTCGAAGGGGTGGTGCTCCCCAAGTGTCCCGATCGTCCCTCCGACGATTATACCCAAAACCTTCCTCATATTCACCTCTTCTTCCTTCAAATTCAGCACCCCGACGGTGCGTTTCCTCCCTCCTTCCCAAAAATTCAGCACCCCTTCGTTCATATCCCTGACTCATCTCCTCTCTAGAAAACGGTTCTAGAGGAGGCATATCATCTTCCCCCTCAAGGATCTCCACCTCCGGATTTCTCCTCCCCCGGACCGGGTTTGGATTCCCTCCTAAGCCATGACCGTCAGTGGTTTCCCTTACTTCCGATGCCGCCGGATTGGTCTTCATCTCCAATAGTTTCTTCATCATTTCTTCCATCGCCGCAAACCTCCCCTCCAACCTGTCGTTGTTGGTGGAGATTTCCATGAACTTTCCTTCCAGATCTGTCTTCAGTTGCCCGAACTCGCCTTCCAAAACTTCTACCTTCTTTCCGGCCATCTTTTCTTCCACAAAACACAAGAAAAACTTCTCCGAATGCCCAAATATCCCGCTGAAAATTCTGGATTTTCAGCCGCCGATGGTCCCAAAACGATGCTCTGATACCAATTTGATAGGAAATACTTGGATCCAAGTATTCCTATCGAGCCGGTGATGTAAAGCAACAAGCACCTTGCTGATTTCAGCAGGAAATCAGCCCAAAACAGAGGAAAATACTAGAAATCTGAGAGAAAACTGAGAGAAAACAAAAGATTTCACTAGTAGATGCAAGAAAACAAACAAGATACAAGTTTCTTCGATTCGAGAGGAAGAAATAACTCTCCTACAATCTCCGGCGAAGCCAAGAGCCCAAGCAAGAAAACCCTAGATCCCAAATCTCATTCAAATTCAAGATACCCCCTCTTTCCCTCCCAAACCCCTAATTAACAATAAAGGACTATTACAAAATGACTAAACAGCCCTTTGCATTCAAAATTTCCCTCCAATCTAATCAAAAACCGCTCCACGTGGACCCTACCCAGCCCGCCTCCCCGCTGGATGTCCGCCCCCTTGCTTCCGCCGTGTGTAGACCTGGACCGGTCTGGATTGGACCGGTCCGGTCTGCCCGGTCCGCATAACACATGTCTTCTAGATGATAATCTTAGTTTGAATCTAAATTGAATTGTGTCTATTATCATTATAAAGGACTTCCATATTTTCTCATAATTAAAATTAAATTTTTTACTTGATGAGGGACTACTGGTCCTGACGAACTAGACAAGTTGAAACCTAGTTTCTAAGATACATTTAGGACTTTGTAATGGGTTTAATTGTTAGTTGGCGCCTTGATGTTCGGAAAAAATACAACAGTTTTATTCATTCTTTTCTGATTGAGCTTTTGTGCTTGACAAAGTGGTAAAGAGATCATGGCAGTGAGTTGGACTTATACTATAGTCTTATGTTCGTGTTGCTATTGCAGTATTGCAGTGTACTACTTAGGCAAGGTCATTTGTGTTAGTCTTATGACAGTTTTACTATCTCCATAGAACCTAAAATATTCAAACATCCTATGTCTAGGCATGCCAATATTCTATTTCAATATTCCTAATTGTTTTTTTTACATTCCTCTGTCGAGGCTATACATCACACTAGGTTTTAACTACACACATGATTATTGTATACATTAAATGAAGAATGGGAGATATTGAAAACATCATTATATTCATTAAATAACAAGAGCCTACATTAGTCCTTATTGTGTTATTTACATCATCAGCCCAAAATAGAAGATCTAGCTTGACGTGGAATAAATAGAAAGCAAGCTCATATTAACTTTATTCATAGAATATCAAAATAGAAGAGAAGTAGTTAGAAGTTTATCACCAGGATAGATCTAAGTATGTTATGTACACTTTTTCCTCAACTTACAGAGTTACTTAGACAAATGCAGGTTAGTCTCTCTAAAAGATTGTATATCGCACTTCCCTAGTCTTCTTTAGATTTTACTGTGAGGGGGAACTAAAGAAATACACTAAAAAAGTACTCAATTACACTCAGGGAACTAAACTCCATAAACAAAAGAACTAACTTCTATTTATAGTAAGTACATGATCGGATTTGAGCACCGCGGCGTTGGAAAGGGTGGCGCTACGGCCGCAAAAAGTTAACTAGCGCCTCGATGCTGGAATGTTGGCCCCGCTGTGGCGCTGAGTGAGGTGGCATGGTTACAATCTAAATTGGTGCGTCTCTTTGCTAAGTCGGCATGGCTTGCAGTAGTTATAACTGATCTGCTGTTGCACTGTGAAATTTTAGCGCTGCGGCGCTTGGAATGACTTTATGGAACCGGGGCGTTGGAAAGGGTGGCACTCTTGTGTGAGTTTTCCCGAGACACCCAGTGCTACGTCGCTGATTTTAGGTGCGACGGCGCTATGATGGACAACATCGATGATGCCTGTGAAGCCGCGACACATGCAAATAGAGAAGGTTGGCGCCGCCGCGTTGAAATTGGCACTTTGGCGTTGATACAGCATTGCAATGTGAATCTTGTCGGCGCTGCTCAACACTTATAAATTTGGTTTTTAACTACATAATTTTTGTACAAACACAACTAAAATAATACATTTTTACTGTATTTAATATAACAAAGACAATATAGAATTTACACTTATCATGGGCCACGATCAAGGGTAGGGGAGAGAAATTTTTGGTGGAAAGAGCAATGTGTTGGTTTAAAGAACTTGCATATGAGAAATAGTGAATAAGGATATAAGGAGCTAGAGGATATTTGTTTAAAGAACTTGCATAAATTTACATATTATGCATATTTAAAAATAAAATCATAAATACGTAGAAATGGTGTGTTGGTTTTAAGGCATATGAGCCATAACACTAATTCAAGAAGCTCTTAAGAAATTTGCAAAAGTATCATTGGAAGCTTGTAAATGCAATAATCTAAAGGGGTAAATTGCAAATTAGTAATTTAAAATTCAAAAAAGAGGGAGTGCGATCAAGGATCGAGGAGAGAGAAATTTAGATTGGAAGGATTTAACTAACCTTCCAAGATGCTTTCCACAAGATTATCATCCCTTTAGTGAGGGTTCTGGCACCTAAAGATGGAATTAAGTTATTATTGTTTTAATTCAGTATTCATATCTTCAATTTGAATTATGATTAGAATTGAGATAGGGAATTATCCAATAGATTATTAATACATGTGATGAATTTTTCATATTATGTAATATTTTAGATGACACTGGATTTGAAATAATTGAAGCGTGAATTAAAATCTTAGTATCCTCCAACATATTAAATACTTCTTTCTTCCTCCAATTTTTCAACCAAGGCTCTTACCTGAGCCTTCTGTCACCTCTCCGTAGGCATGCCTTCCATGTTATAGTCCAAACCGAGGGTTTGCTTGGTGTGGGTTATATAAGTTAGGAAAGATTTGGGCCTGCAGATTATGATTGGGAGAGGGTACGATGAGAACTAATGAGTAATTGGGTGTGGCTAGGAAGAGATAAGGATGGTTATTTTGAGGTGGCAGAGGTCTTCTTAAGGGGAGAATTATTTGGACTTGGGATGGTGGAAGAGCTCAAGCATGGCTAGTTTGGGTTGGCAAGGTGATTTAGGAAGTGCTGTGATAGATGAGGGGCGTAGAGGATGGTGCATGTGAGGGGGTCGGCCTAGCGTGGATTTGGAGAGCAGAAACCAAGAGCTTCCTATGAAAGTTGGACATGTAAGGAGGAATTTATAAATGCTGTCTTATATCAGTGCCATGATGATTGCTTAGATTTTGTGAAATTTATAGCATCCTCATCATCAATTTTTATATGGTATCATTGACTTATGATTTCCAGGTAGATCACAAAAAAAAAAAAAAAAACAATGATAGCATTCCATTTATTGCTTGGTAGGAGAGATTTATATTGGGTAAATGTATATGGGTACTTCATTTTTTATTGAAGCTTGTGTTCTCAAAAAACCCCAAGTATGCCCATATTTTTGTACTTGCCCTCAACATTTCATTGCATTTGAGATGATTGAAGAGGGGATAATGGAGTTTACTGCTATCACTTTGACATTGATTGAGCAAAGGAGGGGATAAAATTTCATGGCTAAGTAGGGGCATCTTAATGTTGGATAATCACAATGGAATGATTCTCAATTGTTGGATGCTTCTTCAGTTTGATATTTGCCACAAATCTGTTTAGTTTTGCACCTGTTTTACTAAAATGGAATTAGGGCAAATTATTTATTGATTGTTAGTTTGAATTGCTTTTAGTAAAATACTGAGAACCCACCCTAAATCTCAATTTTTCATATTTATTCAACAATTCTCATAAAATCCTTATGCACCTTGTATAGAGTAGGGTCCTCTTTATTTACTAAAAGTACTTTAAAACAATAAGATATGAAATAATGCATCTCTATTAGAAAATTAATTGTACATAAAATGAATATTGAATTGAAGAAGAATTCGAACAATTCAAAAGTTTAAAACGAATTTATTTGAAAAGCATGAGAATTCCGGGTTTCGCGCTGTGTCGTTATGCTTTTGGGTGCCACAACTATGGGGGAGTAGCACTGGGGCTCCATAATTTGACATGGCGATGCCGATGCTCTATGTTATATAGTAACTATGGAATGAGCATGCAGCATCGGATTGGAGCGCCGCGCTAGGCATTGAAAAATATTTTTCTCCACTCAGCCCTCTTGTCCCCACTATTTTTGTTTCTTGTTGGGGAAAGAGCCAAGGAAGGGAAGAAGAGAAGGGTAAGAAGAGAGAAAGATCTTTGGGGCGGTTTTGTTCGTCACTTTTGTCACGAATTTTATTCTACGTAAAGTAAATGACTATACACTTACTCATGTTTTCAATGGTTTTGATTTCTTCAGTTTTAGTCTTCCTGAAATTGATAAAAATGCATTTTGTTCTGAATTTTGGAGCTTTCACCGTATAATTTTTTGTATGTGATGGATATGAATTTTATAAGCATTTTGACTATAATATTATTGAATTTCACGGGGTGAAATAATATTTTCTGAAGCAAATGAATAGTGTTCAGATTTCTCTGTGTTTCTTGGATTATTACACTTCATACAAGATATTGAATTGTATAGAGAAAATTGTATAACTAATGTATGAGATATATATGGCATTTGCATGAAAGCAAAAAAGGTTGGTTGTCAACACTAATTAATACGGATTGGCTCTTAAATCATAATATCTTGCGCAAGAGGGTGGAATGATAGTTTTTTTTAAATATAAGTTGGTGGTGTGATCTTGGTTGTAGACTGTAACCAATTAACCGAATTGCGCCGAAGGGTAGAGAGTAACAGCTCTTAAAGATTTATTGAGAGCCGGCCGTGAATTGACTGAAGATAATAAACAATGATGGTAAAATAAGATTGATGACGAACTGGTCGACAATTGGGGTGGAATGATAAAAACATCACATTAAAGTTGGATGTCCTGCCATGCTTTTCATAATCATATTCATGATTGCATTTACATGAAAGTACATTAAGTTATTTTGATAAATACAATTGATATAGAGCAAATAAAATTAACATTGATACTGATACAACATAGCATATTATATTGGCATGGCCCATTGATTGATAATCATTTTTACTAATTTTTCTTATAGTTGATAGACCTTCTTTGGCTTTACTGATCATATTGATTTTACTATTGATTGATACTGATTTTATAAATTGCTTATTTTTATACCGGTAGACTAGTGATTGTTGATTGATATTGACTACAATTGGAGCGGACATATTGATTCTTTTACTTTGCATTGAATACAATAGTAAATTTTTATAACTTGCTAGGCTTTTATACTCATTATTTGGTTTTATATGATTTCAAATAAATGTAAGAAGTCTGAAATATAAGGCTAAACAGTTATGATGAATTGATGCTAGTTTAATTTTATTTTTAGCTCTTGAGTTATATATTCTTTTGTAGCTAGTTGTGACTATTGTATATATTATATTGGATTTTGAATTTTGAAACAATATGTAAATATTGATTATAGAAATGTAATTATGTTTATTATTGTTTATATTCTTTCCGAATGTAATTAATCAGCTCTAGATCTGGTTGTTAAAGAAATGAAAAATATAATAGAGAGAATGGAAATGAAAAATTTTCATTTTAGATCTTGGGGCGTGTCACCGATTACCATGATTCATTTTGATCTTAATGATTCTGCATTACATCTTCATCCCAAATGTGAAAAGAGTTATTAAAAAGTCATGTGAAAGCATTTACAAGCTCTAGGGCTTTTGAGAGACTAGTATCAAGTCTTATGAAATAGATGTAATCTTAATTAAAATCTCTTTAAGATTATGAATGAAAAGGTGTACAGTCTTCTTGGAAACTATAAACTTTGGCTAATTTCCAAAAACTCTTGAAAATAGGTGTTTTAGTTGCCGCATCTATTCTATATTACTTATCGTGAAACAATCCCATTGTGTAAAATCACTGCATTTATTTATTTATTTTTTATATTTTGCCTCTCCTTTATCCCATTCTTTTTTTTCTTGCATATAGATGCACAGATATATATAAGGATTTCACCACATTTCTTCTTACAGGCTTTTGCACAGCTTTTGCAAGCTCCACATGACGACGCTCAAATGATAATCAGAGAGAGATTTCCTGTCCCAAGATTAGTTGTCTGCGATCAGCATGGCTCCCAGGTATCTTTATTCCCCTGCGTTTTATCCAGCAGCGCAGCTTCTTTGTGCCAAGATTTCCATGAATAGTTTATAAAGGATTTATCTACAGAATAAACAGTAAATTATTATAATTAGAAATGTATTCATAATAAGCTTGATGATCAGGATAATGTTACTGATGGTATTCTGCAGTAAAATAAATAATAGATTGACGTGGGAAAACATACAATGCTTTAGATTGATTCTATGCTCTTTAGTGTTTTATTTGTTGAATTTTTATTTCTAGAACATGAAAGACTAAAAGTATTAATCATAAAGTACTTTTGACTTCAAGATTACTCTTTATTTGTAGCAAAAAATACCTTTAACCATGCTAGAACATTTTTTGTTCTCTATTTTCTGATTTCTGTATGAGAAAATCAGAAAACTAGTGCACAAAAAATGTTTTTCTAAATCAATTGAGCTTGTTTCTTGGAACTTGGGATTACTCTTGGAGGTATTTTCACTCATTTAAAAACATTATTTTCACTCAATTTTAGCCGAACCCACATAAAGGGATAAAGGCTTGATGTTGTTTTCGTCGTGGTCAAAATATTATTTGATAATTAAGTTTGTCAGGATTGCATATTGAAACTTATTAATCATATTTATAATGTTATTCTATTAGTTTGTTTTCTAGTAATATTAGGTGCTTATTAAATAATATATCGAGACTGTATTTTGTAATAAAAAAAATCTTAAATTATTTATTTTTGTGCATATTATTAAAATATTTTGTTTTCTAGTATTGTTTATTGTTATTAAAGAACATATTGTGCAACTATTTTGTAATAAAAGGAAGTCTATGAGTATTAATTTCTTTGCATATTATATATCAAATTTAATTATAATTGAAAATAATTTGTTTAGTAGTAATAGATCCAGTGAGAAGAATATGACTTTGGGCCATCAAGTTATTAAAAAGAGTACAAATTTTAGATATATCGGCTCCATTGTTCTAAGTAATAATGAAATAGATGGGGATATTATTAGTAGAATTCAAGTCAGATGGTTGAACTGGAGGAATACATCAAGTCTAGGGGTGCAAACGAGTCGAGTCGAGCTCAAGTCAGGCCTAACTCGAGCTCGAATTCGAGTCGAGCTCAGAAGGAGAGCTCGAGCTTGACTTGTGCTCATTGAAACGAGCTTGTCGAGTGGCTCGTTTGAGCTCCGTCGTGCCCTCTTCTGAACTTCGTCTACACATGGCGGCCCGCGATTTCGTGTTCCCGCACTGCGATCCCGCCTTCCCGCCCGACATTTCGCGTTCCCGCCCGCCTTTACGTCAGGCAACCTAGCCGGCTCGCGAGTAATCGAGTCGAGTTTTGGTTGGATCGAACTCAAGCTCGATTATACAACAAGCTCGAAATTCTGCTCGAGCTTGACTCGTAAGTTCGATAAAGCTTGACTAACGAGCTCGTTAACAAGTTGAGTTCGAGCAGGCTCGCGAGTTGTCTTGACTCGGTTGCACCCCTAATCAGGCCTGTTGTGTGATAGAAAAGTACTCCTCAAACTTAAGGGAAAATATATAAGATGGTGGTGAGACCTTCAATATTTTATGGTGCAGAATATTGGTCATTAAAAGTGAAGCACAAAATTAAGTTAAGTGTTGTTGAGATGAGGATGCTCAGGTGGATGAGTGGCTTCACTTTTAACGACAAAATGCAAAACGAGTATATACATGAAAATGTTGGAGTAGTTCCATTGGTAGATAAGATTAGAGAGAGTCACCTTAGATGATTTGGTCACATAAAATGCCGACCTTTCGATGACTGAATTAGGAGAGTAAATGTATTATATTTAGCCTATATTAAAGAAGGTAGAGATAGACCTAAAAAGACTTGATTAAAAAGTACTAGAAATAACTTTTTTTATTAGATTTAAATAAGAATTTAACTATTAATATAGGACACAATGGAGAAAAAGAATTCATGTAGCCAACCCTAAGTAGTATGATAAAAACTTGATATTATTGTTGTTGAAAATAATATGTACTCTCTCTCTTTCTCTCTGTGTCGTGGTGCCGTCGTGTTTTAGTAGAGACAGGCCCAGATTGTTCTAAAAAATGTCAAATTGTCTAACGTGAAAATTGACTTGAACTAATGGCTTGTGTTTGATCAGCTCAACTTGAAATGAATAAATTCCAAGCCATGTTGGAATTTGTTTGAGTTTGACTTGAAATTATGAACACATTAGTAGAAACATATTATGTTTGCTAGAAGTTGAGTTTGATTTTGTTTGAAAGGACTTTGAATTTAATAGCATGTAGCAAATTTGACTGTATTTGATTTTTCGTGGAACATTTAAATTTTATAATAAATTTAAAAAATGCAAAACGTTTATAGGATTGCATATTTATAAAAAATGTTGTACATGTATATATTTTTATATCATTATATATTATTTGAGTTTTCTGAAAAATAATTTTGTTATTTTAACAATATTGCACATATTTCTTGAATACGCTTACAAGTTTGTCTGGTTCCTCAAATTTTGATTGATATTATGCAGGCTAGATTTCTCTTAGCCAAGCTGAATCCATCAGCTACATATAACTCCGCACATGAATTGGCTCCCGGCTCAGATGTCATCTTTACTGATGATGTGAGCTTTCAGGTTTTCTGTGAGCACCTCCAGAAGCTGGCTGTGCAGTCATGAACCATATTTATTTCCAATCTTAGTCATGGGCTTGGATCATACTTCTTCTTCCAGGCGTCAGTTAAGTGTTATTTGTAGTATATTTTCTACTCCTATCCATATATAATTGAAATTAATCCTTTCTTACATATAATGAATAAGTTAAATATACATTTATTCTTTTTTGGTAAGAGAGAGTAAAAACTGAGGGTTGTAGTGATTATATATATATATATATATATATATATATATATTATTGTATGTCTGACTAGTTCTGCTTTAGAAAGATGAAAGAGTTTTCATTGTCACATAGAAATATATTACTTAAAAGTCTACAGCGATTTTCCATGTTACATAAGCTGGTGAGAGAAAGTAAATCATCCTATTGTTTTTTTTTTTTTTTCTCTTTAAAGAAAATTTTCGTCCTGATATTCTTAAGATGGATGGTTATGATTGTCATTGAATAAGCTTGGAGATTATTATAATATATGACTATCAATTAACTCATGTTGCATTTATTTTGAAATGAATGTTTAGGAAATTCATTATGATCAAATTTGAAATTTGAATTAGGATATCTCACCCATTTTATTCCTTTGTTTTTTTAGTGGATAATCTACAATGTTCCACTTTTTCTTCTCATTGGAAATTGGATTTGAATCCATTTTAATTTATCATGATAATTGAATAGTGTGCAATTATCTGTTCTGATCATTTAATGTGGATTGTATGGTTATGATTAGTTTTATGAAAATTTATAAAATTGTGGAATAAATTCTGACCTTCCAAGCTATATTAAAAGGCCAGGATAAGTAATTTTAAATATATTTGGATTATGAAGGTAGTTATTATTTGGAGCGACCACTATTGTTTGGAAAAAAATGTGATATTTTGATTCAATTTATTAGGATGAATTTAAAAAATTATTGAATTTCTTGGGATTAATGTTATTTATATATAACAAATTTGTTTGATATAAATTTAATGATGTTAAATTTATACTAATTAAATTTTGTTAGAATATCTAATGATTTTTTTCTATTGCATGGATCAATTAAGTATGAAAATAAACCCTAAGGATATAAATTTTTTTTGTTGGGAGTATTGCATTACTCTGTTAGATGTTCATGACTTGGATATGAAACCACGGTTTACCTGATCGGTTATTTTAGTTTTAGATTTTTTAGAATAAGTGACGATTGAGAAATTTGAACTGCTTTTTTTTTGTTCTCGATTAGTTTTGAGAGTTTTCATTGAAATTTGAAAATTTTGTTATATTAAAATTTTTAGTATCAGCAAAGCTTTGGAACTTTATGATTGAGATTCATCAAAATGTATTTGTTACAATTTGAGCATTCCGGTGGGTTGAAACTGTGCATGATGATATTATCGTTAGGAATGTTGAGCGAAATCCGAGCAATCATACGGCCATCCCACGGCTAACTTTGAAAAGTCAACGTTTATCAGCATTTTATCGCGTGGAGTGAATATTTATAATAGGAGGGCACGAACAAATCTCAAACTCATTTAAAATGTTATTTGAAAACGTATGTAATATTTCCACTTCATAAACTTAGAAATTTTTTATTAATTTTGACACTTTCTGTATGAGTAATTTAAGAAGTAATAAAGTTAGCAAATGTAACACATGAAATTTAGCTCACATCAAAATATGCAAATTCTTAATCGAAATTCTTGTGGTCAACAATTTTCTTAACATCAAAGATATTAGTTCTATCTTTAATTGTTTATGCTTTGTTTTACCCCATTTCTAGAGCCCAAGTGCTCTTCTGTTTGACATTTTTCAGTTGAATAAACATCTGCAAAAATAAAATGTCCAATTATACTGCAGACTGATTATAAAATTCAAAATTGAATGCAAATTCAATACAACACAGCATACAGCGAATACCCGGAGAAAATAATTGGTCGAAATATTTTGATCAAATTTTAGCAATCATAAAATTTAAAACTATTGAACTTATATTAATTTTCCCTCATCTTAAAATAAGTTTATATATATTCAAATCAAGCTTCCAACAAGCTATGGACCATTTTTTTTTTTTTTAACTCCGAAGGCGCCATCTTCTTCGCATAGAATCATAGTATTTGCAGATGCAAAAGCAATCCGTGTACTGATCAAATGGCAGTACAACTTCACAGATAAATATTTATTTTTTTCGGGACCATGGATAGGAAGCTAATGTCCATTAGTTTACAAACCCATGAACTTGTCAGATTCAGAAATTTTAAGCGAAGCAAAGCTATGCAAGCAAAATGTGCAAAAGAAGAGATTTAAAACAAAAGCAGTAAACTTGATGAAACCATTGGAGTCAATCTCGCTGCTTCTTCCCAGTGACACCAGCAACCACCTGCAAGTATTTGATGGGAGATTATTATCAGATTACTAATAAAGAGTTTCTCATTTTCATAAAACAAGTTATTTCCCAATAGAATGAACAGTTCTAGCCCATAAAAAAATATTTCATAAATGAACATTCATTAGCTACCGCAAACTTCGGTTGGCAACTTGGGTTATACAGCTCAGGCAATTTATATTTAATAAGTTTTTTTATTCACTCATAAAACTTTGTTGAAATTGAAATGGAAATGATGCATGATTTAATTAAAGACCAGAGAAGAGTAGCTCCAAGGCTACAAAGAAGAAGAATTGGATGTTGGCAATAAAGATAACTAGCAAAAGAAATTAAAGATCAATCATTAATTGCATTATCAAAAATTTACTGCAAGAAATGTTGAATGGCAAACTCACTTCACTGAGGGGTGGTGGCGGTACTTGCTCGGCCGAGTCAAAAGAATCCAAGATTGGCCTAACGACAGCTGGGAGGAACAGACCTGTGCTATGAAATGTTTAGAATAAGTTAAAATTTCAACGTAAAACAGATGGCATGAGAAGAATGTCAAGAAAGAGCATTTTAATAAAGCATCGGGCGTTATCTTCCAAACTAATGAAATTAACCTGTATTTAAAAATAAAAGGCCGTTTCCCAAATTCAAACAAGTTGAACTTTAAGTCATGATAGAGTCACCGCCCTCTCACAAGTACTAAAATTGTGATTACAATTGTTGAGTTTAGATATTTGGCTAGGGAGTAGGTGTAATAGATAATTTATTGGGTCCTCACAGTAGTTAATAGGTTATAGAGTGCTTATCAGGTTATCAATAAGTGTTAATGAGTTATTAGGTGTCATTGAACTCCATAAATACTGGCTTATAGAGAATTAGGGCAAGCAAAATTGATCAATAACTGAGCTATAGCTCACCACCCTCTCTCCCCTAATGAAAATTGGAGTTATGGGCATCCTTGAATTGTTCTTTCCTTTTTTCCCCAATTTTTTTTTTTTAGAGTTTTAGACAAAAAGCTCAAAACTGCCTAGTTATCAAATATCACCTTAATTTAAGACAACGCAGATTAATGTTGAAAAAATACTAGGGAAAAGAAATAAGCCACACTAAGTTATAGACAATCTCATTTAAGACTCTCGCGCCAGTTATTTCACAATACGTAGTCTAAATATCAACATAACTTGAGCTGGCGTAGTCCTAAAGCTTAGTTTGGCAATACCTTTATGATGCTTGTTTTTCAAAAACCAAACATGTTTAAATTTTGATTAGTGAGAAAATATGCAATGAAAGGCCTTGCACAACCTCCATCTTCAATCTCTGCAAGAGTTGCAGCAGTGATGATATTTCATACCCACAAAAGCATTTCAATGCTGCCAAATACTAATGACATGCTCACAAATACTAATTATAAATTGAAATCAATGATTAGCCTTAACTCAAATATTTGGTGTCGAACTTGGGAATTCTCATTCTTCATCCGTTCCATTGAGTGTTACAAGAGTTATCAAATGCATTGTTTACAAACCTTCGTGAACAACTTCTAGCTATGTTGCCTAAGGTCTACCCTTTTTTTAATAATCCTTTGATCTTAATTTTATCTTTCAATCTGATATGTATTTTTTTAACTTGTTATACATACCAAAATCATCCTACTTTCAACCATCCAATCTTCAAAAGATACTACACCAACATCCCTCTATATAATGATCCTCAATTATGCTTCCTATTATTACCACAGTAATCTTAAAACTCTCATTTCTATTACACTCAAACAGCTAAAATAACATTTTAACCACCCATCACTAGAATCCAACATAACATGGCTAGCCTAATTGAAATTTTATAAAATTTCACTTCAGGACTCCATGATATCCTCTTTTCACATAAACACCTAGCCTTAATTACAAAACACTAGAAAGCATGGATAGTTTCAAATACTGTGTGTTCGTGTATGACATGCCAGACATGACACATCTTTAACATGCTAAATTTATGTCAGAAGCATTTCAAGATAAAATTAAGTTCTGACTTTAGGCTGGATATGACCTGGCATATCCAAACAAGGCTTGGCGTGCTTGGCATGCCACAAAGGTGCATAGGTGAGAGACGGCTTGTTTGTGAGATATCAACACATGCACAAAATATGTGACAGTTGATAATGATTAATGAATCTAATATTAAAGATTTAGAGTTCTGTTAACAAATGACAATTATCACATGTTATAAAGTATTTCTTTTATTATTAATAGTGTATTTTTTTTGCTATTGTTATTGTTCTTTTGTAAGGTATATGTGTATGACATTATACTTCATTGGGTGATGTTTTTAATAAATATATTATAAATTACAAATTTTATTTTAGTAATTTATAAAATATGACATGTCTTGTCCTACTTTTTATAATTAAATTTTATTGTTGTATCCATGTTATCAAGCCTTTGTTTCATAGCAAAAATAATATCCTCATCAATATCACCATTACTATGTATAACGGATGCAAGATACGTAAAATAAATCACAAATAGATATCACTTTCTCTTGTAATCATATTGAATAATAAATGTTGATATCACATTGCTAACACACATTTAATTGTAAGAGAACCAAACAATAGAGCAGACTGAGCAAATGAAATTCATGCAAATAGTGATACGATTATTAGAGCAAACATGGACAATCATGGCTGAGAGTGTGTTTTCTTTTAATTCTAAAATCATTTATCAAATACAAAAAAAAAAGTTTCCACATAGCATGGAAAATAATCTAACCCACGTGCACCCAAGAGAGGTTTTCTATATAGGCCAACTAGTCTTGTTTATGGATGGCACTTGAAGATAATCATTGGAAAGATGAGTGGTCATTTGGCTCCTTAATTCAAAAAAGAAAATTAACCTTGATTTTTAAAGTTATTGGTTAGATCAACAAATCGAGTAGGTCACAATAATTACATGACTCTTTGAAAAAGATCACAATTCAATAATATTAATTTTGAGAATGACCATATGATCCAAAAATTAATTATTCTATTACTAGAGTTGGCATGTTGCCAATGCGCTATGATTAGCAGAGTTATCCAAGCGATAAATTTAAGTCAAGCTGACTTGAGTATGATTCTAGGCAAACATTAAGTGATTTAGTTCTCATTTGAACACAATTGCTTGATTGGCTTGAATTCACCATGAGTTTTTTGGAACTACTCAGGATGCATGTGTTCGTCTGAAATGATGCTATAGTTTTGAAGAGGTATGGAAGAATACCACAAGCAACATAAAAGCACTAGCTGAAAAGTAACTGGATAACCAACACACACTCATCAAAAGATGGATATCACTCTCAATCTCACCAAAGAAAGAGGAAACAAATTTGCCACCAGGCTGAGTTTAAAAGAAAAAAAACGTAATTATATTTCAAAACAATGTACCTTTCCATGGCTTTTTTTTTTTGAATTTATTTCCATGGCTATTTATAGGCTTTATAAATGAATTTTAATAGTTGAAGGATTACAAACAGAAATAAAAATTATACGAGTCCAAATAAAATAAAATTACATAAATACAAGTGTTTCAAATATTTTCTCTTTATTTTTTCATCTAATCAAATCAGAACTAATGATGATATTCAATTCTTGCACTCTCTATCTCCTCCTCAATGTGGCTGATGACTTCAAACTCAACCCATGATTTAATTTAGGGAGTTATGCCAAATAGAGCTCAAATGTAACTCATAAGCACTTCTAACTTTCATATGAGGTCAAAGAGTAAAAAAAAGGCTAATGAAAACTTCCATGTCATCATGCATATCAGGCATGGGATTTAAGTAACTTGCATGAACAATTTGTGCAAAAGGTGGCGAAGAAAGCATGCAAAGTACTACCCAACTTATTTCTCCATAAAAATACAAGATAAATTAGGATAATAAGCATTTTATTTTAAAAAAAGATATATATATATATGTTATTTCATTCTTATCATAGCTCTTGTGATTATCTATATGTACAGGTACTAGTAATGCTGCATCAACTCCTATGAACCCAAAAAAATCTTCCTTGAAGAGTTTCAAGTCAAGATATTTGTCCACCATATAAGAAAATAAGCTTTCTTATTCTTCAACAATTAACCGAGTGTCTTTTATCGTTGATCATTCTTTCATTTGACAAGAAATCTCTGTTGCATCTATTGGAGATTCATTTGCACTAATATGGTCACCCTCAAAGAAGATAGGTGGGTGAGATACTTTATTTAGGGCAGAGATTCACCTATTGTAGTGCTACCTTCAAAATTTATAGATTGCAAGTTTCCTTTGCATGGCAACAAGCCTTCTATATTAAAAACTGAACTAATATGATGCATGTTTGGCGAGTCTAAATGATAAACATTTGGTCTAATTTCTGAACTAATTTTGGAAAAAATCATAAGCTTTTGCCTGTGATTTTTTGAATCTATGTGATGGAAATCTTTAGAGTCAATGGCGGACTAATATATGTTCCCAATTATTGAACGCTCAAATAAATCATTTTTAGTTAAGTTTTTTAGCATATTTGATATTAATTTTTTGCATTTGCTATCTTACTCCTTAATGAAGAGCAATAAAATCTTTAGCAAATAAAAATACAGTTTCATATGCATGAGTTGGGATATGTACTATGTCAAGCGGCCATTTAGGATTGAATCCATAAAAAATCTCAAATGGAGTATTATGAGTTGTTTAAGAGAGTGTATTGTATGTAAATTCAGATGTTATATGATGTTAATCCCAAGTCTCTAAAGTGTTTTCTACTAAACATCTTAAGAGATTGTCTAATGTTCTATTAAATACTTCTATTTGTCCACAGTTTGGAGATGAAATGCAAGTAAAAATCTAAATTTTATCCCCATGAGCATCCATAATATTTTCAGTAGTATAAACAAACATTTATAAAAAATAATATTTGGTGGTCAACAATGAAATCTAATATTTTTTTGGGAAAATTTTTTTGATAATATGTGAAACATTGTTGGTTTTATGAAAGGGTAAAAAGTGCATCATTTTAAAGAACATGTAGACCACTATAAAGGTACTGCCAAATCCTCAAAGCATCCTTAGTAATCTAAAGACAAAATTTATAGAAATATCCTCTCAAGAACTATGAGGAACAGACAATGCTATGTGCTTTCCTTATATTTGTTTTGTTGTTTTAATTTTCCTATAAGTGAAATACTGGGATATAACTCTATCAACGTCTTTCTTAAGGGATCACCAACAAAATTTATGCTAAACCAAAACTATGATTTTATCCCTTCCAAAATGATCAGCAACAATTCCTCCACTATGTAATTCAAATATGGGAAAATCTTTTAGAAAAGTTTTAGGGATATATAATTGAGTTCCTCTAAATAAAAAATGATCAATGATAGAAAAAGAACTACCCACACAGAAGAGTTTGGGTTTGAGTTCATGAAAAAGGTGAAAATTAAGACAATAGTCTTCTTCTGATCTATTAAATCCAAGAATATGAGATTTAAAGAAGAGATGACAAAGGAAACCCTAGCCAAGGTGTTAACCGATTTGTCTAAAATTTCATATTCATGATTTAGTACAAAAGAGTAACCCTGCAAAAATTCTGACGTCTTTGTATGCCAAAGATTGAGTTTCTTTGAGAATTTATCTATTACAGTGCTTGATGATAACAATTTAATATAAATTCTTTCTAGAGATGTTAAAAACTTTATTGTCTAAGTGATTGAACAATGATATAGAATTCTGTCATACGTGAATTATTCTTGTCTTGCTTCATTCAATTTATTATTGAAGAATGCTATTAGGCGTTTTTCCTGAGTTAGAATTCCTATTCCTATGCAAGTAGCATTACAGGCGATTTTACATACTTTGAAAAATTAAGAAGTCTTACGATTTTGAAAAAAAATAGTAAAATCTTAATTTGTGCAAATGCTTTTGGGCAAGTGGAGTCCAAGCAAATTTATCTTCTTAAGAATAATAGTCAGAGGGGTTGCAACATAACTAAAATTCCTAATAAACCTTCTCTAAAAAATTGAGAACTCATGGAAATTTCTAACATCAATAAAAAAAGATGGACTTGTTGGTGATTTATTAATGGCTCTACTATTAACTTATCCTCCAAGAATCATCTTTCTTTGGAGGGTAGCAATAGCACATGGACGTAGACTCTATTTAAGAAATATTTTCCTGAAAAAGCATTAATTTGGTTCTTAAGCTAAATATATTCTAGAGGATTTAGCTTGTAATGAGGCAGATTAGGCAATTGAGATTCAGGTAAAATATTTATCATGTGTTAAATTTACCTTATGGAAGATAATTCATTAGGCAACTTAGGAGCAATTTCTGTAAATTTAGACGAGATTGAATAGTACAAAAGAAAACTCAATCTCTATAGTAGGAGAAGCTTCCTTCAAGTGATGAAGGCAAAAGAGGATCATAAAATTCCTTTTTTGGCATATTAAATTGAACATGTTGAAAATTAGAAGACATGAAAATGTTCGGATCACAATAGCCTAAGACAATCAACTATATTTTTCTAAAAATATGATTTTGGTTAAATGTCAAATGATGTTTTTTTTGGAGTTTATTTGGGGTTTTGTCCAAAGATTTAGCTAAGAATATTTTTATAATTTAATTATTAAACTTAAATAAAAGCATTATCCCTTCCATAATGTATGACATACATGTCATTTTATTAATGCTTACCTTAAAGAACATGAGTAATGCCCATGTAAAGGACATCATACAATAGATGAGTTTCATAACTCCCAAGTTTTAGAGGAACCAAACATCCACTGGTGACAGGAAGAAAAGTGTGCTTCACCCAGCTAACGTGAAGGGGCTAAGGGTGAGGTTCAAATTTCAATCTTGTCTCCACTAGAGTGTGGGTAGAGATAATATCCATGGCACTACCACCATTGAAAACTAATCTACACTTTTCTCATTTATCACAACAATCATAGAGAAAATATTCTTCCTACTGTAATTCTCGATCTCAATTCTACCTGCAATCAAGCATATCTTATTACACCTAACTAACAATTATCATTGAAATCCAATTCACTATAAGAAGATAAAGAGTACAACAACAACAACAATAACAAGCCTTTGTCCCACTATGTGGGGTCGGCAACATGAATCTTTTTTCTCCATTGTGTCCGGTTCAAAGTCAAATTCTCGTTTAAATCTAATAGAGAAAGATCATTTCTAATATTTTCTAACCAAGTCTTTTTAGGTCTACCTCTACCTTTCTTAACATAAGTCAAATCTAATACCTCTACTTTCCTAACTGGGTCATCGGAAGGCCGCCGTTTTATGTGACCAAACCATCTAAGGCGACTCTCTCTAATCTTATCCTCCACTGGAGCTACTCCAACCTTTTCACGTATATGCTCATTTCGTATCCTGTCTCTAAGAGTAAATCCACTCATCCACCTAAGCATCCTCATCTCCGCAACACATAACTTAGTATTATGCTTCTCTTTTAATGGCCAACATTCTGCACCATAAAGCATTGCAGGTCTCACCACCATCTTATAGAATTTTCCCTTAAGTTTAAGGGGGACTTTTCTATCACACAACAAGCCCGATGCATTCCTCCACTTTAACCATCCAACTTGAATTCTACTGATAACATCCCCATCTATTTCACCATCACTCTGAACAATAGATCCAAGATATCTAAAACGTGTACTCTTATTAATGACTTGATCGCCCAAAGTCACAATCCCCTCACTAGGTCTATTACTGCTAAAATTACACTCCATATATTCAGTTTTAGATCTACTCAAGCGAAAACCTTTAGACTCTAAGGTTGATCTCCAGACTTCAAGTTTACCTTCAACTCCCTCTTTAGTCTTGTCAACAAGAAGAATATCATCAGCAAAAAGCATACACCAGGGTACATCCTCTTGTAAATGTCTAGTGAGAACATCCATGACTAACGCAAAAAGATATGGGCTTAAAGCTGATCCTTGATGTAATCCAACCGAAATAGGGAAATACTTGGTCAAACCACCTTGTGTTTGAACACAAGTAGTAGCTCCTTCATACATATCTTTAATGATTTGAATATAAGCATTATTAACTCCTTTCTTTTCAAGAACTCTCCATAGCACTTCTCTTGGAACTTTATCATATGCTTTCTCTAAATCAATAAATATCATATGTAGATCCTCCTTATTCTCCCTATATTTCTCCATCAAACCTCTCAATAAATGTATGGCTTCCATAGTAGACCTACCAGGCATGAATCCAAATTGATTTTGAGAAACATTAGTATCACGCCGCAGCCTACGCTCCATAACTCGCTCCCATAGTTTTAAAGTGTGACACATTAACTTAATTCCTCTATAATTCGCACAATCTTGTGCATCACCTTTATTCTTATAAATAGGAATCAATACACTCATTCTCCACGCATCTGGCATCTTTTTAGTCTTCAAAATATTATTAAAAAGTTTAGTTAGCCAAGAAATTCCTTCATCTCCTAAGCATTTCCACATCTCTATTGGGATATCATCAGGTCCAACAGCTTTTCCACACTTCATTTTCTTTAAAGCCTCTCTAACTTCGGTTTTACTAATACGCCGATAAAAACAGAAATCTTTATTTTCATTTAGGATGCTAAGGTCACTAAAGTCAATTGTATTCCTACAATCTTCATTAAAAAGTTTATCAAAATATCTCATCCACCTTTGTTGAATATCATCTTCTAAGAAAAGTACTTTTTGATCTTCATCCTTAATACACTTCACTTGAATTAAATCCTTACTACTCCTATCTCTTTGTTTGGCTAGCTTATACATATATCTTTCTCCCTCCTTAGTATCTAATCTATTATATAAATCATTAAAAGCTAAGATCTTTGCATCACATATTGCTTTCTTAGAATCCTTACATGCCTCTTTTTATCTTTCCCAATTATCAGAATTTTTACATCTAAACCAATTTTTATAACAAATCTTCTTATTTTTTATCTTTTCTTGCACAATTGGATTCCACCACCAGCTATTTTTACTATTAGGGGTTTTTCCCTTTGATACTCCAAACACATCTTTAGCAATATTTTTAATATCACTAGCCACTTTTTCCCACATAACATTAGCATCCTCATGCACAAATAAAATCTTAGAATCTAAAATCTTACTCTCAAAAATATTTTTATTACTATTCTTTAAATGCCCCCATCTAATCCTAGAAAATCGCTTTACTTTATTTTTTATTTTCTGTCCTTTCATCTTAAAGTCTAAAACTAATAAGCGATGTTGGGTACATAAACTTTCACTCGGAATAACTTTACAATCTTTGCAATCTAAACGATCTACTTTTCTTATAAGAAAATAATCAATCTGAGTTTTACTATAACCATTCTTATAAGTGATGAGATGCTCATCTCTTTTTCTTAAATAAGATATTAGCAATTAAAAAATCATAAGCTAAAGAAAAATCTAGTATGGTCTTACCACCTTCATTAGTCATTCCAAACCCATATCCACCATGAATGCTTTTAAAATCATTTACCTCACTACCAACATGTCCATTTAAATCTCCTCCAATAAAAATTTTTTCTTCGAGAGGTATCTTTTGAATTAATTCTTTTAAATCTTTCCAAAATTTTAATTTTGAACACATATACAAACCTACTTGAGGAGCATAAGCACTTATAATATTAATAATCTTAGCATCAACAACAATCTTTAAAGCCATAATTCTATCTCCAATTCTATTAATATTTATAACATTATCCTTCAAACTCTTATCTATAATCACGCATACACCATTTCTAGTACGACTCTTACCTGAATACCAAACTTTAAATCCTAAACTATCAATCTCCTTAGCCTTCTCTCCAACCCATTTAGTTTCCTGAATGCACAAAATATTTATCTTCCTATGAATCATAATATCTATTAATTCCATTAATCTTCCTGTAAGGGAACCTATATTCCAAGTTCCTATCCTAATATTAGTATCATGGACTAGCTTCTTTGCCCACATCCGTCCTTGATGTGGGAACCCTTGCCTATTTAACACTGCACCCGGGCGCCGATGCAGCGGCCCTTGCACACTTTTCACTGTATTCAGGCCATACAGTGCGTCGCTTCCAGGGGACGCCCTAGCATTAACACAATTTATAAAAGGATTCATGTCATGGTTATTCGACAAGTTTTACACTGGCTGTCGACTACCTAACGCAACCCTCCACTTTTCTCATCCAGGACTTGGGACCTGGCAACGGCAGTGTTTGAAGGATAATGAGTTTTTCAAAGTCCTCATGTAATTTTTCAAAGTCATCATTTTGATCTACAATGAGTTTTACTTCCATTAAGATCATGATTTTAGCTCTACATTCACTCTATATGCATCATTTTTTATGATATTTAAAATAGTAAATACACTTAGAAGTGGAAGGTCTACTAGAAAGGACTCTAGGTCCAACATTAGATGATTTTAAAGAACTAGAAGGGGTGTGGCGTATGGTGGTCCAGAAGACCAATGAAAAGAAGAATTTGATGTATTAGGTCTAACTATAATCCTTTAAATATTAGAATTATCCTGACTCTAAGATTTGAAAGTTTTTTCTTTCATTTTTAATTAATAAATAAAAAGCTTCTTCAAGCTATTAAGGTTTTAAAATTTCAACCTCATTTCTAGTATTTTGCCAAGACCAAAGACAAATTTATTAGAAAATTGCCAACCATTGTCATTTCGTATGATTTCTTATGTTAGATCCTAAAAAATATTCAAGTACTCAATTACTTGCATAGTTTATAATTTTATTTTAGCAAAACTAGATCCTAAAAAATATTCAAGTACTCAGCTATTTGCATAGTTATAATTTTATTTTAGCAAAACTAGATCCTAAAAAATATTCAAGTACTCAGCTACTTGCATAGTTTATAATTTTATTTTAGCAAAACTAAACTCTCTGAAAGTCATTCCATGTTAGTCAAACAAGCCATTCATTTGTTAATTGTTACAACCAATCTAAAAACTTATTAGGAATATGAAACTTATCAAAATATAGGAGCCTCAATTTAATTCTCCTCTAAGGATCATTAAAATAATTACCATTATATTTATGGTGATTAGCTCTAGCCCTAATTCTTTGTGCAGGTCTCCTTCTATTAGGAGTGTGATGTAGAACTACATGCATAGGCAAATGTATTAACTTTGAAATTACACGCTTTGTGACGGAGCAATAACAGTTATTCAACTTCCTCCGGATTAAACAATAGATTGACAACAATAAAGCAATGATTAGGCGTAGGCAATTGATTACAAGATAAAATTTGGAGCACAAAATAATCAAAGTAAATCCAACTTTGCTTAACATGGGGGTTTCAAAAGAAATCCCTTGATTAACAATAAGACTAGTCACTATTAAGATCCCTCACACATACTCATCATAACAGCTAAGCGGAGAAGCTTTCATAACTTTTAATGATGCCACGATCGAGGAGAAGTTAGAAGAAAAAAGGGCCGGAAGAGAGTTCACCTTCGTCAAGTTTCTAATCTTGATGTGGAACTCAGTCAAGCTCCTAAACTTGTGCTCCAATGTTCTTCAGGATCGGGGCGATGTTCATCTGTGGTTTGCTTTAGAACAAACACTCCTTGTCATCGTTAAAGGGTTGCAATGCTCGAGGAGTTTGAATGTAGTTGTTCAAGGGAGGAAGATCTACTTCTTCCTCTTTAGGTGAAATATCAAGCATAAGAGAAGAAGTATAGAGAAGGTGGTGGGGCTAAGTGGCCGGCCAAAGATAGGAGGGAAAGGGGAAATTGATTTCAGATTTTGTGTGTTGATTAAGGGAGGGAAATCAACTCAAAATTCTGAAATTTAATTCCAACTTTAAAGGGTGGAAGTGATTGAGAAATTTGAATTTGAATTTCCCAAAAATAAAGGAGGGGGAGCCCAATTAGATGGGAAATTGATTGATTGATTGGGGAGCTTTAATGGGCCTAATAATTAAATGTGAGAGAGAGAGAGAGAGAGAGAGAGAGAGAGAGAGAGAGAGGAGGGGGGCAAGAGGGGAAGGGGAGGGGCCCACATGCTTTAATGAAGATTTGAGGGAATTAAGGGGCTTAAATGAGTTGCCAATCTAAGCCAACTTAAATTAAGAAAGAGACTTTAATACAATTATCTCTTTATATTAAATTCAAATTTAAATGACCTTGATTGGAGGAACTTTTCTAATATAACTCATCTTATTTAAAAAAGGAATTCAAATTCAAATAAATTCAAATTTGAATTAATTGACCTTCCAAATTTACAATGAGATAATTTAGGAAAGTAGTGAATGCTAGGATGAATTTGGATCCAAGGGGAAGGAGGAGGAGGGGGGACGGCGGCTTGAAGAGTGGTGCTTAGGGGGGGTTGGGGGGAAGGGGTTGGCGGCTAGGAGAAGAATAAGCAAGATGATGTGGTGGAGAAGTCGAACCACGAGCCCGGATGCTTCCTACGGCTGATGGGTAGTACGTTGCCCTCACATAGGGACTTCAACTCTCACAAGAACTCTCAAGCTCTTAAAACACAAAGTGCAGAATTTTCTTTTCATAATCATCATCCTCCAAAGAGGAGGAAGGGGCTATAATAGCCAAAATACAATAACAACTCTAAAGATGAAAGTGCCCTCTGGGGTCATATCAGCCTACTCCCTCAAGTGAGGGTAAAAACGAAAAAAAATACATAAATAAATCAAATACAAATAATAACTCAAAAATAAAGTGATCCAATCATGGCCGTAGATCTTCGGCCTCTTCTCTGATAAATTTTCTACAGTCGGATATCCTCATCAAAATGACATCCTCCTCAAAATGGGAATTATCATCTCCTAGATTGATATGTTGATTGATAAGAGTGGGGTAGGTATAGGGGCAGGGGTGTTGGCTTGTTGTTGTTAGGGCTGCAAACGAACCAAACGTTCGATGAGCTACTCAATGCTCGGTTCAATTAAAGCTTGTTTGTGATCGTTTATCTAACTAAACAAACAAAGTTGAACGATATTTTAAATACTCGATCCTTAAATAAACAAGCTTGAACACTAATGTGTTCGGTTCATTTATGTTCACGAACAATATCATTTGAAGTTCGTGAACAAGCTCGACATTAAGCTCGATAAAAGCTCGATTCATGTTCGATTCAGAACTCATGAATAAGCTCGATTCGTGTTCGATTCCTTTTAGTTGTTATACCAAATGGAGAGAAATGCAACAGGTAAGTTTCATTTGAAAATATATTCATATAAATTAATCATATTTTCATTCTAAATAGACAACTGCTTTTATTCTAAATTTAATTTCATGAACAAGAGACATTTCACATTTGTCCATATTTGCTAGTTTGTTTGTTTAAGATGTTTATCAACAAATTTAAGGTTTGTTAGTTCAATAGATTGTTTGCTAAATATGTTCACGAACATAGCTCGTTAAGGCTTGTTTGTTTAAAGCTCGATAAACACTAAATGAATCGAACATGAACAAGACATGAACACCCTTAAATTAAATGAACCAAATATGAACACAAACAATAAAGCTCGAATCAAATACGAACCAAACTTGAACATGCTTATGATAAATGATCTCAAACATGAACACTCACATACTCGGCTCGGCTCGGTTCATTTGCAGCCCTAGTTGTTGTAAAAGAAGATCTAATTTGATGGTGACTTCACTAGTACAATAGTAATATTTTAACATTAGTTTTAAGCTGACTCACCTTAATATCAAAATTATTAATCCTGGTACCATACGCCATAATATTTTTGCATTAAGCTCATTAAGATTAGGGGACACTTGCTTAAGAGGCATAAAAAGGGATGCAACAAATGCCAAGCAAGAAATTTTTTTTTTTTTAAGATTTAAATGTTTTTACTCATCACAATGGACTAAGAAATAAAAGAACTTTTTTTGGAAAATAACTTATTATAATTAACCTTAAGAAACCAAAAAGAAAATTTAATTTAGGTCTTAAGGAAAAGATCACACAAAGAAATGTTTGGATAGTGGAACACATAACTAACCAAGATGCACTCAATTAAAGGCTTGCGTACAGTTTGAGGTGAATGGATTAAAGATTTAGATTGTTATGTGGAGAAAATTTGTTGGATTACATGCAAATATCTTATGACTTACAAACAAACATAAAGCTCATGTTTATAAAAAATAAAAGTTATGCAACCAAAATAAATAAATTGTGCACCTAAATTTTTTTTCCAAGAAACACATTACCAAAGATCAATATTGGTGAAGCATTGCACCTCTAGATCTTCTCATACACAATATTCAACCTGGCTCTAATACCAATTAATGAAGTGATGCTATAGATGTGTGAATGGTTGTGGAAGAAGAACGCAAAAAACACGAGCAATAGCTCAAAGTAATTGGATAACTACCACACCCTCACTAAAGAATGAGTATTACTCTCAACCTCATCAAAAGAAGAGATAAACTTGCCATCGAGTTAAATTTGAAAGAAAAGAGTAATTTTGTATTTCAAAATAGCTCACCTTACAATACAAATTTTCATGCATATTTATAGGCTTTGCATCATGAAGAATTTTAGAACTTCTAAAATTACAAAGAGACAAAAATTGCATGAAGAGTTATAATTTAAAAAAAAAAGTGCAAATATAGTTTTAAGTATTTATCTCTTCATTTTTCTCATCCAATCATGTCATAACTGATGATAGATCTTCAATTCTTGTACTTTCTCTCTCTCTTTCTTTTGGCCCACATTCTCTCTCCTTGATGTGGACGACTTCAAGCTCTCCTCATGTTTTAATTTGGGAAGTTAAACTAAGGAGATCCCCTAAACTCCTATGCACTTATAACTTTCATATGATGTCAAAAAGCTAAGAAAGGCTAATGGCACCGTATTAATGTTATCATGCATGAAATTTTTAAGCAACTTGGATGAAAAATTCATACAAAATATGATGAAGAAAGAGAGTTGCTCTATAAAAATAAAAGATAAACCAGAATAATAAGCTTATGACAATTTTTTATTTTAAACAAGACTATTATTATTTTTTTATTGTCTTAGCTTTTGTGAATTCTTAATATGGTTAACTGCTGATGATGATGCATTATCATGTTTTGCAATGGCTTTTGAAGGTGTGCAATTTTTGGGATATTAATCATTTCCTCCTATTCTAGAAGCCTGTTTAAGCTCAAAATAGGTTTTGAAAACATTAATCAACCAAAATCATAAAAA
The DNA here is from genome assembly GCA_019925795.1 of Dendrobium chrysotoxum. Taxonomy (NCBI): domain Eukaryota; kingdom Viridiplantae; phylum Streptophyta; class Magnoliopsida; order Asparagales; family Orchidaceae; genus Dendrobium; species Dendrobium chrysotoxum. The sequence goes on along the minus strand of CM034304.1, from coordinate 16,328,311 downwards.
TATGGCATATTCTTTTCAATCAATATTCCGCACTCTTTGACAATGTTTTCCTTATAATCTTTTATTAATGAGTTCCCTTCTGAAGACAAAGAGGAACTAGAAGAAGTGTTACCCTTTTCTTCCAACATCTCAATAGTCATATGTGTCTTCAGCATCAACGATGGACATACCTCCTACTGAGCTCGAGGTTCTTGCCCTTGACAGCACCCAAAATGCATCGGTTGTTACAATTAACACAATTGTTTCATTAAATATTGTTGAAGGTCTAGATTCAATCGCAATTCCAATTCTCCCAAACTAAGAAGGCTTTGTTCATGGAGGAGATGACAGAGAGAAGTTCCTAGCACAAGCTTACCAAGACATCCATGGTCAACACTATAGTATTTATTAGGGCTACAAATTAATTGAGCATTTAACAAGCTATTCGAGGCGAGGCTCGATTACAGCTCATTCAAAATCGTTTGTTTAAGTAATTAAAATAAGTTTGAATATTTTTTAAAATACTCGACTGTTAAATAAACAAGCTTGAACAACTATGTGTTCAACTCATTTATATTCATGAACAATATCAATTAAAGCTCGTGAACAAGTACGACAAGAAGCTTGATATAAAGCTTATTAACTCATTAATATTTAATACAGAGCTCGTGAATAAGCTCGTTAAGAAAAGATTAATTCTTATTATAAATCTTTAATCAATATATTTTCACATAACTTTTAGTTTTATTATAATAAATGATTCTTATTTTATAAAAACACTGTCAGTGCCAAGTCCCGAGACCTAAATAAGAAAAGTGATTGGCTGTGTAAGGTAGTCGACAACAAGCATAAAACATGTTGAATAATCATGACATAAATCTTTTAATATTTTTTGTTAATGCTAGGATGCTCCCTGGAAGTAACACACTGTATGGCTTGAATACAGTGAGAAATATACAAGGGCTGCTACACCGGCATTCGGGTTCAATGTTAAATAAAGCAAGG